>UESW01002407.1:0-172325 GCA_900491605.1 Calamus simplicifolius
CGGGTTGATTCATGACACTCAGTGGATGGATATGAGGGAACCTAGAGCTCAAGGTGTAGATGGATATTGGACAAGTGATAGTACACAATACTTGATGCCAATATTCAAGTGTCGCATGAAGGAACCATTTGCGTATCGATTCTCATAGGTCAGGGATGGGATTATCTTATGTGACAATTTATTTTATCTCGACATAAATGTCGCGCATATCCTGGAGTGCAGTTGTGATTTTCTAGTTGAAATAAATCACGATTAAGAATATGTTCCGAGTCATAGGAATGGCGGATGTAAGGACAATATTCTTAGGAGCTAGGTTATGTGTGTCCCGCGAAGTCCAAGGTGTAGACCATAAAAGGAAACTCGCTCCTAAATTTTAAGAATCATTTTTAAATTTTAGGTGATGCGATGAGCAAGTAATTCCGCCTAATATTGTGTTTATTTTTTTGGAAAATTCGAAGAAAAGTTTCTTAATGAAACTAAACTCTGTAACATGGATCCGTGACCAAAGTGGAGGCCATGGGTGGTTTGAGGACTTTGGGTTTAGGCTCTATGGGCCTTGTTCCCAATGAGCCTTTAGACCAGCGGGCCTATTGTAAGTTGGGCATAATGTTCTCAGATCAGGCGCAGAAGAGAACGTGTTTTCATGAAGCGGTGTCTTCTTCGCGTATCTTGGATGATGATGAGAAGCGTCTCTCCCGTAGGAACGCGACACTTTCTTCGAGAGTATCGCTTCCCATTTATAAATAGCGAGCACCATGATCAGAGAAAGTAGAGAGAGAAAAATAATCTTTTTTTTATTTTTCATCCGCCTATCTTTATCTGTTTCTAAGAACAGTAAAGACAGAGAGTCCATAAGAGAGAAACACAAAAGAATTCGGGCTGATTTTTTATTCACCAAAAAATCCTTGCTTATTTCCTTGGCCATACCCTTGCTCATTCAGGGAGTTGAGGACTAAAGATTATCGTCCCTAAGAAGAAATCAGCGATCTCAGAGAGCTTCTCCACTCTTTGAGAGTCTCCGGTGCAGAATCTTCACGCAAAGGAGTCTTCACGTACTGACGTTTTTTATTCATGAGGAAATCCAGCAGAAATCTTTAGCAAAAGGTATGCAATCATTTTCTCTAATCAAGTAATGATTGCCATGATTGTTCAGATTATTGTATCGTTTCCGCATCAATCGGATTTAATATTTAATCCATGCGTATCTTTTTATGATAAGAGTTTTGATCGGATTATTCTGATCACGGGGATCTCACTGGAACTCGCTTATCCAAAGTTAAAGATAACCATAGCAAAAATTTAAAATTCTTAACTTATCGATCATATCCATCCAACAACACTTACAGCAAAACTACTGCCACGACCGATGCGATCAGTTCACAACATCCCACTGACCAGAATTCTGTTCCTTGAACTGGCTTAAACTATTTTTTCACCCAATAGAAAAGACAAAGAAATGGTGGTAGATCAGGTGTTACAGATCTCATGATGCCATTTTGTAGAGCCATCAAAATTTAATATAACAATGAAAATGATCGATGCCACACATCTTCCCCCGGCAAAAAAAATACATTAAGAAAACTTATCTCTCTCGTTCCCATGGCTATGGCTGATGAGATAGAATTCCCATGTTACTAGGAAGAAAGGAGCAGAATTGATCCCGTACACACTATCGAAGACATGAAGATTTAGAAATGAATAGATGTGTCATGTACTTCACATTTGCCATGCGATTACTAGCATGTAGCATCAAAGGTCTGTTCAATGAAAAAAGATCAGAGGCTCAATTACTTCCATGGAATTGAAAATATCTTCTCATTTCTATATCAGTTGTAGCTAGACATTCAACAACATATAAAGATCACATTCTAGAGCAAAATACAATATTCGCATGAATCTGCATGACCAAGAAATTCTTGTTTGTTTTAACAATCAATTTGCATTACTCGTTTGTTGTTTAATGCTTGCATGCCCACATTGCAGAGAGTCATTTGTGGAGAAACTGCAGGGAGAATGCAATATGCCTAATCACATCATTATGCAGTTGGACGAAGCATATACTTTTTTGATGCAAGTGATTAAGCATATATATATATATATGCCTTCTCTAAAAGGATAAAGCAAATTATTTCAGTTGAGGTTCCCTATTTTTTCCAGTTCCATCTTCAGAAGTAATTTCTATTGATGAATTAATGAACAATCCTTGAGGAGAAGATAGATATGGCTTTGGAGGCAGTTGTATGCTACTTTGGCTTCCCTGCAACATATCTATCACCTTGCTCATTGAAGGTCGATTTTCAGGCCTTGTTTGGATGCACCACAGACCAACTAAGATCATTTTTCTTACAACATCTTCGGTTTCCTCGGTCACACCATAAACTTGTAAATCTCCGCCATGCTCAAGATGCTCATAGATCCCATCTGGAAAATATATTTCACTAGATTTTTCAACTCCAACATTTGTTTTTTTCTTCCCCCAACCATTTCCAATACCATCATTCCAAAGCTATATACATCAGATTTACTAGAAACAGCTCCAAAATTTCTTGAGAAGACTTCTGGGGCAATATAGCCAATTGTTCCTCTAGGATCTGCCATAGAAAGTATACTAGTTTTGGGTGGCATAACTTAGCTAATCCAAAATCAGATATCTTGGGACAAAAGCCCTGATCTAATAGGATATTTTGAGGTTTGATATCAAAATGTACTATTCGTGCGTTGCACCCTCGATGTAGGTATGCTAAACCTTGGGCTACCAATTGCTATTTGGTATAATATTTCCCATCCAAGAGTTAAGTTCTCTGAGTATATGTACTTCTCTAGTGACCCATTGGGCATGAATTCATAAATAAGAGCTCTTTTAGATCCCTCTGAAACAAAAGCCTAGCAAACTCACAATGTTCACATGAGAGGTCCTACCAATGCTGCAACCTCATTGAGAAATTCCTCTCCATCACCTTTGGAGTTAGATAAGATCTTTACAGCAACCAGACAACCATCCATAAGACTACCTTTGAATACAGTGCCATAACCACCTTGTCCTAGTTTATCATGGAAGTTTCTGGTGATCTTTCTCACATCCGCGTACCTGTACCTTTTTGGAGCAATAGATCCTATCTCTCCAGAAAGGCTTCGATGCTCTGTGAATTATTTGATTTCTTCTTCCAAAATATGATTGAGCTGAAAACTTTCTTATGCTGGAGTGAATAGAGAGAGCATAAATGCATGCCAAAAGGAGACCACCAGTACATGTGCGGAACCTACAAATGAAGAAAAAAATGAATGTGTGATTAAACAATGTCAATGCTAAGAGGATCTGTTATGAATAAAAGCATTAACACTATCATTTATAATTAATAAGATTAAAGGAAACATGTGAATTGTTGGGGGGTAAAATCGTCATTGCATTGATATCCGTGCGAGGCGGCTAAGGCTGACCTCCTCCCGCCGCCTCCCTCCGGGCCTCCGTAGCTCGGTCTCCTCCAGGCTTCCGTAGCTCGGCCTCCTCCGGGCTTCCGTAGCTCGGCCTCCTCCGGGCTTCCGTAGCTCGGCCTCCTCCGGGCTTCCGTAGCTCGGCCTACTCCGGGCCTCCGTAGCTCGGCCTCCCCGGGCCTCCGTAGCTCGGTCTCCTCCGGGCTTCCGTAGCTCGGCCTCCTCCGGGCTTCCGTAGCTCGGCCCCCTCCGGGCTTCCATAGCTCGGCCTCCTCCGGGCTTCCGCAGCTCGGCCTCCTCCGGGCTTCCCTAGCTCGGCCTCCTCCGGGCTTCCGTAGCTCGGCCTCCTCCGGGCTTCCGTAGCTCGGCCTCCTCCGGGCTTTCGTAGCTCGCTATCCAGCGATCCACGCCCCGACGTCTACCTCCGCGGAACCTGACGCGGGAGAGCTTAAACTTACCCGAGCAGCTCCTTAGGCAAGGAATCATATCGAGACGTGGCCTAAGACCTATTGAAACCGCCCCAGGTCTACTCACCCAGATCCCAAGACATCAAAGAGCTCTCCCAGCCGTCGATCCCTTAACAGACAAGGTGTGGATTCTAACGGCCCCACAACGGCCTGATTCTGTCTACCCCCGTATCGTAACAACCTCAGAACCTTCCAGAAGACGCTCAAGTCCCCAGGTGACAGTCTATAAGTATCAGATCAACAGATCCCTCAGGTACAGACGCAGCTCTGAGGTACACCTCCACTCTCACTCTCCTACTCTCTGGAGCCTCCGATTGGCCGCCCCCGGAGAGGCTCCCGGAGAGATCCACCTCCTCATGTCTGGTTGATCGCCGATTCCTTCCCCACTGACTTGAGCGTCGGAGGGTCTTCCGCGGAGGACCACCCCCAGCGTCCCTCCGCGTGTGGACTTCTTTTTGCAGGTCCGCCGCACCCCTCTTCCCGGAGATCGACCGCGCCCGAGTCGGAGGACGGATTTCGGCGGCAACAGATTGGCGCTAGAGGAAGGGCCTCAAGTCCCATCAAAACTTGAAAGAAGGAGACAAGGATCTTAATCCGGAGAAGAACCTCTCTGATGGCCAACCGGAAGAGAGCAGCCCTCTGATGCTCAAGATCAGGTCGCCTCCCAGAGGCCTGATCCGACCGGCGCCACAGCGCCACAACCCCCGCCTGTCGAGACTCCGTCGCCGCCTGCCATTCCGGTGACCCAGGACCAGTTTGCTACGCTGGTCCAGCAAGTCCAGGCTCTTACCCACCTGGTCCAGGAGCGTCTTGCGCCTCCTCCTGCTTCGCATCCCCAGAAAGAAACGGCGACTTCTTCTTCGCCGGCAACCTCCTCCTCTGATCCGCATGAATCAGCGGATCCCCCACATCGCCCCAGGGGGACAAACCGGTCCCTCGAACCGGTTACGATAGAGATCCTCCCAGATCTCGGCGAGCCCGCTCCCTCTCTCCGGCGACGTCTCACCATGATTCGACGCCGTCCTTGCGGTTCTCGCGCCCAGCTCCTCCTCTAGCCGGTGAGGAGGAGATCCGCCGTCAGATCCAAGAAATGCGTCAGGAGCTGGACGCCGCCAAGCAGACCCATCTGCCCCAGCCCAAAGCAGAGCAGGGCATCCCTTTCTCTAAGGGAATCATGGAGGAAGTGATTCCCTCCCACGTCAAGCTGCCAACCGTCGAGCCCTATCACGGCTCCACTGATCCGGACGACCATCTCAGCAGCTTCCGGTCAATAATGATGTTCCACGGAGCATCTGATGCGATCCTCTGCCGAGCCTTCCCATCCACCCTCAGAGGATCCGCCCGAACCTGGTTCAACGCCTTGAAACCGGGTTCCATTGATTCATTCGACGAGCTGAGCCACCTTTTTATTGGCCAGTTCGTCAGCAGCCGCCGCCACCGACGGAGATCCGACTCCCTCTCCGAAGTCAAGCAGAGAGAGGGGGAGTCCTTGAGAATTATCTTGGCCGTTTCAACAAGGCCATGTTAGAGGTGGACCACCTTAATCATGAGGTGGCTATGTCCGCCCTGGCGGGGGGAGTTTCAAAGGAGAGCGACTTCTATTTGGCAATGGAGGTCAGCTACCCCCCATGTCTGTCTGATATGATGGCCCTTGCGGACAAGTACGCTAGGGTCGAGGAGTCGCGGAGAGTGGCCCGCGCTGAGCAAGCAAGGAAGAAGCAAGAGCCCAAAGCTCCCGACAGACACCGCCCTGCCCGTCGGCCAAGTCCGCCCCGCCGCCAAGAGTCCCTCCGCTGCCGCCAAGGAATCGCTCCCGGAGTCCTCCCAGGCGATTCGATCGCTATACTCCGCTGACTGTGCCCCGGCGCAGATCCTCATGGAGATAGAGCGCCAGCTTCCCCGACCAGTACCTCTCCGAGGGAACCCGACCCGAAGAGATCCCGCCAAGTACTGCCGCTACCATAGGGAGCATGGTCATGACACTGAAGAATGCTGGCAGCTGAAGAATGAGATCGAGAGATGATTCGGCGGGGACGGTTGGACCAGTTCAGAAGAGCACCCGAGCCGCAGCACAAGGAGGTGATCGCCAGCCCGAGCTCCCACAACTCCCTCCTCCACCAAATCCGCCCGTGGTTGGCCGTATCAACATGATTGAAGAGGCCGGCGGATCGAGCTCCAGGGGCGACGGTGATGCACCGTGCCAAAGAAGGCACGCACGGGCGAACTTTCCTTTTCTGATGATGATCTTCTTGGGATACAGCTTCCCCATGATGACGCACTTGTTGTATCCCTTAACTTGAACAATTATGATGTAAGCCGAATCCTGGTCGATAGTGGAAGCTCGGTAAACGTTTTGTACCTCGGTGTGTTTGCCAGGATGAAATTGCTCATGGAAAACCTTCGAGCCGTGGATTCCACCCTGATGGGATTCACCGGCGACGTCATCGTCCCAGAAGGAATCGTCACCCTGACGGTCCGCGCAGGGAACCTGGCCCCTCGTAACCGTTGTACAGACCGACTTCTTAGTGACCGACCTCAGGTCCCCATACAACGCCATATTCGGCAGGCCCGGCTTGATGTCCCTCAAGGCAGTAGTCTCCATCCCGCATCTATCTATGAAGTTCCCCACCGAGCGAGGAGTTGGAGTGGTTCGGGGAAGTCAAGCCATGGCTCGGCAATGTTTCGTCACGAGCCTTCAGTCCAGAATGCCCGAGGTTGACGGGCTAGACGCTCGTGAGGACTTCGCCGAACAGCGGGGAGAACCGGCGGAAGAACTGGAAGAAGTACCGCTACGAAGCTCGGCCCGACCGAACCATAAGGATCGGGTCGTTACTCGAAGGAGAGCCTCGTCGCGAGCTGATCAGGTTCCTCCAAAGCAATGCGGACATCTTCGCCTGGACCGCCTCTGACATGCCAGGGATTGACCCCGAGGTCCTCGTCCATCGCCTCAATGTGGACGAGAGGCACAGGCCTGTTAAGCAGAAGAAGAGAAGCTTCGCCCCAGAGCGGCAAAAAGCCATTGAAGAGGAGGTCGACAAACTCATCAAAGCCAATTTTGTCCGAGAGGTGAATTACCCAAGTTGGTTGTCAAATGTCGTCATGGTGAAGAAGTCGAATGGCAAATGGAGGATCTGCATCGACTTCACCGACCTCAACAAGGCATGCCCAAAGGATAGCTTCCCCCTCCCTCGGATCGACCAGCTCGTGGACGCCACCTCAGGCCACCAAATGCTATCATTCATGGATGCCTATTCGGCTACAATCAGATCCGGATGGCCCCCGAAGATGAAGAAAAGACCGCCTTCATAACCGACCGAGGTACCTACTGTTACCGAGTTATGCCTTTCGGTCTTAAAAATGCAGGAGCGACCTACCAGCGGCTGGTCAACAAGGTGTTCAAGGAGCAAATCGGCCGGAACATGGAGGTATACGTGGATGATATGCTGGTCAAGAGCAAGGAAGCGCTGCGGCATGTTGAGGACCTCGCGGAGAGCTTTGCCACGCTGCGCAAATATGGAATGAAGCTCAACCCAACCAAGTGTGCCTTCGGCGTCAATTCCGGGAAGTTCCTCGGCTTCATGGTCTCCCAGCGAGGTATCGAGGCTAACCCTCAGAAGATTCAAGCTCTCCAACAAATGGCGCCCCCAGCGTCTATTAAGGAGGTCCAGCGCTTAACCGGGAGGATAGCGGCCCTTAACCGCTTCGTGGCTCGGTCGCCGAGAGATGCCTCCCCTTCTTCAAAACTCTCCGATCGGCCAAAAATTTCCAATGGACCCCTGAGTGCCAGAAATCATTTCAAGATCTCAAGAAGTACCTCGGCTCGCCTCCGCTTCTCAGTAGTCCGATCCCAGGAGAGACTCTATTTCTGTACCTGGCCGTTTCGGAGGGCGCAGTTTGCTCGGTGCTAGTCAAAGAAGAAAGCAAAGTCCAGAGGCCGATCTACTATGTGAGTAGGCTGCTCCGCGATGCGGAGACGAGGTACACCAGGATTGAGAAGATAGTGCTGGCTTTGATCACCTCAGTCCGGAAGCTGCGGCCTTATTTTCAAGCACATTCAGTGACGGTCCTCACCGATCAACCCATCAAGGCGGTGGTCCACCGTCCAGAAACATCGGGGAGGATGACCAAATGGGCCGTCGAACTAAGCGAGCATGACATACATTTTCAACCTCGCCCGGCCATCAAAGCCCAAGTGCTGGCCGATTTCCTCCTCGAGTGCACCATCCCAGAGGACGGCTCTACCCCAGAAATTTCCGAAGGACCAAAGCCTGAAGCTCGGTGGCTCCTTCACGTCGATGGGTCGTCCAACGCCCATCACTCCGGTGCGGGTTTAGTTCTCACCAGCCCAGAGGGATGATCTTCGAATATGGCGTCCGATTCTCCTTCCCGGCTTCCAACAACGAAGCCGAGTACGAGGCCCTGTTAGCTGGTCTCCGGATTGCCCGCAACCTGAAGGTGGAAAAGCTTAACGCCTTCACCGACTCTCAGCTGGTGGCCGGCCATGTACGGGGAGAGTTCGAAGCCCGAGAACCCAACATGATCCGATATCTCCAAGAGGTACGCGGCCTACTTCCCCATTTTGCCGAGTTTGAAATTGTTCAAATTCCTAGATCGAAAAACGCCCGTGCCGACCTACTCTCCCGGTTGGCAACCGCGGAGACGATGGATGCTAAGCAAAAATTCCATCTGGAGACTCTGGAGAAGCCGAGCATCATGGAAGCCGATCGGGTGATGCAAATCGAGACCGAACCATCCTGGTTCGACCCCATCCTTAACTATCTCAAAGAAGGGTCGCTCCCATCCGACCGAAGAGAGGCCAGGAAATTGAAGCTGCAGGCGACCCACTACGTATTGATTGACAACCAGCTTTACAAGCGGTCTTTTTCTATGCCGCTGCTCAGATGCCTCCGCCCATCCGAGGCGAACTATGCTCTACGAGAGGTACATGAAGGGATTTGCGGCAGCCATTTGGGAGGCCGGTCCCTATGCCACAAGGTGCTACGGCAAGGCTATTATTGGCCGACCATGCAGAAAGATGCGGACGATCTTGTCCAAGCCTGTGACGCCTGCCAGAGACATTCAAGCATACAGAGGCTCCCTTCAGCCGAGCTAGTTTCTATATCCTCCGCCTGGCCCTTTGCCAAGTGGGGGATGGACATCCTCGGCCCGTTCCCGCTGGCGACGGGACAGCGGAAATTCTTATTTGTCGCCATCGACTACTTCACCAAGTGGGTTGAAGCGGAAGCGGTTGCCCAAATCACCGAGGCCCGGGCCAGAGACTTCGTGTGGAGGTCCATCGTCTGCCGGTTCGGCCTCCCCCACACCATAATCACCGATAACGGTAAGCAGTTCGACAATTCCAAGTTCCGCCAATTCTGCGAGGAACACGGAATCCGTCACCACCTCACTTCGGTCGGGCACCCACAAGCCAACGGAGCGGCTGAGGTGACCAACAGGACTCTCCTCCAAGGAATCAAAGCTCGCCTCTCTAGAGCCCAAGGCAGGTGGGCGGATGAGCTGCACCATGTCTTGTGGGCCTATCGCACCACTCCGAGAATTCCGACGGGCGAGACTCCATTCCGAATGGCTTTTGGCACGGAGGCCGTCATCCCTGTGGAAATAGGCCTCCCATATTTGCGGGTGGAGAGTTATTCGGAGGAATCCAGCAACGAGCAACTCCGCACCAACCTCGACTTGGTAGAGGAAGTCAGAGAAAAAGCACAATAGAGGGTGGCCCGGTACCATGCCTCCAAGGTTAAGGGGAAAACCTTCCTACCCGGCGACCTCGTCCTCCGAAAAGCTTCTGTATCCAAACCGCTGGAGCAAGGAAAGCTGGCGCCGAACTGGGAAGGCCCGTACCAAATCACAGAGATCATTGGGCCAGGAACCTACAAGCTGCAGGATCTCGACGGGAAATCCATCCCCCGAACGTGGAACTCGGACAACCTCCGCAAATACTATCAATAGGGTATGTCCTTTATGTCTCGCCAGTTATCTATTTTCCCGCAACTTGTTATGTGAATCGATTCTGCACCATATTGCCATAAATCGTAAAAGGAAATAGATGCTGCTTACCAACCCTCGGTACAACCGAGTTATCTGCCTGGACAGGGAATCTCCGAACCTTGGCAGGGCCAAGTAAAACAAAATCTCCGAACCTTGGCAGGGCCAAGTAAAACAAAGTCTCCGAACCTCGGCTGGGCCGAGCAACAAGTCTCCGAACCTTGGCAGGGCCAAGTAAAACAAAGTCTCCGAACCTTGGCTGGGCCAAGCAACAAATCTCCGAACCTTGGCAGGGCCAAGTAAAACAAAGTCTCCGAACCTTGGCAGGGCCAAGTAAAACAAAGTCTCCGAACCTCGGCAGGGCCGAGCAACAAAATCTCCGAACCTTGGCAGGGCCAAGTAAAACAAAGTCTCCGAACCTCGGCTGGGCCGAGCAACAAATCTTCGAACCTTGGCAGGGCAAGTAAAACAAAATCTCCGAACCTTGGCAGGGCCAAGTAAAACAAAGTCTCCGAACCTCGGCTGGGCCGAGCAACAAATCTCCGAACCTTGGCAGGGCCAAGTAAAACAAAGTCTCCGAACCTCAGCAGGGCCGAGCGACAAATCTCCGAACCTTGGCAGGGCCAAGTAAAATATTTCTCCGACCCTCGGCAGGGCCGAGCAACAAATCTCCGAACCTTGGCAGGGCCAAGTAAAATATTCCTCCGGACCTCGGCAGGGTCGAGCAATGAAATCACCCGAGCCATGGCAAGGCCAGGTAAAAACCACTCGGGCTAAAAACCCCGGCAAAAGGGTCTGAACCCATGGGCCTCGACCAAAGCCGAACGGCCCCAGATAGTCCCCGAAGGACTTCGTCCGGTTTGAGAACGGGCGCTTAACGAAAACCATCGGCATGCGAAAAAATGCCACCATGGGCAGAATTCCCCTAAGAGGCTACAAGGTCTCGCACAACCAGCCGATGGCCCCAGGCTGGGCCAGGAAACTCTCCCTATCAGTAGAGATCCTTTGAGAGGCCCCCCCTGCAACCCGTCACGCGACACGTCTACGACTAATGCGCGGGACAATGAGACTAGACCGACACCCAAGTCCGTCGAGCGTATCAAGATAATCATTCTCAAAGAAGAAAGAAATTCTTAAAACGAGTCTATTCTCCATGAGAAGGAGCCATTGCAAGGCACAAAAAGCCACAGAGAAACAAAAACAAAAAACAAAGGCGGGCAGAGGCCCTGGGGTCAGTTGCCCCCAGAGCCCAGCAACTTCTCCAGGAGTGCAGTCAGGTCAGCCACCTGCTGACGAAGCAGCTGAATCTCCTCCTCCTGCTGACCCATCACCCGACGTGAGGCCTCTGCCTCCCGAACCAAGACATCCAGGAACTCCTCGGCGGCCCTAGCGAGCCGCTCATTGGTCGCAAGGCCCGACGCAAGGGCCAGCCCATCGACAATCACGGAGGTCCCCCTCTCCTCCGAGTACGACGGGTTGCTTACCGAAGAACGCGAGTCAGTCGATGACCGCACTGGAGAGTCCATGTTTTAGAGCTCAGACCGAGGGATGGCCAAAACCAACCCCCCTCGGTCATATTTATACCTGCCAGGAAGGCGTCCCGATCGGCCACGCCGCGAACGCCGATCCATGAGAGTTCGCCGCGTGTCAACATTCTAATGCATGAGGAATCCGAAGAGTCACGCCATATCCCGAGTGAGATCGATGAGCGCGAACAGACTGTTCAGGGGTTCCCCAGGCGAACACTTTCCAATCTGTCGCCCCCTGCATTAAATGCACTCGGCGCTTCCCCGAGCCGCTTAAATACCACCCCCTTTTCTTCTCGGAAAACGTGGAAGTCCGCCGCTCGACTAATAATTCGCCCCCTCGGAAAGAGTAGCATCGCCAATAAATGCATGGCAGCGCGCCGCCCGGGCACCCCCTTTATCAAGCGCCACGTGGGCCTAACATGGCAGCTGAACCGCTCCCTCCGAGCTATAAAATTCTCCGAACCTCGGCAGGGCCGAGCTACCAGTTCTCCAAACCTCGGCAGGGCCGAGCTATAAAATTCTCCGAACCTCGGCAGGGCCGAGCTACCAGTTCTCCGAACCTCGGCAGGGCCGAGCTATCAATTCTCTGAACCTCGGCAGGGCCGAGCTATCAGTTCTCCGAACCTCGGCAGGGCCGAGCTATAAAGTTCTCCGAACCTCGGCAGGGCCGAGCTACCAATTCTCCGAACCTCGGCAGGGCCGAGCTATCAGTTCTCCGAACCTCGGCAGGGACGAGCTACAGAGTTCTCCGAACCTCGGTAGGGCCGCGCTATAAAGTTCTCCGAATCTCGGCAGGGCCGAGCTACCAATTCTCTGAACCTCGGCAGGGCCGAGCTATCAATTCTTCGAACCTCGGCAGCGCCGAGCTATCAGTTCTCCGAACCTCGGCAGGGCCGAGCTATCAGTTCTCCGAACCTCGGCAGGGCCGAGCTATAAAGTTCTCCGAACCTCGGCAGGGCCGAGCTACCAATTCTCCGAATCTCGGCAGGGCCGAGCTATCAGTTCTCCGAACCTCGGCAGGGCCGAGCTATAAAATTCTCCGAACCTTGGCGTGGCCAAGCGAGATTTTCTCCAAACCTCGGCAGAGCCGAGTTACAAAATCCTTCGAACCTTGGCAGAGCCAAGTAAGACGTTCCCCGAAACTCAACTATCTCAGGGGACTAAATCCTTAAACCATGACAAAAAGGGGTGCAGGCTCCCCAAACTTCGGCCAAAGCCGACTCACGATACTCCGAGCTCCGATAAAAGCGGAGCACAAAATACCAGACTCCTGACCTAAGCAAGGAGTGTATTTCGCCGAACAATCTCTACACCGCCGCATGCAAACCTCGATTGGTTCGGGCAACATAAGACCCTCGTCTAAGGGCGAGCGGGACACTTTTATGCCTCACAAATGACAAATAGCAATGGGTTCGGCACCAAAAAAGATAGAGACTAAAACATTGAATATAACTCTCTTTATTGCCGGTCATGATCAATTACAAATGCCTCACAGGCGTACAAGAGCATTGAAATGCATGAAATAAAGACAAATACAAGGCAGACCCGGGCGTCTGCGGTGTTCTGACGGTCGGATCGGCAAATCAGGCAAACCAGAAAATCAGTCCGCCTGGGCAGGATGAATTAAAAGATCCAAAAGGAGGCATGGCCCGCGGATGCTGATTCTGAGGATCCGGACGATCCGGCCTGCCCCCCCCTAGGACGCCGCCCAGCCAAGGGAACCGGGAACCATCCGACCCCGGTCGCTCCCATCTTCTCCCTTCCGTGGCAAGGATTCCCCTCAGAGAAGGGACGGGAACCTAAGCCAGCGAAAAAGGGAGAATCTGTGCGTGCTACGGGGGTGTCGATGCACTTCCTACCGTAAGCCCCCCGTAGCCGGCCGCAAAGGTCACACGGGAAGAGTAATATGTGCGCTCCCCGTGTGATCCCTGCGCCCCCCATGTGCACTCTCCATGTGATCTCCGAGGCTCATCCCCTAAGGGCGAGCCATCCTCCAGCTGCTCCCCGGTCGCCCCAGCTATCCGGCGGCAAGGAGCCCATGAAGAGAAAAGTCGATCCTCCCACTCGTAACAACAGAGAAATGAGCATAGTGAAAGCTCTGGCGAGAAAAGAAACTTTGGGGATAACCAGGTGAGACCCCCTTTCCCCTTTTATAGGCGGAAATGGACCAGGAAAAGCCACCCAGGCTGCGCGTCCCAAGATTCAAATTTCCAAATAATACTTCCACGTGGTCTCCCAAGATTGGCGCCCCACTGCACGCCAAAACCACCGCCCGAACTAGGACGTGTACGAAGATCCCCTCCTGATCTCGAGTCACAGTCATTAAATGCAGGAAATCGTCCGCCGACGCTTCGGAAACCGGCGGGCTCAGAAAATCGTCCTTCGAAAAGTACTATCCAATAGTGGACGGTTGCGTGCGCATCGCGACGAGGCGACTTGCGTGGGAAAAGAGCACCTTCCGGAAAGCTCTGATGCAGCTTTATGCCCCCCACTGCGCCGTATCACCGTTTCTAGTAAAGTAAAAACCGAATCGCCTGCAGGATAGCAGGACATTGGCAGGATGGAAGGAATCACACCGACCTATTTCGTCTGTCGGCCCCAGCCGACCTATTTTATCTGTCGGCCCGCGCCGACCTATTTTGCCCATCGGCCCGCGCCGACCTGTTCCCGCCTGTCGGCCCCAGCCGACCCATTTCGCCTATCGGCCCTAGCCGACCCATTTTCGTTTGTCGGCCCCGACCGACCTATTTTATCTGTCGGCCCCAGCCGACCTATTTTGCCCATCGGCCCGCGTCGACCTGTTCCCGCCTGTCGGCCCCAGCCGACCCGTTTTATTCGTCGGCCCTAGCTGACCTACTTATATCCGTCGGCCTTTGCCGACCTACTTATATTCGTCGGCCCCAGTCGACCCATTTCGCCTGTCGGCCCTAGCCGACCCATTTTCGTTTGTCGGCCCCGGCCGACCTATTTTATCCGTCGGCCCTAGCCGACCTATTTAGCCCGTCGGCCCTAGCCGATCCATTTTGTTCGTCGGCTTAAATCGACCTATTTCGCCTATCGGCCCGAGCCAATACGCTTTCCCGGTCTCGAATTAAAGGCCGACGAGGGATATCAGCGAGCAATGATCCACTCATCATTGAGGCAAGGCTAAGCAACAGCGGAGTCGCACAGGAAAAACACTTAGATAAAAACACGAAATCCCTTTGCTATGAAACGTCAAACAAATGTCTAAAAGGGCGAGATACAAGAGCGGCTCCTAAGAGCCAGGAGCCCCACCGGCTTCGGGACTACCCTCAACCACGTCTGCAGGTGCACGGCTAGGCTCACCTTTCTCCGATATTCCCGCCCCCTCGGTGGTAATTTGCGATCGCCCCTCAGAAGCTGCAGCTTCGCTGGGGCTAGGGGCTGCGCCAGGTTTGCCGTCAGAGACATCGACACGTTCGTCTTCTTCTTCCTCATCTTCGTCCCCTTCTGAATCTTCAACACTCAGAAAAGAGAGGTCCCACTCCGGACGCTCGCTAAGAATCCTCTGCTTGCACTCTTCCATCCCGTGACGGAACGCGCCTACGCTCATAGCGTCTTGCCGCCCCTTAAGTATGGCGAGCTGCATGTCGGCCCCAGCGGCCCGTTTCTCAGCCTCGATCGCTTGAGCCTTCGAAATGACATTTTGTTTCTCAAGCTCGCTCGACCGTGTCTCGAGTTCCGAGCTCCTGCTGCGAGCGGACGCAAGCGCACCTTGGAGAGCCCGAATCTCCGATCCCATCTTCGCCATCTAGAAAAAGCTAAAATCAATCGGCATCACAAAGAGCCAATGGAAAAATAAAGAGGATGAAATGGGAGCGTACCTCCCCCTCTCGCCTAGCCAGTCTTTTGGCCAGCTCCTCAGCCTCACTCCGGGCTCTTGTCCTGTCAGCGCCGACCAGCTCAACCCTCTCTTGCAGGGTGCTAATCTTTGATTGTCTGGCCTCAATCTCTCCGCGAGCTTGCGACAACTCTTTACTCACTCGAGTCATCATCCCTTGATGCCACCTGGCGCTATCCTTCAAATCGGCGATTTCACCATCACGCCGTTTCAGTTCCTCCTCCATTTCATCGAGCATTCTTGTTAGGCGCTTTCTTTCATCGTCGGCTTCTCTCCTCAACCGGCTCAAACTCTCGCCGTGTTCCCGCCGCGTCGCCGCCACTTCCGCGAAGTGTTTTGCTTCGATCCTGGCCAGCTCCCGGCATGCGTCGTCGCTCTTCGCCAGGAGTCCCTGTAACTCCTCCACCCTACGCTTCAGCTTGGACACCTCGTCCACGGCAGCTTGGTGTGCCGCCCTTGCCGCCCTCGAGCTCCTATCCATCGTGCCCATGAGCTCTCCGAATTGTTCAGATGCCTTCAGCCGCGACTGGAGCTCGACACTCTCCCTCCGGGCCTGGACACTGGCCCCTATCGCCAAACTCAGACGCCAACAAATTGCCCGGGAAAGCAAAACACCCTACGAAAGCAAAAAACTGAGTGAGTGCCCACAACGGTGTCCATCGAAAAACATCTGCCGCGCTGAAAAAATGGCTCACCTTCGAGGCGTAATCCCGGGTCATCTTCATCAAGGTCGTATTATCTATGGCGGGAAGGAGATGAATACCCTCAGCTACACCTTGCTGCCCGAACGCAGCATCGGCCAATCCCAGGTCGGCGAACTTGTCCGTCGACGGATCCGCACCCGGATGCAGGACCGACCTGATCATGACGGAAAATGCCTCATCAATGCCGGCCTCCGAGCTGCTGGGTTGACCGGCCCCGCCCGAGGGACCGGCCTGGAAAACCCCCAGCTGAGAAGCCTTCAACCTCTCAGCCTCCTCCATCAAGGCCCTGGCTTGGGCCTCTTCAGATAGCTCGGCCAGCCCAAGCGCTAGCCTCCCCAAAATCTTCTTTGAGGGAGCCCCAATCGTGGGACCCCCACTTTGTTGCGCTCCCTCCACCGATGCGTCCTCTCCGGTCGCCACCACCTGCGCCCCCTCCGCGGGCTCCCCCGAGATCTCGGTCTGAACCGCCTCTTGACCCATCGAAGGCGGCCCGACCTCACTGCTGCCGGACTCCCCAGCGGATGGACCAAGCAGGGGCTCCTCCCGAACTTCCTCCGCTGTGGCTGTCTCCTCCCCCGCTGGAGCCATTGACAATCCCGCGAGGACAATAGACCCCTCTGCTACAACCGCCTCCACTGGGCCCGTCGTAGATTCCTCCTTCAAGGGGGACGCGGTCGGATGGGCCAGCGGAACTTCATCTGAACTGTCTGAAATCTCCAACACAGGAGGTTCGGGCGCCACAGCCGCCCTCCCCGAATCCTCCTTCGCCCCCGGCGCTTCTGCCATAACTGCCCCGGCATCCGGCGGACTCCTCGCGGAAGCATGAGCCCTTTTTACGGGCCGGCCGCTGTCCGCGCCGCTACCTTCCCCTGGGCGCTTCCCTCTCTTCCTCTTGGAGAGGCTCGACAATGCCGACCTTGCGGCTGCCACATCAAAGCACACATGCTCAGAATCAAGCATGCTAATCGAAAAAGATACACGACGCAAAAGAGACTCACCTTGCGGATCCAAGGGGCTGAGCCCGGCTACGAAGAGGGCCCCCTCTGATAGCAGGTCATTAGCCAAAAAGACCTGTCCATTGCGGAGGACATCCAGATCCCTCTCCTCCTGCGCCGATAAGGCTGGGTGCGTCTCCGCATCCCTCGCAACTTCCCCCATCGCCAAGGGAAATCAGAACCGATGTTCCCCTCCGCAATCACGAACCGGCTCTTCCACCCCTTAATGGAAGAGGGCTTGTCCGCGATGACGTTGAAAGATCTCCGGGGCCCGATGGAGGTCCATTCCGATTTCCTCCCGGGAGTCAAGTGATAACAGGTGCGGAAAAGGGGGAGAGTTGCAACGATCTGGATCTGGTGACACATCGAAATGAATCCGACGATGTTCCGCCAACTGTTTGGAGCCACCATCGACGGGCTGATGTTGTAATGGGTCATGATCTCCTTAACCAGGGGATGGAGAGGGAAACGAAGACCCGCCTTCAGGCTGTCTTCGTAGATGAAAACTCCGGACTCCAAATCTCGAGTAACCCTATCTTCGGGTTCCGGCACCCGAAGGACGATATCCAAGGGCAAGCCATACCGTTGATGAATCCTCCCCAAGTCTTCGGCAGCGATCACGGAGGCTACGTCGTCCGGGCTCATCGCCATTGAAAGAAGTATCAGATGAAAGCAATGAGCGTCGGAGAAGATGAAAGACCAAAACCCACTTGGAAGCAAAGCGAGAAAACGCCAAGCGCGCATGCACAATACGCCTATATATATGTGGGGCGGCCGTCACTTCGCTTCTCCGCTAAGGAACCGCCCTGGGGAGCGGGGCGTCTCATTCAAAGCGTCCGGAACCGCCTCGACAAACACCCGATCGATCGGAATTCGAGGTGTGGCGCAATCTCAACCGTCGATAGTGGAGGAGCCTTACCCCCGAAGGTACAATGGCCCTGTCGCATTAATTAGGGCATCATTGCCTGGATTGTTTAAGCCAAAACGTCCCATCCAGAGCGTGCCACTTGAGCTTATACTCCCTACGCCCGAACCTACGCTTCGAACTAGGGAGTGGAGGGCATGTGTTGGGGGGTAAAATCATCATTGCATTGATATCCGTGCGAGGCGGCTAAGGCTGACCTCCTCCCGCCGCCTCCCTCCGGGCCTCCGTAGCTCGGTCTCCTCCGGGCTTCCGTAGCTCGGCCTCCTCCGGGCCTCCGTAGCTCGGCCTCCTCCGGGCTTCCGTAGCTCGGCCTCCTCCGGGCTTCCGTAGCTCGGCCTCCTCCGGGCTTCCGTAGCTCGGCCTACTCCGGGCCTCCGTAGCTCGGCCTCCCCCGGGCCTCCGTAGCTCGGTCTCCTCCGGGCCTCCGTAGCTCGGCCTCCTCCGGGCTTCCATAGCTCGGCCTCCTCCGGGCTTCCGTAGCTCGGCCCCCTCCGGGCTTCCGTAGCTCGGCCTCCTCCGGGCTTCCATAGCTCGGCCTCCTCCGGGCTTCCGTAGCTCGGCCTCCTCCGGGCTTCCGTAGCTCGGCCTCCTCCGGGCTTTCGTAGCTCGCTTATCCAGCGATCCACGCCCCGACGTCTACCTCCGCGGAACCTGACGCGGGAGAGCTTAAACTTACCCGAGCAGCTCCTTAGGCAAGGAATCATATCGAGACGTGGTCTAAGACCTATTGAAACTGGCCCAGGTCTACTCACCCAGATCCCAAGACATCAAAGAGCTCTCCCAGCCGTCGATCCCTTAACAGACAAGGTGTGGATTCTAACGGCCCCACAACGGCCTGATTCTGTCTACCCCCGTATCGTAACAACCTCAGAACCTTCCAGAAGATGCTCAAGTCCCCAGGTGACAGTCTATAAGTATCAGATCAACAGACTCCCTCAGGGACAGACGCAGCTCTAGAGGTACACCTCCACTCTCACTCTCCTGCTCTCTGGAGCCTCCGATTGGCCGCCCCTGGAGAGGCTTCCCGGAGAGATCCACCTCTTCATCATCTGGTTGATCGCCGATCCCTTCCCCACTGACTTGAGCGTCGGAGGGTCTTCCGCGGAGGACCACCCCCAGCGCCCCTCCGCGTGTGGACTTCTTTTTTGCAGGTCCGCCGCACCCCCTCTTCCCGGAGATCGACCGCGCCCGAGTCGGAGGACGGATTTCGGCGGCAACATGAATAAATCACTTTTAGAATTCCTATGGTTATCTTGAACATTAAACTTTTGCTTCAAGGAACAGGTTTAGAGCTACATAATTACTTCTTCCTCTTCTTCTTCTATTTTTGTTTTTTCACTTGTGTCTGATAAGTAGGTGCCTCAGCCTTCAATTTTGAGAAGGAAAATTTCTTTGCTCTGTTTTGTTCTATCAAAAAATCAACCTTAATTAATTGTGCAATGAATGACATAACCATCTAGCTATTTTTAAGTACAGTTATGCCGATTAAAAACTGTAGCTGTCAATGGTCGTTGCTGAGCATGCTTGGAAGAATAATTCCATCAGCTTGTCATGCAAACTACTATTGCACACGATTAGTTACCTTGTTTATTTGCTACTAACAAACCACCAATGCATGAGGTAGTCATGACTATCAATTTTAAGATCAAAATGGTAGTCAACAATTTCCTCCTTAGTTGAGCACGTCTATCATTCTTAGCTGAGTGATTATCATTTTTTGCCTAGAATTTCCAATGTATGTAGCTCAACATAAATGTTTTTGCATTGGAAATACTGATTGTTAGGTGAAGTTTGATCACTTGATTGGCTGAGTTCATCAGACAAGATCACTGGCTCCGCAGAAGTTTGATATGTCTTCTTGTATTCAAAAAAAATAAAAATAAAAATAAAAGCAGAGGCAGTAGCGCATAAAGATCCCCATCTAGAGACTAGAATTTTGGCCTGTTCAACAAACCACAAAGCTAATTTGAAGCCATAAATCGTGGCATTCTATAAGAAGAGAACTAGATCTGCTATACCTCAACTATTGAACACTTCCAAAGCTTATATACATACATATGATTTCTGGGTGACTTGAACACAAGAAATAAGGATTAGCAAGATGAAACCCAGTAACCCATAACATCTAAAGCTAACTGCTTCAGAGTAATACCTACACTTTGCCCCACCTCAACAAGCTAGAATATGTTTTCAGAAGCAAAATAACTCCACAAAGAGGTAGAGTTGCGGGCAAGCCTAGAAAGGATTGGAATTAGTTCTTAAATACATGAATTATAGCTGAGCGACTGTCCTATTGGAAACTTTGTAGCGCTAATAACTCTAGGTAGTCTTTTTCTTATCCAGAGCTAAACCTAGAAATGACACTATGTTCGAATTTAGATCGTTCATTTGCAGTAAATTTCTTGCATCTCATAGCATGCTACTTGTTTACATGTTGAAGTCTTATTTTAGTTACTCGTTGTCCAGCTCTTTTCCCCTCCTTTCTTCTAAAATCATTATGCAGGTAAAAATCGAAGAAAAACAAACACTATCTAAAGCAATTGGCTGGAATGAAGTGCTTACCTATTATAATCCACTTCTTAGCACTTTTGCTGCCTGCAACAATGTGAGCCATGAAAGGACAAGGTTAGCATGAGAAAAAATTGGTGACATAGAAAGAAGAATGGCCTAATAGTTATCAATGCATTATTTTTTGAGGAAATGGTATCAATGGATTGTCATACATAATATTCCCAGCATTTAAAATTAATCTAATTCAACCTATCAAATGAGAGCAGAATAATGCATACTTATTTAGACATTATCAAAAATGAAGCATGATTTTAAAGATGCTCAAAAGCATAAAAGGATCTAGCCAAGAAAATAAATATATAAGAATAATTATTCTTAATGCTGGGAAACAATAAGAAGATACACCATCACATGATGTTAAGAAAGATAATAAACATTTAAAACAGAGTTCAGTACAAGGGAAAATGATTGAACAAATTTTACCATAAATTAGAACTCTTGGAAATATCTGTTTCCTTCAAGACTTGTCTAATTACCACTCGTAAAATGGACGAGTTTCGATATAATTGCCACTATTATAAACCTTTGACTTCTAGGTGCAACTTCAGAGGCCCATTTGATTGGTTAAAGCAAGTAGGCAGCAGTGATACCAAGAACATTATGAATATTTAACAAACACAGAAGGTTATAGAAGTCTACTTTGGCATTTTGTTGCATAGGCACTTAAAATCTATTCGAGCGACATGTTTGAAGTAGCCCAAGTTCAGTTCTGTAAATCATAAAAAAAGGTTATCATCGTCATCTTCTCATGGAATAATAGCTCCCATTGAAACAACGGGCTAGGACAGGTCCAACATTCTGCAGGTCCTGCATCCTCCGATCTACTGGAAAAGCGAAGCGTGTAATCTTTGCAAAGAGTACTTGTAATCCCCTAGATTTCTCACCTGCTCGTGAGAGTTATCACGAGATATTTGAATCAGATGATCAGATGATAGACTCTAGATATTTGATTTCCAGTATATCTTAATTGCTCATGAGAGTTATCACGAGGTCAGATGATAGACTCTAGATATTTGAATTCCAGGTATATCTTAAATTGCTCGTGAGAGTTATTACGAGGTCAGATGATAGACTCTAGATATTTGAATTTCAAGTATCTTAATTGCTCGTGAGAGTTATCACGAGATCAGATGATAGACTCTAAATATTTGAATTCAAGTATATCTAATTACAGAGTCCCTTGATTTGGGGACTCTGCAATGCCTATAAAAGATGATGTAGAACCCTCCTTCCATTATACGTGGACGCCCCCTTCTCATCATCTCCTCGTGCGGACGTTTCTTCCCCAACGCACCTGCCTCTGGTAAGTCCCCTGTTCATGCATGAGAGAGAGAAGGATTGAGAGAGAGAAAGTTAAAAAAAAAAAAACAATGGAGAAGAGGGAGGAGCTGGGTTACAGAACCTAGCTCCCTCCCCTTCCACTGTGCGCCGGCACTGGTTCAGGCCCGGCGGCATGCCCGCCGCCTCGCCGGGCCTGAGCCCCGGCCGACAACCGCACCGGCACCGGGGGCGGCGTCCGGTGGGGTGCCGGAGAACAATGAGAGAGAAGAGGGCGGAGGAGGGAGAAAGAAATGATCTGGGAAAGAGCTACCGCCGGTCCGATCCTTGGTTCGGGCCCGGCGGTGTGCTCGCCGCCTCGCCGGGCCTGGGCCTTGGTCGGAGACCTCCACCGGTGCCGGGCATGCGTCCGGTGGAGGTCCGGCCGGCCATGGTGGCCGGCCGTGCCGCCGGCGTAATCCTTAAGCCACGGATGACAGTGAGAAAGTGAGAAAGAAGAGAGAAATTAGGGAGAGAGAAAGAGAGGGGAGGCCGGCCACGGCGGTGGCCGGCTCTGGCCCGGCCACCGGAGGCCGGACCGCCCCGGATTGGGCCGGCAAGGTCGCTGGCGTGATTTCGAGCCGCCGCGATGAGACAAAGAGAAGATGTAATTAGATTGAAATTGATGAGAGAGAAAGCATGGGGGAGGCTGGCCGGGGCGGCCGGCCGGACCGCCTTCAATTTGGCCGGCGGCGGCCCTGGCCGCCGGCGCGAATCTCAGCTCCTCTGTTTCTTTTGAAACAGAGGAGCTGGGTTAATAAGAAGTAATGGGCCGTTGGGCCGTCCGATTTTTGGGTCTTGTTGGGCCGTCTCTGAGCCCAGTTTGAGCAGTGTTTTGGGCCCTGTATCGGGCCAAGAATGACAAAATAAATATATGGCCCGAATCAGGATTGATTCTAGTTTCTGGAAATAATTTTATTTCCCTATTTGGGTGTATACATTGAGAGATATTCAAGCCCAAAGTTGGGCCCGTGAAGTGGTTTGGGTAGAGTTTAAGAATTATTTTATAATTCAGATTTTAGAAATTTAATAATGAAAAATGATTCTGTAGGTTCCCAGGAGTCCAATTAGCTGGGTTATCAAGTAAAATTCGTGTACTGTGGTAAGTAAGTCAAGTATTATAATTTTATAAATTATTTAATTTGTAAACTGTGAAATTACAGTTAAATGTAATTATGTTAATTGCAAAAATCATATTGTTACTATATGTAATTATGATAATGACAGTAAAACTTTATGTGTCGCCGCGGTTCTCACATGACAGATTATTACATGACAGATTGTCACATGATAGATTCTCACATGACAGATTATCACATTATCACATGACAGATTATCACATGACAGATGACAGATACTGGTACCAGGACCCTTCCTCTTAGGGGATATTTAAGAGGGCTACACATGATGTGTATTGTAGGGCCGTGGGACACATAAAGAAAAATGATGACAGTATAAACAATGTAATGGTTATTGAATTAAGTTTCAAACTAATTGATCTGATGACATGAACCTAATGATAGCCTGATAAATAAAATTTTGAAATTATATTAGGCTTACTTATTGAGTGTGAGCTCACAAAATTCTCATAATGTTTTTCAGAGCCTCAGGAATGAAGATGGATAATTGAGATAGAAGGAGTTTCTATTAAGAAGACTTAGTTTTATTATATTGATTTAGTTCAGATTTGTTTTGTGTAGGGCAGATAGCCCAAGACAGATAATTCTGGTTTGTAATAAATCATGGATATGAAATTTGCTTTATATTGATTTATGTGATAAGTTCAAGACGCCTTGCATACCTGGCATGCGGCGGGTTGTCACCCTAGCTCAAATTTTTGGGCGGGTTGTCACCCTAGCTCAAGTTGGAAGTAAAGTGTGAACGGCGAACTAAGATGTGCACCTGATTGGTCAATTAGTTAAGACTTAATAAAAACGTGTGAGCAGTGGTCAAGTTGGAAGATTTCATTGAGGGACAAGGGTAAACAATGATTCAATGAACTTGTGGTAAAGACTAAAAGCCTTAAAAGAAATGCCATCCGAGAAAAGCTAGCCATCTGATGCTGTAATTTGGTATTAAATTTATGTACATTTAATTATTTGTTTCACTGGCACGGTAGACACGCACGGGAGACTTGTTGACCTTATCTTCTCCTGAGGGCCAACCGCTGCCACGACCAACGCGATCAATTTACAGCACTCCACTGGCCAGAATTCTGTTCCTCGAACTGACTTAATTATTTTTTCACCCAATAGAAAAGATAAAGAAATGGTGGTAGATCAGGCGTTGCAGAAATCTCATGATGCCATTTTGTAGAGTCATCAAAATATAATATAACAATAGAAAATGATGCTACACATCTTTTCCAGCCAAAACATCCATTTAGAATCAGCGGCACAGTGTCTTTGAATCCTATGGTTTTACTTGTCTGCTTACAATGTGGCACATGCAATTCCGTGATATGTTTACTATAATAAAATTTAATTATAACAACTCTTTTTTTTTCAACGTTAATGGTAAACATTGAAATAATTTTCTCGATTCGTCGACGCTTTAAAAAAGCATCAGCAAAAGAGAAAATTTAACGACGCTTAGGATTGACTATATTTGTAAACAACACCATCAAAAAACGGGACCGTGCCATGGATCGCAATCCGCTGTTCATCCATCACTGCTAACTAATCCAACGCTCCGAATCAATGCGTGCCTCTCTCATCCCTTCGTCTCCCTAAAATCTCTCCATCCCTTCTGCCTCCACACCCGTCCCTATGCAAATATCGGCCCCTTCGTCTTCCTAAAATCTCTCCCTAAAATCTCTCTATCCCTTCTGCCTCTCCACCCGTCCCCTGCCGCAATTATTCCCTTCGTCTCCCTAAAATCTCTCCATCCCTTCTCAAATTCCAAATCCCTCCTCCATTTCGAAGCCCTCAACAAGCGAAGGATATGCACATGTTTTGAGATGGAAAATGTATGAAAGACTAAGCCTGTCCCGATCGGAGGGCGAGTACTTCATCTTAGTTGGAGATTTCTTTTGGCATCTTGTGCTTTCGAGCGACCATTGGTTGGATCTTTGGCCGGCAGGATTCCTTTCCTGACTGCTGCTTTAGATGGCCAGGAAGTCGACCGACGGCAAGGCCCCCCGGGAAGCACCTGGCGATGAAGGCGGCCGGGAAGTCGGCCCTAGCAATCGACGATGTGAAGAAGCCCCTATTAGGGTTTTCTTTTATATGAATCACATGAATATATGATTGATTTATCATTTATTTATTCTAAATGATAATTATGATCTGATTTTATTAGATATTTAAATTTAATTTATTCTAAATGATAATTATGATATCTGATTTTATTAGATATTTAAATTTTTAAGTGATAATGATGATTTAATAAAGCTAATTGCCTATTCGTTTATCTTTGAGAAGTTGTTATCTGATAATTTCTTTCATGGAAAGAGAAATTGATCGTATTATCAGATTGGTCTTCTCTCTCCTATATATATAAAATCTGTTTGACCATCAAAACAGATAAGAAGAGTATATATATATATAATCTGTTTGACCATCAAAACAGATAAGAAGAGAATTAGGAAAGAAGAAGAAACTCAATCTGTCGTTAACACATACGCAGCCTCTCGTTTCTTGTTAACAAGGTAGGTATTCTTGGTTTATGTTTTTATATATATTTTTATGTTTTTATATATGTTTTCATGTAAAAATCATTTATTCTAAGATCTTGGCCATTATGTTTATTAAAGAAATCTTTTAATGGGTCTTACATGTGGTATCAGAGCCTTGATTGAAAATTTATGATTTTTTCATTATGAATCTATATTTAACGATTCTTATATATATATATATAGAATAAAATAATTAAATTTTTATTGCTCGAACGTCTCCTTTCCTTTATCATACATAAGACCCCTTCCATGCTGTGAATCAATGAAGCCCGTTTCAAGTGTCTTTCTTTTTCTTTATTTTTTCTTGAGATCTTCATGGAAGTCTGGATCTCGTTAATACAGCGTAAGCCATGTTCAACCACCCAGCCCCGTGAAAGAAGGAAGGGGTACCTGAAGTTAAGGAATCCACCCGTCTTTCTTTCGTGAAATCCCAACCAAATCCCTTTTCTTACATGGACTTTGTGGACTCACGAAGACTCTTTAATTGCGTGCAATCCCAACGAAATCCAACTAAATTAATCATGGGATTTGGACCATGGGATTCCAGCATTAAAGATGGTGAAGAGGAAAGGGCGGTGGAGAGGGATTCCAAGTTTCCAACATTAAAGGCGGTGGAGGTGGAGGTGGATGGGAAGGGGGGGTCTTGCGTACCATGGGATTTCTTCTTTTGATTATCTCAAGCAACCGTCTCCTTTTCCTTTCGTTCCATAAAGCCAGGGATTCCGATCACGGATAAAAAAAAGAAACCCTTCTATGAAGAATCTCTCTTCACGAGAGACATACTATAAAAGGAGACGTCTCCCGTGCATGAAGGGAGACGAACGGAAGGCGTCTTGGGGAAGGGGATTCAAGAAAAAATAAAATAAATAAAATAAAGGTTACCTGGTTTGAATCTCGTACCAACAGATTTAAGGATAAGGATGTTACTATTCCATCAATTTAATCTTAACAACAAAAGATGAAAGCCCAGGATATTTCTTTTCCGAGAAGATTCTCCTAAAATTTATGTTTATTCTCTAATATTTATGATATTAATGTTTTGAAAAACATTACAATAAAATTATGTGGGTACCTTAAGTCTTTTATATTCACGCATGATATTATCATTAATTAAATTTGATGTCTATATTATGTAATTTGTTAGTCACCAAAGTGGCCAAATTTGAAAGTTTATAGGTATCAAATTTAATTAAATAATTCAATTACTCATAATTATGTGATGCTTATAAATGAATGATATAATTGTTTAATTGTTATGAGTATATTGAAGTTCATTGATTATAAATATTTAAGGGTAGCCCAAAGGTTGACTAGTCATTTTATAATCTATGGACATGATGTTGTTAATTAATGTGCTTGGTTAGGTATGTTTAGCATATCCAAAGATAGCAAACATATCTAATTTGAGTATATATAATTGCCAAATATGTAAAATTAAAATTAAGCATCAATTATGTTTATTGTTGTATATTGTTGTATCACCCAAAGGAGAACTTCAATATGCACTTATTGTTTACTTGATGGAATATGAATAATATTACTCAAAGCATTAATATGTGAGCATGTTTTCTATATTTGCAGCAACTATTCCCGTTTCTCTTCATTCGCAATCTATGTCTGTTCAAACTTTTAATGGGCTTAATTTTTCTGAATGGCGCGAACAAGTTCAGTTTCATCTTGGTGTTCTAAATCTTGATTTGGCACTTATAAATGAGAAACCCACTGATCTTACTGACTCTAGCAGTGCTGAACAGAGGTCTTTTCATAAGTCTTGGGAAAGATCAAACAGACTTAGCTGATGTTTATCCGAATGACTGTAGCAAACAATATCAAGTCCACAATTCCTGCTACTGAAAGTGCTAAGGAATTTATGAAGTTTGTGGAAGCACGTTCCCAATCTGACTCTGCTGATAAGTCACTTGCTGGGACATTGATGAGTACTTTAACCAACATTAAGTTTGATGGTTCTCATACTATGCATGAGCATGTTGTTGAAATGACAAATAGCAGCAAGACTAAAGACTATGGGATTAGAAGTAAATGAGAATTTTCTTGTGCAATTCATTATCAATTCCTTGCCTCCTAAGTATGGTCCATTTCACATGAGTTATAACAGTATGAAGGATAAGTGGAATGTGAATGAACTACAAAGTATGCTCATTCAAGAGGAAGCAAGAATTAAGAAACATGAAAATCATTCTATTAATCTCATGGGTCGGCAAGGAGCTGAAAATATATCAAAGAAAAATAAAAAAGGAAAGAGCAAGCAACGACCACTAAAGATAAATGGGTTATCTACTCAAATCCACAAGAAGGAACAAAGGATGATAAGTGTCACTTTTGCAAAAAGCATGGACACTATCAGAAAGATTACCTGAAACGTAAGACGTGGTTCGAAAAGAAAGGTAAGCCTACGACTTTTGTATGTTTTGAATCAAACCTAATAAAAGTTCTTTATAATACATGGTGGATTGATACTAGTTGTACCACTCATGTTTCTAATACGATACAGGGATTCCTTACAATCCAAACCATAAACCCAAATGAAAACTTTGTCTCAATGGGAAACAGAGTCAAAGCTCCAGTTGAAGCTGTTGGAACTTATCGTTTGATTCTAGACACTGGACATCATTTAGACCTTTCCAACACTTTATGTCCCTTCTATTTCTCATAATTTAGTATTGGGAAACTCAATCCCGATCATCTCGTCCAAAACATATTCGGGACGAATTCGATTAGTGCTGAAAACATGCCCGTGAACCATCTTTTACTTGTATCACCGATCGTACAGGCATATCATACAATGAACATACCCGGTATTGTCACAGATTAAGTGCCACTTTCCGCTTGAAAGTTCTTCAATGGTCTTTCGTACAAGTGTGCATTCCGAAGAGAACCAGAGAAGAAACCGTTCTTGAAGGAGTGTTGTTTCATAGAGACTGAAAATCTGGTTGTGATTTCCAAAGGTTGCCTTATATTATAAATAGGGAAATAACTACCTCGTGGGCCCTTGTGGCTCACGGGCCAGGTTTGGCCCATCTTGGGAGGTCCACCCATTATTTCTTTCATCTCCCACTCGCCCACGATGGGCTAAACACAACTCTCTTCCTTGCAAAGTTCATATTGGCAAATAATCCGTGCGACCAGCATACTACGAGAGCTCGTTGTTATACATCTGTTAGGAATATATAATAGCTCAAATTTGGGCATTATCCAGAGTAGAATTAGTATGCAGTTCCCTAGATCAATCGGTCACATTTTTATCTCTCTTGATCTCTTTCAGTATCTCATATATTTTATTCACAACTATGATTTACTCAAAATCATAATTGGTCGACCTATAAATATAAATATAGAATGTGACATCATAAATTAAATTGATCTTCCTCTTTCCTTAAACCTCTCCATTTCAGTCCAACTTGCTTTTCTAGAAATGCCCCATTAGACCGAATTATCATGATCATCGGCAACATCCTAAGATAGCAAACACTGAATAGAAATTTTGAGAATAAGTAAGAGTCGTGAGGGCACTTTAAATGAGAAAAACTATTTTCCTCAAGAGTCTCACACGACTTAAAAATTAAGATCATAAAATTTTTTTTTCAACTCTTATCGGTCCTCCCATGCATACGTAATATGAAATACGTATTACGGTATTCTCTCCTTTTCCAATAGAGCGTATGTCTTTACTCTCAATACCATACAAATGATAGTTTAGACATACTCAATGTCCAACTTGAGTTCACAAATATACTCTATTCATAAGCATCTATCAGAACTCACATCTGGCATTAAAAACAGGTAAAGTGAAATATGTGGGTCATTTCACTTTGGACATAATAATCTATATGTCCTCATCTTAACATTCTGTTAAGGCGACGTCCATGCTTCAAGCTTGAGCTCTCAATTATCACCTAGATAACAAGCTTAAAACTGTCTCATCTCTATTCATCACATAGTGAGTAGAGGCGATTACCCATGTGAGTGGGCTAATCTCTCATCTGTCCGACATACCTTTTCAATATAATGCACTCAGCATCGACATTCACAAACGTCATACAAACTTATAGGCATTTATAATAACAAACTTCATTAATAGTGAACATTCTGGGAAAATTACAATATTCAGTACATCATATTCTACACAGTCCTAGAGATCTCACATGACCATGGAAAACTTCTCTAGGAATCGGTTTCGTCATAGGATCCGCTATCATCCTTTGTGTAGATATGTACTTCACATTCACTTCCTTTCGTGCAACCATATCCTTGACATAGTTATATTTGATATCTATATGTTTGGTCTTTCCATGGTACTTGGGATCCTTAGTGTATGCTATTGCTGCTTGGCTATCGCAATAGACCAATACTGGGTTTGCAGCATTCTTAGTTACACCTAAGTGATCCAAAAATCTTCTAAGCCAAACACCTTCTTGTGCCGCTGCTGATAGAGCCACGAACTCGGCTTCCATTGTAGATAAGCTATGCACTGTTGTTTCTTACTGCTCCAAGATATGGCGCCATTATTCAGTAAGAATACATATCCAGAAGTAGATTTTCTTTCTTTTAAATCTCCCCCCCCCCCAGTCAGCATCAGTATAGCCTTCAAGGTGTAGATCACTTCCTTGATAAGTCAGCACATAGTCGGCGCTTCCCTTTAGATATCTCAGGATCCTTTTGATGGTGATTTAATGTGCTTGACCTGGATTGGATTGGTATCTACTTACCATTCCAACTGCATAACAAATGTCAGGTCTTGTACACATCATAGCGTACATCAAGCTTCTGACAGCACTAACATATGGAACTCGTTCCATTTGCTCCTTTTCTTGTGAAGTCTTAGGATACATTCTGTGCTTAATGCTTCCCCCTTTGCAATAGGAGTATCTATTGGTTTACAGTCTTGCATACGAAATCGCTTAAGGATTTTATTCACATATGTCTCTTGTGAGAGAGATAGGGATTTCTTTGAGCGATCTCTTGAAATCTTAACTCCAAGAATGTATGCAGCTTTATCCATATCTTTCATCTCAAAATTGGAAGATAACCAATTCTTGACTGTATTAACCAACTCCATACTACTTCGGCAATTAGTATATCATCAACATATAATGACAAGATCACAAATTGATCTTTGGATCTTTTGATATATACACAATTGTCTTCACTAATCATTGCAAAATCATATGCCATTATTGCATTGTGAAAACGTATATACCATTGTCTCGAAGATTGCTTAAGGCCATATATCGACCTCAATAGTCGACACACTTTTTGCTCCTGGCCTTTTGTAATGAAGCCAATAGGTTGCTCCATATAAATTTCTTCCTCTAATTCTCCATTGAGGAATGCAGTATTTACATCCATTTGATGTAATTCTAGATCCATACTAGCTACTATTGCCAGAATAAGGTGAATAGAGGTAAATCTAACCACAGGAGAAAAAGTTTCTTCAAAGTCAACTCCTTCCTGTTGATTATATCCTTTCGCCACAAGGCGAGCCTTATACCTCTCTATTGAGCCATCAGCCTTACGCTTTATTTTGAGAACCCACTTGTTCCCAATGGCTTTGTGTCCTCTTGGAAGGTCAACCAATTCCCAAACTTGGTTTGATCTTAATGACTCCATTTCCTCTTCCATTGCATGTATCCATTCTTCCTTATCAGGGCACTTTAGAGCATCATTCACATTCTTCGGCTCATCTTCATCTTGTGGGGCGATCATGAAGGCTTCTCCTTCAATGTCAAAACGTCGATGGGGAATTCTATTACGACTCGACTATCGTATGGAATGCTGTACTCCTAATGATTCACCACGTTCCATTGCGCTCCCACTCGAATGAGATAATGGTGGTTTCGTCTCTTTAAGTGGTTACAATTGAGACTGGGTTGCATTCAACTCTCCATTTTTCACAATGCTCCCACTAACTTCACTATCACGATCCACAGATTCGTATAGTGAGTAATCACCGCCTACTTCGCCCTTTTTAGGAAATTCATTCTCTAAGAATGTGACATCCCATGATTCAAATTCAGTTATTCTTCCACTTTCTTGCTTACCTATGAATACATATCCTTTTGAGTGCTCTGAGTATCTTATAAAAATCCTCTTTTTGCCTCTTGGGCCTAATTTTTATACTTGTGAGAAGACTCACGAGTATAGGCAGCACATCCCCAAGGTTTTAGAAAGCTTAAATCAGGCTTTCTGCCTGTCCATAATTCATATGGAGTAGAAGCAACTGATTTAGAAGGCACACGGTTAAGTATGTATGTAGCAGTCAACAAAGCATCACCCCAAAAGGTGACTGGCAAGTTAGCATGTGCCATCATTGATCTAACCATTTCCATTAGGGTTCTGTTTCTCCTTTCCGCAACACCATTTTGTTGAGGAGTATATGGAATAGTCAGTTGTCTTTCTATTCCCTTTTCATCACATAAATTTCTGAACTGATCAGACAGATATTCTCTACCTCGATCGGATCCTAATGCTTTTATTTTCTTGTCTAATTGATTTTCCACTAAGATCATAAATCTTTTAAAGCAATTTAAGGCCTCAGACTTATGAGAAATCAAATCGACATGTCTGAATCGAGTATAATCATCAATGAATGTGATGAAATAAATAGACCCATGCCTTTCTTTTATATTCATTGGACCACAGATGTCAGTATGGATTAACTGCAAAGGAAATTCAGCTCTTGTTCCTTTTCCAAATGGTTTCCATGTTGTTTTTCCTTCTAGGCAATGCTCACATATAGGCAAATCAACCTTTTTAATATTGCCCAATAAGCCATCTTTAGCTAATCTATTCATTCTTTGTTGGCCAATATGACCAAGTCTAGCACGCCACACGTTCACATCATTCTTATAAGAATTAGATGATGTGAATAAGGAATAACTAATATTAACTTCATAATAGTCAACATCTAATACAATGAAACCATCTATGAAATATCCGGAACCATAATAACTTATTCCTAAACACAAGTCTACACCAATCTTATGGAAGTTTACACTAAAACCAAGTCTAACTAATACCAACATGGAAACTAAGTTCCGACGAATCTCTGGAGCAAATAGCACATCATGTAGGAACAATGTGCATCCACCGCGCATCAGTAGTTGACATGTGCCAATGCCTTTGACCTCCACTCTTGAATTGTTCCCCACGTATATCCACTTTGTTCCTTGTGGAACTCATCGGAACTCCATGAAAGCTTCTCTGTCTTTCGCTACATGGTCTGTGGCTCCCGAGTCTACAGTCCACAAAGGATTAGATTCGGTTAGAAACACTGAACTAGACACATAAGTAGCATTTTCATGAATGCTAAGGGTTTCTACCTTCTTTGGCTCGCCACAGTCGCGAGCAAAGTGACCCTTCTTGCCACAGTTGAAACATTTCACTCTTGAAATGTTCTTCTTGAAAGGACGCTTTCCTTTCTCCCGTTGGTTGTGCCTTGGCTTCTTCCCTGAAGGACTTGGCCCTTTGCCTCTCCACTTCTTTGACCCAGCAGGGTGCTTCCTCTTGGAGCCCGAAACTCCATGCGAGCTAGAACCAGCAAAGTAAACATCAGTTTCTGGCTTAGCCGCCATGAGGCGATCCTCTTCCAGCTCAAGATGCCGCATAGCATCCTCGGAGGTTTTGATACCTTCATTGTGGGTCAAATGGATCTTCATGTGCTCCCAGCTTTGAGGCAAGGAGCAGATTACTGCCTGTACCTACTGTTCATCAGTGAGTATGTGCCCAGCATCCTTTAGCTCACTAATCATATTCGACATCTGCCTCAAATGTTGTTTCATGGTCTTTCCATGAGACATCTTGTACGAGTCGAAACGGATAATGAGTTGTCTCAGTTTGGTCACAGAAGTTCGACCAAATCTTGATGTCAGTGCATCCCACATCTTTTAGCGTTCTGAAAACGTCCGAACTCTCGCATGATGTCATTGTCCATACTGCTTAGCAACATAATGCGCGCAAGGGAGTTCTTTCTTTTCCAAATAGCAAAGGCATCTTTATCCCTCTTGTGTTGGGCAGTTGTCCCGTCCTCAGATTCTTCCATAATCTGGTTAAGAGCTTCGAGTGCCTCTTGCTCTTCCAGCACATATTGAATCTTGAGACTCCAAATCTCATAATTATCGCCATTCAATTTCTCTCCCTTATTTAGTTCAGCCACTATGTTCTTAGTTGCTAAAGCCATCGTATCTGAACATTTCAGACACATACGCACGAGTCATTAAAGCTTATCTAAAGTTATACAAACTTTGAAGAACTTCCCACATAAAACATAACACATAATATGATAATATAAAATAAGAAGTCACCCAAAAATTCATAACCATATATATATCATAAAACATTCACAAATGTTAACATGTACAGAATTGATTCCAAATCCTAAAAGGACAACATCAGGCGTACCAATCCAACACATAGACAGGAAAGGACTCAAAAAATTCTTTAGAAAATTTTATTCCAAATCCTAAAAGGACAACATCAGACATACCAATCCAACACATAGAGGACTCATAAAACTCTTTAGAAAAAATTTATTCCAAATCCAAAAAGGACAACATCAGCCGTACCAATCCAACACATAGACAGGAAAGGACTCATAAAATTCTTTAGAAAATTTTATTTTCTTCGGAACATAAACAGAGACTCCTGAAAAACTACTAGATTCGGGACATGGTTGGCGCGGCATCAATGCCCCGTTTCGCACCGCCGCACGTGGGCCTCACGTGCCATCGCGCACAAAGCCCTTTCCGGCGCATGCGGCGTCCTCCGGCGATGTGCCGCCCACCATTTTGCTCGTCTCGACGAGCCCTGTCTGTTTATGCGATAAAATTAAAGTTTTGACGAAAAACAAAAATTGAAACATGCATAAATAGTTCAGCGACGCGACGAAAAAATGAACAAAAACGAGGCCAAAAAAGAAAAACAAGCAGTATACACTTCAGATGATACATACACATGATCGGGAAACAAGTAAACGGGGCTCTGATACCAATGTTGGGAAAACTCAATCTCGATTGTCTCATCCAAAACATATTCGGGACGAATTCGATTAGTGCTGAAAACATACCCGTGAACCATCTTTTACTTGTATCACCAATCGTACAGGCATATCACACAATAAACATACCCGGTATTGTCATAGATTAAGTGCCACTTTCTGCTTGAAAGTTCTTCAATGGTCTTTCGTATAAGTGTGCGTTCCGAAGAGAACCAGAGAAGAAACCGTTCTTGAAGGAGTGTCATTTCATAGAGACTGAAAATCTGGTTGTGATTTCCAAAGGGTGCCTTATATTATAAATAGGGAAATAACTACCTCGTGGGCCCTTATGGCTCACGGGCCAGGTTTGGCCCATCTTGGGCGGTCCACCCATTATTTCTTTCATTTAGTTTCTTTATCCAAACTTGACTCAATTGGATATTCTTTTAAATTTGAAAGTGGATATTTCAGTTTGTTTAAACACAATCATCTTATTGGTTCTGGTATTCTTTCTAATGGTTTGTACAAATTTAAGCTTGATAGTCTTTTTGCTGAGACATTGTTAACCTTGCATCATAATGTTGGTACTAAATGTGGTTTAATGAATGAACAATCAACTTACTTATGGCATAAACGTTTGGATCATATATCCAAGGAAAGAATTGAGAGATTAGTAAAGAATAAAATCCTTTCTGATTTAGATTTTACTGATCTTGGAATTTGTATGGATTGTATTAAAGGAAAACACACAAAACACAATCAAGAAAAGCGCCACAAGAAGTATACAGCTCTTGAAATTATACACACTGATATATGTGGGCCTTTTGATGTTCCATCTTTTGGTGGAGAAAAGTATTTTATCACCTTTATTGATAATTTTTCACGTTATGGCTATGTCTATTTGTTGCATGAAAAATCTCAATCGGTAAATGCTCTAGAAGTGTTTATCAATGAGGTTGAAAGACAACTAGACAGAAAAGTGAAAATTGTTAGGTCTGACAGAGGTGGTGAATATTATGGAAAGTATGATGAATCTAGACAATGCCCTGGTCTATTTGCCAAATTCCTTGAAAAGCATGGTATATGTTCTCAATACACAATGCCTGAAACACCAGAACAAAATGGTGTTGCAGAAAAGCGTAATTGAACTCTAATGGACATGGTTAGAGTATGTTAAGCAATTCATCATTACCCTCATTATTGTGGATGCATGTTTTAAAGACCGCTATGTATTTGCTAAATAGGGTTCCTAGTAAGGCAGTTCCAAAGACTCCTTTTGAACTGTGGACAGAAAGGAAACCTATTTTGAGGCATTTGCATGTTTAGGGTTGCCCGGCGGAAGTAAGGATTTACAATCCACATGAAAGAAGTTGGACTCAAGAATAACTAGTGGTTTCTTCATTGGTTATCCAGAAAGATCAAAAGGGTATAAATTTTATTGTCCTAACCATAGTACAAGAATTGTTGAATCTGGAAATGTAAGGTTCATTAAGAATAATGAAATTAGTGGGAGTTTGGAACCACATAAAGTGGAAATCCAAGAAGTTAAAGTGCAAGTTTCTTCACCTATAACTTCTTCTCAAGTTATTGTTCCTAGAGTTGTTGAACCTTTTAATAACTTTCAAGAATAACAAATTAATGATCAAACACTACAGAATGATGTTATTACTAATGAACTTGCAATAAATGAACCTAATGAAGTAGCATTAAGAAGGTCTCAACGACAAAGAAGAACCGCTATTTCTGATGATTATGTAGTTTATCTACAAGAATCTGATTTTGATTTGGGTATTAATGATGATCCAGTTTCTTTTTCACAAGCCATGCAAAGTGCTAATTCATCTAAATGGTTAGATGCCACGCAAGATGAGTTAAAATCAATGAATTACAATGCAGTCTGGGATCTTGTTGAATTGCCTGAATGTTGTAAAAGAGTTGGGTGTAAATGGGTCTTTAAGACCAAACGCGACTCAAATGGCAATATTGAACATTATAAAGCCAGACTTGTTGCCAAAGGTTTTACTGAAAAATGTGGCATTGACTACACAGAGACCTTTTTTCCAGTCTCTAAGAAGACTCATTTAGAATTATTATGGCACTGGTAGCTCATTATGATTTAGAGTTGCATCAAATGGATGTGAAAACTACCTTTCTAAATGGGAGTTTGAATGAAGAGGTTTATATGGACCAACCTGAAGGTTTTTTATTTGAAGGAAAGGAACACATGGTGTATAAACTGAAGAAGTCAATATACGGACTTAAGCAAGCTTCCCGACAATGGTATCTTAAGTTCAATGATACCATTACATCCTTTGATTTAAAGAAAACACCATTGATCGGTGTATATATCTGAAGGTCAGTGGGAGCAAAATCATATTTTTGATTCTGTATGTTGATGATATCTTGCTAGCTACTAATGACCTTGGCCTATTGTATGAGACCAAGAATTTTCTCTCTAAGAACTTTGAAATGAAAGATATGGGTGAGGCATCCTATGTGATTGGAATCAAATATTTCATGATATATCATAAGGAATGTTAGGTTTGTCTCAGAAGGCATATATTAATAAAGTTCTTGAGAAATTCAATGAACAAATGCTCTGCAAGTGTTGTTCCAATTCAGAAGGGAGATAAATTCAGCCTTATGCAATGTCAAAGAATGAATTGGAACGCAAACAAATGGAAGAAATACCTTATGCATCAATTGTTGGTAGCTTGATGTATGCTCAGACATGTACCAGGCCAACATCAGTTTTGCTGTCGGGATGCTAGGCAGATATGAAAGTAATCCAGGAATAGATCATTGGAGAGCTGCAAAGAAGGTACTAAGTATTTGCAAGGAACGAAGGATCACATGCTTACCTACAGAAGATCTAATGATCTTGAGGTCAAGGGATATTCAGACTCAGATTTTGCTAGATGTGTTGATACTAGAAAGTCCACATTTGGCTATTTGTTCCTTTTAGTTGAAGGAGCGATCTCATGGAAAAGTGCGAAGCAGTCTGTCATTGCTGCATCTACTATGGAAGCTAAGTTTATGGCATGCTTTGAGGCTACAATTCATGGTTTATGGCTGCGAAACTTTATTTTAGGACTTGGGGTTGTCGACAGTATTGCCAAGCCGCTGAAAATTTATTGTGATAACTTCGCAGTAGTCTTTTTTTCTAAAAACGACACGTATTCAAAGGGTGCTAAACATATCGAATTGAAATCTTTTCCATTAAAGAATAAGTTTAGAAACAAAGTGTCAATTGAACATATTAGCACCAATCTCATGATTGCAGATCCGCTGACTAAAGGGTTGCCGCCAAAGACATTTCATGAACATGTCGAAAGAATGAGCATTATTGAAAACCATTAGTGATGTATGTTTAAAGCTTTAAGTTCCTTATGTATTTGACACTTTGAGCTCAATTAATTATTGCTTCTGAATCACTTATGGATCATGTTTACTTATGCTGGTATATATACATAAATGAATTATGAGAATATTAACAGGATTTATCTTTGATAAAGACATTATTGTTAGACCTTATTGCAATTCCCATTATAGGTCATGTTAAGTATATAACTAGTAATGTGATACATGGAAGGAGTACGTCAAAACAATAGCATACAACGCCATGATCCTTATTAGTTTTTGCTTAATAGTGATTTCATGTTTGACCAATATTATGAAGGATTTTAGCTTTTGTTATGTGCATTATGATTGATTATTAAACCAGTATGTTTAATATCTCACATGGGCCAAGTGGGAGAATGTTAGTTTTCCTTTTATGTGGCCCACGTGGATATATGATTGATTTATCATTTATTTTTTCTAAATGATAATTATGATATCTGATTTTATCATATATTTAAATTTAAGTGATAATGATGGTTTAATAAAGCTAATTTCCTATTGGTTTATCTTTGGGAAGTTGTTATCTGATAACCTCTCTTTGATGGAAAGAGAAATTGATTGTATTATCAGATTGGTCCTCGCTCTCCTATATATAGTCTGACCATCAAAACAGATAAGGAAGAGAATTAGGAAAGAGGGAGAAACTCAATCTGTCGTTAACACATACGCAGCCTCTTGTTCCTCGTCAATGAAGAACGAATATCAATGGATCAAGGTACGCATTCTTGGTTTATGTTTTCATGTATGTTTTCATGTAAAAATCATTTATTCTAAGATCTTGGCCTTATGTTTATTAAAGAAGATCCTTTAATGGATCTTACAGCCCCACTGATTCCATCCCGGTATGGTGGCGCTTCGGCAGATCTGAAAGTACCAGAAGAGCATGAAGTTCCTCATCCGCAAGCTGCCCTTCCAGCACCTTGTTCGGGAGATCGCCCAAGACTTTAAGACTGACCTCCGCCTCATCTAGAGCTCTACCTAGGATTTCTATGTAATTTTTTTTAATCTTCTTTCTGGTTTGCATGGGACATGAAACGGTTAAGATCTATTTACAAAAATGAAGCAAAGAAAGTGGGTGTATTCTGATGAAATCTTAAATCCATGGATGTTTTCTCAATCTGAAATCTTAATACTGTTTGAATGCTTTGAGACTGTTGCCCAGATGTAGCAACCCAAAGGGAGGGTGAATTGGGTTTTTAAAATTAATTACTAGTGCAGATATGTGCTTGTGACTAATCAAAATGTAATCGGCAGCGGTATAGTGATGTGAACACAATAATATCACAGAAATTATGCAAGCAATCACAACACAAGAAGGTTTATAGTGGTTCGGTGCCAAACCCAGCACCTACATCCACTCCCCTAAAATCCTTTGGAAATTTCACTCCAATCGTAACAAACGATTACAACCTCTAGCCTTTCCCGGCTAGCCCTCTTGTTTATACGCACAAGGCACCAAACCCCTAGCCTTCCCAGCTAGTCCTCTTGTTTCACGGCACAAGGTAGCCAAACCCCTAGCCTTCCCCGGCTAGTCCTCTTATTTCACGGCACAAGGAAGCCAACCCCTAGCCTTACCCGGCTAGTCCTCTTGTTTTACGGCACAAGGAAGCCAACCCCTAGCCTTACCCGGCTAGTCCTCTTGTTTATGGCACAAGGAAGCCTTACAATAAAAATATCAAGTTTTAAGTATAAGAAGCTCCTAAAATGAGCAAATAAAACAATGAAAGATCACTTTACAAATTCAGAGCTTTTGGCTTCTTCTTTGGGATGAAGCTTTGAGGAATGAACGAAGCCTTCTTGTGGTTGTTGGAGCTTTGGATGATGCCTTCAATAAATTTGAAACTCCTCTTTGTAAGCTCTTGAATGCACAAAATCTCTTCTTTAAATGTTATCAACCACTTGAATCAACACTCCAATACCTCTTGAAATGATTCACAAATGAAAGCTCAACACTAACTTCTCACAAGGATTTTCAACAAGATTTTCACACAATTTTCTCCTCTATTTCTTTCTCTTTTCAATCCTCTTTTTCTTCTTGTAATCTCAGCTATTTAAAGCATTCCAACATCAAAAATATCTGTTAGACTCAATTGGAATAAATGAAAGTAAAACGGGAAGAAAATATAACCGTTGTAAAATGTTTCCCTTGAGCATTGAATGCATTGAATCCATTTGAGGAAGGAAGATCTCTGCCATAATCCAAGAGATCAAAAGTTAGTATAGCTAAAATAGAAATCAATTAAAGAAGAGAGAGTGAGAGAGAGAGAGCATGCCCAAATATCAAAGAGGCAGCTGACTGGAGTTAATTCCAGGTAGCTGGCGACTTGAAGAAGCTCGGGCAAGAAGGAATGAAAAAGCCACAAGCTAGCTAACCAGCTAGCTAATTTTGAAATCGCCACGGCAAGAGGGAAAGGTTCAGCCACAACAAATAAAGTAGTTAGCTCTCTAGCTAACTAAGGCAAAAAGTCCATGGCTTGATATTCATCCCCTGAGAAGGTAGTTAGCTCTCTAGCTAACTATGGCAAAAGCTAGTTAGCTTTCTAGCTAACTAACCACAAAATCATACGGCCTGGAGTTCATTTCAAAAGGCATTAGTTAGCTCTCTAGCTAACTAAGCAAGTAGTAGTTAGCTCTCTAGCTAACCAAGCAAGAAGTAGTTAGCTCTCTAGCTAACTGACACAAGGAATCACATGGCCAGGATAAAGTTTCATGAAGCACTAGTTAGCTCTCTAGCTAACTAATCCAAAAAGTAGTTAGCTCTCTAGCTAACTAAGCAAGAATCATGCACCAGGAGAGAGGAAAAACCATAGAGTAGTTAGCTCTTTAGCTAACTAAGGCTTGCATCCACATGGCTTAAAGAGAGAGGTAGTTAGCTCCTTAGCTAACTAATTTTTTCATCCTCACGGCTTGGAGAAGTCCTGCAAGAAATAGTTAACTAACAATAAAAAATAGTTAGCTCCCAAAGAAAATTAGTTAACTAATAAGGCATTCTAGCTAGCTAGAAAGATGACCAGCTAGCTCCCCAGTTAACTAAAAAATAAGCATGGTTCGGCTAACACTGTAATAGGAAAAGATAGTTAACTAAAAGAGAGTCTCAGCTAGCTAGAAGAGGAGTCCAGCTAGCTAGTCAGCTAACTATCTTTAGCATGCATTCGGCCAACATAGTAACAGGAAAAGTAGTTAGCTAAGAAATCCATTCAGCTAGCTAGGAGGAGAAAGCTAGCCAACCAGTTAGCTATTCCCAAACAATATTAGGCCAGCTAGCTGTGAAGGAAAAACTAGCTAACCGAAGCCATGATCCTGTTAGCTATTTTGAAGTCCCACACGGTTTTGAAATTTACAGAAATACACTGACAGCTTTCAATGGGATTTACAGGAATGCCACTGACAACCTTCAGTGAGATTTACAGGAATGCCATTGACTGCATTTAGTGGGATTTACAGGATTGCCATGCAATGCTTTGAGAAACAATTTTTACATGATAAATCATCAAATATAGATTTAGTCATTTGAGAAATGAATGATCAAATATTGAAGAACCATGATAAAACATTTGGGCTTGAGGAAAAACATTTGGAATACAAATCCATTAGCTCATTTGAAAATGTTTTTCATGCTATAAGGAACAATACAATAGTTCATGCAAAGGTAGTTTTAGTCATTTATAAAACAAATATTTTGTGATACCTTTGAAGCAAAAGTCCATTTGAAAAATTCATTTGCCCTTTTCAAAAACATTTGGACTTGCAAAAATACAATCACATTACCTTCATTTTACCTTTGTAATACCTTTCTTTTGATATGTAGAATAATCTAATTCGGAGTAACATCATCTTGATGATTCACCTGAAATTTGTTTAACTTAACTGTAAGATCATTAGTATCATACTTAATTATTTTGTGATCATCAAAATCAATATAAGGTCAACAATCTCTCTTTTTTAATGATGACAAAACCATTAAGCATACAAAAGAAAAAATAAAATTCTCTTTCCTTTAATGTATATGCTTTTCTCTTTACATGCTATTCTCTCCTATGAATGTCCCATGAATATAATGTATGCTAATCTCCCATAAATGTAAATGAAGTGTATGCTATTCTCTCCCCCTTTTGTCATTAATCAAAAAGAGATGAAAGAATCATGTGCACAATTAAGCATTCAACATTAAGCATTCATAATGCATTAAAAGGCATAAGTACATAATACAAACTATTAAGTTCATGGCTTGATCGTATAAAATATAATTTCAATCATACAACAAAGATACATCAAAGTTCATCAAGGTTCATAATCTCAAATCATAAAAATAACATATATCAAGGTTCAAAATACGTCAAGGTCCAAATATATTAAAGTTCAAACAAAGTTTATATTATAAAAAAATTCTAATCTTCAATAGTAACAATAATATACAAAAATATTAATCATTTAATAACAATCATTTTCATAACTCAATTGATACCAATTTAAAAGCTTTGAATGTAGGATCAAAAAATCACTTTTTCATATTTGTGCAAGGTAGCAATTTTATAGTTTGATATCAAAAGAAAATGCATTTAAATCATTGCCACATATGAGAGTTGATACCACTTTCATACATCAAAGTACTTAACAGTAAGATATTTAATATTCAATACATTATAGTGCTTAATGCATCAAAGTATCCAAATATTTAAGCAAGTTTCTTCTCCCCCTTACTAATTTAAAAATATGTTGAGATACAATATTAACAGATACCACATCAAATATTTGAGTTCAAATATGCTTACATTCTTCTTCCCCTTAATATTTCAAATCTATATGCAATAAAAGTTTTATGCAAGAAATGATACCACTATCATATAATCAAAACATTTTATAAATGTATCATGCTAATCTCAATGTATATATGAAAAATACATAGACATTCTATAACAATCACCATATTTTAATTTCACATTTCATATGATAACATAAGATTTCTTACATAGGTGATATGCAAATAAGATATTACAACAAAATATGCATCACCTTTATCAAATCCTTTTCATTTCATGCATAGGCAATTTATTATAAGATATGATCAAGAAATGATACCACTAATAAAGTAGGCATTTAATAATCTAAGTCTTACAATATAATCATATCAAGCAAGGAGTAAATAGATCAAACTGATACCACTAGTTGCCGATCATGGGCCTGCGACCCATATCACTCGACAAATGTACCGATACATTTAGATTTCTTCACGCCAAACTTCTTCAAAATTTTCTTGAGGTACAAGAATTGGCTTATGAAGATCCTCTTCTTTGATTGCTCGATTTGAAGTCTGATAAAATAATTAATTTTACCCATTATGCTCATCTCGAACTCCCCCTGCATAAACTTTGCAAAAGTCTTGGAACAAGAAATTATTAGTAGCACCGAATATAATGCCATCTACATAAATTTGTACTATCAACATATCATCATTCTGTCTTTTAATTCATATTGTTGCATCAACATTTTCACTAATAAATTTATTGCTAATCAAGAACTTAATAAGCCTATCAAACCATGCCCGGGGTACTTGTCTTAAACCATATAAAGTTTTGTTCAATTGAATACATGGTTTGGAGACACAAGATTTTTGACATCGGATGGTTGATCAACAAATACTTGTTCAGCAATATATTCATTAAGAAAAGTGCTCTTAACATCCATTCAATATAATTTAATATTCATAAAGCAAGCAAATACAAGAAGTAATCTAATAATATTTAATCTATTAATCAGGGACATATGTTTCATCAAAATCAATATCTTCCTCTTGATTATATTCTATAGCTAACAATCTTGCTTTATTTCTAATGAAATTATCATGCTTATCCAATTTGTTTCTAAATTCTCATTTAATTTATCATGCATGTCATTTAGGCTCTCTAAAGCTAGATTATTATATGCATCTCTAAATTATGATCTACTCCTAATATCAGATAGATCACTTGATATTACCTCTTTAGGGTGATTATAGACATACATTCATTCTCTTTCAAATTCAGCATTACCTTGGGGTCATCATGTTGAATCTTTTCTTCATGTATCTTTTGTATCATTGAATCCAAGGTGAGCTTCTTGACTTGACTTTCAATTTCATCTGTGTCATTCAAAACCTTTTTCTTCCTTAATGGAAGATCATTAGATTCATCAAATATAACATGAATATAAGGTTCTATGTTCATTATAAGATTTTTCAAAGTGCCAATTTTTTAAATTCTTTTCTATGATCACTTCTAATAGATAAAATAGGAAAACCTTTTTCATTTGAAATTCTTCTAAGGAGTTTTTAGAAAAACTAAAGATGCTTCATTTTTGCTAAATAAAAATAAAACTTATGTAAATCAAGAAAATCATCAATAATCACGAATCCAAATGCAAAAGTTCTAAAAGTCTAGAAGTTGAAATCATATTTTTAGACTTAAAAGAAATTATAGTTAATTTTTTAAAATTTGCATGTATCACAAATCTTATCTTTTTCGAAACTCAATTTTGGCAAACCTTTAACCAAGTCATTTTTGAATAATTTAGAAAGCAAATACATGCTGGCATGAGCAAGTCTATGAAGCCATAACTAGATTTATCAATTTTATCATTCATGACAACTAGACATTCAATAATATGGTCATTAACAATATAAACATTACTATGCCTATGACCAATGGCTTTCATGCAATCATCAACAGGATTTGTAATTATGCAAAGAGATGATTCAACAAATAATTTTAAAATCCTTTTTTTAACAAAATTGACTAATGCTAAGCAAGTTATGATTTAATACATTTAAAAGCAAGATATTATCAATAAAAGTAGAGGGAGTTGTACCAATTTTATCAATGCCAATAATTTTACTTTGGCCATTATTTCTAAAGGTAACCACTCCTCCATCAATTGCATTCAAAGTGATAAATTCATATTCATCATCCATCAAGTGTCTTAAGCACCCGCTATCCAAGTATCATTTTCTTTTTGCTCCACGGGTTGCAAGACACACCCGCATCCATAATATCAAGTCTTGCTTCTAGATACCCAAGCTTTCTTGGGTCCTTTAGGGTTAGTTAAAATGGTTCCTTTTGGAACCCATATCATTTTAACATTGTGTGTGTGACATATATATGCTTTGTGTCCAGGTTTACCACATTTGAAACATGTAACTTTAGTAGAATGCACATAAATATTTTTTAAAAACTTTTATCTTTTTAAAGGATTGTATCCTAGGCCAGCTTTGTTAAAATAGCTCTTTGATTTTCAAGAATCATGTTAAGTTTAGTAGAGCTCAAAGTAAACTTATCTACAATAGGTTTCAATCTATCTACTTCATTTTTAAATTCATGTTTTCTTGTAATAAAACTTTATTTTCTTCTAATAGTTTATCCTTTTCTAAAGTAAGAATTTGAACTTGATTTTTCAAATCTTTATTTTTTGAACTGAGATTTGCGAAATCATCAATTAATTCATAAAATGCACCATACAATTCATCAAATGTAAAATCATCTAACAAGTTGAGGTTTACCTCTTCATTGTTCGTCATGAGACAAAGATTTTCTTCTTCATTCTTCTCTTCTTCTTCGGAGCTTGATGCATCACTATCGCTCCATGTAGCTATTATAGCCTTCTTTTTAAATTTCTTGAGACCTTTCTTTAGATATGGACAATCTGGCTTGCAGTGTCCCGGTTTGTTGCATTCATAACAAATTACTTCATATTCTTTTTCATTGCTTGGCTCTCCTTTCATTAATGCTCTCTTTCTTTCTTCAAATTTCTTTCTCATGAATTTCTCAAATTTCCTTGTAATGAGTGCTAGATCATTTTTCTCAACTCTCATTCTCCTCATTTAGGACTGCACTCTTTAGTCCCAACATCCTCTTGTTTTTGGATTGTTCTTCATCAAAATGTTGTTGCTGCTGAAGCTGATGAGTCATCAATGAACCAACTAATTCTTCAAGAGGTAGTGTGTTGAGGTCCTTGGCTTCTTGAATTGTAGTAACTTTGGCCTCCCAAGACCTAGGCAAGGATCTCAAAACTTTTCTAACAAGATCACCATTAGTATAAGATTTTTCAAGGCTTTTTAGACCATTAATAATGTTAGTGAATCTTGTAAACATATCACCAATGCTTTCATATGATTCCATTTTAAACAATTCATATTCATGTACAAGCATATTTATTCAGATTCTTTAACTTGATTGGTACCCTCATGGGTAACTTCAAGTCCTTTCCAAATTTCCTTAGCAGATATGTATGTAGAAATATGATTAAATTCATTGGCATTTAAAGAACAATATAATACATTCATGGCTTTAGCATTCAGTTGAGCCATCTTCTTATCATGCACATCCCATTCCATTTCCGTTTGAGAATATTAATACCATTAGATTTAATAGTAGGTGTGTGAGGTCCATTGACTATGATGCTCTATAAATCATAATCAAGTGCTTGAATAAAAATTTTCATACGTGCTTTCTAATAAGTATAATTTGTGCCATCAAATAGAGGTGGTCTATTAGTTGACTATCTCTCAGTCAAAACTGAATCCATTTGGATTGCTAATGATCTTTGGCTCCAAGCTAATTAAAGCAATAGAAATCAGGAGCACGCTGCTCTGATACCACTTGTTGCCCAGATGTAGCAACCCAAGAGGGGGATGAATTGGGTTTTTAAAAATTAATTACTAGTATAGATATGTGCTTGTGACTAATCAAAATTTAATCGGCAGCGGTGTAGTGATGTGAACATAATAATATCACAGAAATTATGCAAGCAATCATAAACACAAGAATGTTTATAGTGGTTCGGTGCCAAACCCAGCACCTACATCCACTCCCCAAAAATCCTTTGGGAATTTACTCCAATCATAACAAATGATTACAACCTCTAGCCTTCCCCGGCTAGCCCTCTTGTTTATATGGTACAAGGCAGCCAAACCCCTAGCCTTCCCAGCTAGTCCTTTTATTTTACGGCATAAGGCAGCCAAACCCCTAGCCTTCCCGGCTAGTCCTCTTGTTTCACGGCACAAGAAAGCCAACCCCTAGCCTTACCCAGCTAGTCCTCTTGTTTCACGGCACAAGGAAGCCAACCCTTAGCCTTACCCGGCTAGTCCTCTTGTTTATGGCACAAGGAAGCCTTACAACAAAAATATCAAGTTTTAAGTACAAGAAGCTCCTAAAATGAGTAAATAAAACAATGAAAGATCACTTTACAAATTCGGAGCTTTTGGCTTCTTCTTTGGGATGAAGCTTTGAGGAATGAACGAAGCCTTCTTGTGGTTGTTGGAGCTTTGGATGATGCCTTCAATAAATTTGAAACTCCTCTTTGTAAGCTCTTGAATGCACCGGATCTCTTCTTTAAATGTTATCAACCACTTGAATCAACACTCCAATACCTCTTGAAATGATTCGTAAATGAAAGCTCAACACTAACTTCTCAAAGGATTTTCAACAAGATTTTCACACGATTTCTCTCTATTTCTTTCTCTTTTCAATCCTCTTTTTCTTCTTGTAATCTCAGCTATTTAAAGCATTCCAACATCAAAAATATCCGTTAGACTCAATTGGAATAAATGAAAAGTAAAACGGGAAGAAAATATAACCGTTGTAAAATGTTTCCCTTGAGCATTGAATGCATTGAATCCATTTGAGGAAGGAAGATCTTGCCATAATCCAAGAGATCAAAAGTTAGTATAGCTAAAAATAGAAATCAATTAAAGAAGAGAGAGTGAGAGAGAGAGAGAGAGCACGCCCAAATATCAAAGAGGCAGCTGACTGGAGTTAATTTCAGGTAGCTGGCGGCTTGAAGAAGCTCGGGCAAGAAGGAGTGAAAAAGCCACAAGCTAGCTAACCAGCTAGCTAATTTTGAAATCACCACGGCAAGAGGGAAAGGTTCAGCCACAACAAATAAAGTAGTTAGCTCTCTAGCTAACTAAGGCAAAAAGTCCACGGCTTGATATTCATCCCCTGAGAAGGTAGTTGGCTCTCTAGCTAACTATGGCAAAAGCTAGTTAGCTCTCTAGCTAACTAACCACAAATTCATGCGGTCTGGAGTTCATTTCAAAAGGCATTAGTTAGCTCTCTAGCTAACTAAGCAAGAAGTAGTTAGCTCTCTAGCTAACCAAGCAAGAAGTAGTTAGCTCTCTAGCTAACTGACATAAGGAATCACACGGCCAGGATAAAGTTTCATGAAGCACTAGTTAGCTCTCTAGCTAACTAATCCAAAAAGTAGTTAGCTCTCTAGCTAACTAAGCAAAGAATCATGCACCAGGAGAGAGGAAAAACCATAGAGTAGTTAGCTCTTTAGCTAACTAAGGCTTGCATCCACCTGGCTTAAAGAGAGAGGTAGTTAGCTCCTTAGCTAACTAATTTTTTCATCCTCACGGCTTGGAGAAGTCCTGCAAGAAATAGTTAACTAACAATAAAAAATAGTTAGCTCCCAAAGAAAATTAGTTAACTAATAAGGCATTCTAGCTAGCTAGAAAGATGACCAGCTAGCTCCCCAGTTAACTAAAAAATAAGCATGGTTCGGCCAACACTGTAACAGGAAAAGATAGTTAACTAAAAGAGAGTCTCAGCTAGCTAGAAGAGGAGTCCAGCTAGCTAGTCAGCTAACTATCTTTAGCATGCATTCGGCCAGCATAGTAACAAGGAAAAGTAGTTAGCTAAGAAATCCATTCAGCTAGCTAGGAGAAGGAGAAAGCTAGCTAACCAGTTAGCTATTCCCAAACAATATTCGGCCAGCTAGCTATGAAGGGAAAACTAGCTAACCAAAGCCATGATCCAGTTAGCTATTTTGAAGTCCCACCCGGTTTAAAAATTTATAGAAATGCCACTGACAGCTTTCAATGGGATTTACAGGAATGCCACTGATAACCTTCAGTGAGATTTACAGGAATGCCATTGACTGCATTTAGTGGGATTTACAGGATTGCATGCAATGCTTTGAGAAATAATTTTTACATTATAAATTATCAAATATAGATTTAGTCATTTGAGAAATGAATGATCAAACATTGAAGAACCATGATAAAACATTTGGGCTTGAGGAAAAACATTTGGAATACAAATCCATTAGCTCATTTGAAAATGTTTTTCATGCTATAAGGAACAATACAATAGTTCATGCAATGGTAGTTTTAGTCATTTATAAAACAAATATTTTGTGATACCTTTGAAGCAAAAGTCCATTTGAAAAATTCATTTGCCCTTTTCAAAAACATTTGGACTTGCAAAAATACAATCACATGACCTTCATTTTACCTTTGTAATACCTTTCTTTTGATATAGAGTAATCCAATTCGGAGTAACATCATCTTGATGATTCACCTGAAAATTGTTTAACTTAACTACAAGATCATTAGTATCATACTTAATTATTTTGTGATCATCAAAATCAATATGAGGTCAACAATCTTTCCCTTTTTGATGATGACAAAATCATTAAGCATACAAAAGAAAATATATAAAATTCTCTTCCTTTAATGTATATGCTTTTCTCTTTACATGCTATTCTCTCCTATGAATGTCCCATGAATATAATGTATGCTAATCTCTCCCATAAATATAAATGAAGTGTATGCTATTCTCTCCCCCTTTTTGTCATTAATAAAAAAGAGATGAAAGAATCATGTGCACAATTAAGCATTCAACATTAAGCATTCATAATGCATTAAAAGGCATAAGTACATAATACAAACTATTAAGTTCATGGCTTGATCATATAAAATATAATTTCAATCATACAACAAAGATACATCAAAGTTCATCAAGGTTCATAATCTCAAATCATAAAAATAACATATATCAAGGTTCAAAATACATCAAGGTCCAAATATATTAAAGTTCACAATAAAGTTTATATTATAAAAAAATTCTAATCTTTAATAGTAACAATAATATACAAAAATTTAATCATTTAATAACATTCAATAAAATGGGTAAGAGGGATTTCTGACCAAGTAAGTATGACATACACTCACACAGAGCATCTTTCTCTTTCTAACTCTGAGCTTTCCTCTAAGCTCACGGCTATTGCCCAGAGTGCTAACTTAAGCGTCGGAGGGTCCCTGCTGAAATCTTTAGCCCAAGAAACTTTTTGCAGGCTACCGATCGAGAGAAGCCAACGAAGGATTCTTAGCTCGTCGGAGAAGGCGATTGGGCGCTCGCCGATGATCAAGGAAGATGACTTGGTGACAATAGATTAACGCACCAGGAAGGGAGAAAGAGCAGATCAATAATACCAACCTATAGATTTTCATCCCCTCTAAATCAACAATGGTGATGATGCATGCTCGAGAAGCCTCCACCATCCGTGTGGAAGAGCCTTCCTGGTAGGTCGATCAGCAGGAGGCCAGTCTTCCTACTCTACCATCACTACCATCTCAGACCACCAGCCGGATCAGCTCGCCTCCCTCACCCAGCAAGTCCAAGCACTGGTGGTAGTGGTCGAGGAGCTGCAAGAGTAGCACTCAGTAGCAGCCAAGGGCCCTCTCGTCCCCTGCAACCGCTGCTCAAGCCAATCATCAATTCACTCGCAAGAAGTCTTCATATTGGGAGACTCACTGCCGCCATGCCTCACCGAAGCACTACTGCTGTGAGGCCTCCAAGAGGCCTCAATCTTCCACTTTCCATTCGAGTAGTCCTCTCACGAATGGTGGCATGGGAAGGAGCCTGAATGGGGACATCGGTATTGGCACCACCCCTCTCCCTATTTATCTCTTGAATCATCGAGAGAGTGCTCCACTAACAGGCCCATAACCGTAGGACGAAGCGATGTCATAACGATTGTCAAACACCCTGTAAAGAGGATTCTAGTTGATAGTGAAGCTCCGCAGACATCCTCACTTACGGTGCATTTGTTCGGATGAATCTTACTCCTGATTCTCTCCAAACCGTGTCCGCGCCCCTAGTCGGTTTCACGAGAGACTCTGTAAGAATTGAAGGTGAAATCACTTCCTCGTCATAGCTGGGACTCCGCCTTGTCAAAGTATGGTATTCATGAGGTTCCTGATCGTTCGGATGCCTTGGCCTACAATGCCATACTCGGACGCTTCGGTCTAAACCTCTTAGATGCGGTCATCTCCACCAAACACTTTCTTGTCATGTTTTCCATCAGAAATGAAATCGGTGAGATGCATAGTGACCAGAATCTGGTGCAGTTATGTTATCACCCTTAGCCCTCGTAAACGGTCACACCATCGACTTTAGCACTTGTTGGCCCAGATGGCAACCTAAGAGAGGGGGGGTGAATTGGATTCTTAAAATTTCAAACTAATTTAACAAATAATGCTAATATGTTGTGATTGAATAAGTGTAAGTGCAGTGAGATATAATCCAAGCAGAGTATAGAGAAGAGAGATAAGAGAAAAGAGTCAAGCATGACAAACATAAGAATTTTATAGTGGTTCGGTGTTAACTACACTTACGTCCACTCCCAAGGATCTCTTAGGCCTCACTATAATCTTTCTGATTATAGTAGAGTTGTTTTACAAGCTCACAATTCAAACTTATTGTTTTACTTTAGGATCACAATGAACCCAGCTGGTTTTCATAGGATCACCAGCACAAAACCTCTCACAAGCCTCTTAGCTTGCACAAGGCCAAACTGCTCCCTTGATTTAATCACCTAATTGAATCCACTTACAAATATAATAAAAGGTTTAGTTACAGAAAAAATAAAGCTTCAAAATGAGCAAATAAAATAATGCATTCAAATAGAAATAGAATGAGTTTGATTAGAAGATTTCTAAAGTTGAGCTTTTTTTCTTTTCTTTTTTCTCAATTTGATCTTTCTCAAGATATGCTTCAAGTTTTGGAAGATTCTTTGACGTTGAAGCTTTTGAAGAACCAGGACTCTCTTCTTCTCCTTTTGATTTGATAAAAATCCTTCAAGATTAGCTTCGGATTCTAGGGATTTTTCTTAACCTCTATTTTCACTCTAAGGCTTTTAAAATTTGAATGTTTTCTCTTTGATTTTCTCTTTCTTCTGTTAGTTTTTAATCAATCCAGAGCTCTTACTTATAATCACCTTTCAAATCCACTTTTAGAAGAAAACTAGCCATTATTTGTAGTTGGAAGAGTATTTAGCATGAATAGAGAAAGAGTCGTTGAAGTCCATTGGAGAAATATCAGATTCTGAAGCCATCTCTGATGGTTTTGGAGTCAGCTCCTGATAGGCTTGAGTCGATGCGAACAGACTTTGAGTCGGCTCGAACATAGGTTATCCAAAAAGTGAAGTGTCAGCCCATAGAGGAGTTATCTCTTGCTTGCTGGGAGTCAGTTCAAATTATTCAAAAGTTGACTCAAACTAATGCAGGAGTCAACTCGAGCTGAACGCCAAATTTGCAAGTCTCTGTATAATTGACCAAGTTGATTTGGACTACTACTGGAGTCGACTCTCGCTCATCATAGAAATGAGGTCTCTCTATCTTTCTAACCAAGTTGACTCGAGCTACTGTTGGAGTCGACTTGAGCTCATTGCAGAAATGAGGTCTTTCTATCTTTCTGATCGAGTCAACTCGTGACTCTGCAAGAGTCGACTCGAGTCCATGCCAAAAGTGCCAATGTGTGCCGAAACATGCCGAAGTCGACTCCTTGATAGTAGGAGTCGACTCTAAGTGCTGAAATTGACATTTAAAGTGAGACTCAAGACTAAGCTCGATTTTTCTTATGATTTTGAATGATTAATGGTTTAAATCTTTGAAACACTTAATCAAAATCATCAGTAGTTTTTGTTATTCATCAAAATCAATATATGGGTCAACAATCTTTTCTTTTTTGATGATGACAAAGACACTGAGTATATGCATAGAAATTTGAAGCATAGATATTAAATCAACCAATTTTCAATAAGATCAATATATTCAATAAAATCTTTGATAAAACTCCTTCATTAGATATTGTTTATTAAAGATAACTATATTGAAAACAATTTAAACAACTCAACCAATTTGATATTTTTTATTTTAAACAAACAACTCAAACAACTCCCCTGAGTATGTGCATACCATTTATCCATTAAATCAATATGCATATACATACCAATTCTCCCTCTTTTTTATCATCAACAAAAAATTTAAAGAATCATAGGGTAGATATAGCTCAGGATATATATGAAATATTCATAGAATTACATACAAAGAGAATACATTCAAAGGGAATCATTGCATAAGATCTAAAATAACAACTTCATTAATATCATAAAGGTTTCATACATGATCATACATATGATATCACTATTAGAGTAAGGTTGTTGGTTCAAGTACAAGCATATCAAACCAAACTGCAAAATACAAGATATCAGTACAAGTCCTAAATACAAACTATATAGCTCTAATTCCTAAGTAAAACTATATAATCCAAATATCTAAGGGTAGGGTAGGCTGGAAGAAATCATCTGAAGATCCTCTTTAACTGCTCCAATATTTCTCCCATGCCATCCTTCCGAGTCTTCTTAAAGTGGTTCATCATCTCTTCAATTTGTAATACTACATGTTGAATATCCACTTGAAGCTTTGCTGAAGAATTGGAGTAGACATTACCATCTCATCAGTTAAACTTTTAAGTCTTTCAAAAATAGATTCCAGACTTGTCTTAAAACATTCAGCTGAAATTTTAATTGTCTTCCATATTGCTCAGTCTTTTATCAAATCCATATATCAACTGTCTAACTGAAGAAACATTATTTTTATTTCACACTGAGAAATCGCAAAAATACTGGAATATAAACAACATAGAAACCAATAACCATGTCCACGACATCCTATCTTGAAATGTGTATATGTTTATAGCATAAAGAAGCAACATATACTATGTATTGTCTCGTCAATTATTAGATATATGGGTAAAACCTCTCTAACTCTCTCTGCGTAGATCCACACAATAGACATACTATGAAGAGCGACCAAGTTTTATTAGGGGTGACTCACCCACTAGGGTTGGGCGTCATCGACCTGCTTTCCCATCTATCTGTAACAGAATTCGGCGAATAACGAAGAGTATTTTGCAGTAAGACGGCATCTTCACTCACTGGAACGTCGGTCTCCACCACTTTCTCTCCGCTCTCTATCCCTCTCAACACCTCTAGAACCTCCTTAATGGATGGTCTCATCTCTCCCTCGAATTGCAAGCATCTGAACGCAAGTTCAGCAACCAAGGCGATCATCGTCTTCATCTTCCAGTCTGTCTGAAATCCAAGACTTGGATCCACCAACTGGTCCAGTTGGCAATTCTGGATCTTACTCATTGCCATGCTTGCCAAATTGATCTCGTGATGGGTCCTATTGGTATCGACGGCTGGTTTTGATGATAGGAGCTCTGCTAGCACTACTCCGAAGCTATAGACATCACTTTTGTCGGTGAGCTGGTAGCATTCGAAGTACTCGGGATCAACGTAACCAGGGGTGCCTTGCGGAGCGGTGGATACATGGGTTGCGTTAAGCGGGAAGAGTCGTGACAGCCCAAAATCAGCTACTTTCACATGAAAGTTGCTGTCAAGCAAAATGTTGTTGGTCTTGACATCCCGATGTATAATTTCTGGCTCAACTGCATGGAGGTAGGCAAGTGCGTCAGCTGTTTCAATGGCAATGCTCAACCGGATAGGCCATGTGAGGGCTCCTCCCTGAGCACGGGGGCCATGGAGGTGATCTGCGACGGTGCCGTTGGACACGTACTCGTACACGAGTAGGAGTTCACGGCTGTGACGCGAAGTGCAACCGTAGAGGGAGACAAGGTTGGGTGGCGAAGGCAGGAGAGGATTTCGACCTCATTCATGAACTGCTCGACACGCTTGTAGTTGTGCTCATTCAGTCGCTTGACCGCAACCACACGCCCATCTCGGAGCTTTCCTGTAGAAAGGCAAAGCATAAGTTTATGCTTGCATTGTATAGTTCATAAATGAATACATTTCTCTAATATATAGAGTCTTATAGATTTAGGGGGCAGGGAAAAATGTGGTAATCTGAAAAACAAAGGCAGACACATTAGTCTCAGTGGGCACGGCCAGAATAATCTGGAACCAAAATGTTTCGAGTCAGATACAAAGTTGTTTGTACCTTTATAGACGATACCAAAGCCACCATCACCAAGTTCTTTGGAGGCACTAAAGCAATTAGTAGCCTCCTCGAGTTCCTCAAAGGCGAAGATGGTGGTCTGATACTCTGTTCTTCCCAACTCTGGGTCGTTCTTGGAGTATGTCTTGGAAGAGGCACTTCGGCCAAGCAGGATTGAAGAGCTTGAACGCTGCTTCCTCTTCCTGCGCTTGTTCCAGAAAAGGCAGAGTAAGCTTGAAGCGATGATGCCTCCCACGCCGGCACCAACTCCTGCTCATGATAACAACAGGAACCAGATAACTGCATGATCATTGCATAAAAATTAGAGAATTTTGAAATATTTAGAATGCTCAACAATTTTTGTTCAAGAAAAATTGAAATGAAAAAACTGTTGAGAATACACCCTCGATCACCCTCGGAATAAATATGCGTGCACAATCACAGAAAAATATACCGATCTACCACCATCACAGAATATGCGGAATAAAAATAAACACCACACAAAAACACCAAATTTACGTGGAAAACCCCTCCAATGTGAAAGGAAAAAACCACGGGGCAAATTCCGAGAGCACTTCACTAATCTTAATAAAAGATTACAACTTTTCTCCTAATTTCTTTTTGCCCAAAAATTAGGAAACACTTCGAACTTAAAATAATAGTTGATGTGGGTACAAGAAGGATCTCACCAACGTGTGGTTGCTCTTCCGTGCCCCCAAATCTGCTCTCAGACTCGTCCGTATCGACCTCCTGAGGTTGCACAGGATTTTTCCCAAGCCTGGGCTTCTCTGGATCTCTCTCAGGCCGCACACGCTCTCTCCCCCAATCTGGGATTTTTCTTCTCTCGTATCTCCACATACGGATCTCTCTCCCCCTACTTTATTTCCGGGTTTTTTTCCCTTTTTGAAAACAACTCCGTAACAAACTGTGATGCAGTTTGTTATCATGGGCTCCGTAACAAACTGTGATGCAGTTTGTTATCATGGGCCGGTTCCCTCCCCACGTGGAGGGAGCACCCAACAATATCTCCCCCTCCCGACTACGTGGGGAAATCCACCAAGCCTGCTTTCTTTCTACAAGCTTCAACCTTCTTGATAGGTAATGACTTTGTCATTATATCTGACCCATTATCATCTGTATGGATCTTCTCCAACAGCAACTGCTTCTCTTCCAGGACCTGTCTGATCCAGTGATAACGCATATCAATGTGCTTCGACTTGGAGTGAAAAGTCGGATTCTTGCTCAGGTGAATAGTGCTCTGATTGTCACAATAGACCACATAAGTATCATGTCTAACACCCAGCTCCTGAAGAAATCTCTTCAGCCACAATATCTCCTTGCATCCTTCTGTCACTGCTATGTACTCGGCCTCTGTGGACGATAATGCAACACACTTCTGTAACTTGGACTGCCATGAAATTGCACCTCCTGCAAATGTAACCAAGTAACCGGATGTGGACTTCCTGGAGTCAACATCTCCTGCCATATCTGCATCTGTATATGTCTGTAACACAGGTTCTCCCTGTCCATAACAAAGACTCAAGCTAGTTGTACCTCTCAAGTACCTCATGATCCATTTGACTGCTGCCCAATGCTCCTTTCCTGGATTCGCTAGGAACCTGCTCACTAAGCCAACTGCATATGCTAAGTCTGGTCGGGTACAGACCATAGCATACATAAGACTACCCACGGCTGAGGCATAAGGGACTCTATTCATCTCCTGCTTCTCTTCCTCTGAGGCTGGGCTCTGCTCTGAACTCAGCTTGAAGTGTCCAGCTAGTGGACATGCCACTGACTTGGCATTGCTCATGCTGAATCTCTGAAGCACCTTCTCTATGTATTTCTTCTGGGACAACCATAACCTGCATGCTTGTCTATCCCTGAATACATGCATCCCCAATATTTGTTTCACTGGCCCCATATCCTTCATATCAAAAGCTTTCCCTAACTCCTTCTTCAGTGTGGCAATCTTGCTGGAGTCCTGCCCAACAATCAACATATCATCCACATATAAGAGAAGGATGATAAAATCACCTCCAGGGAACCTTCTAATGAAGACACAATGATCTGTGGTTGTTCTTTTATAACCAACCTGTACCATGAAAGCCTCAAACTTTCTGTACCACTGCCGGGGCGCCTGCTTGAGACCATACAGACTCTTTCTGAGTCTGCACACCATGTGCTCCTTGCCTTTCACCTTGAAACCTTCAGGCTGCTCCATATAGACCTCTTCCTCTAAGTCACCGTGCAAGAATGCTGTCTTCACGTCCAACTGCTCTACCTCCATGTTCATGCTAGCTGCCAATCCTAACACCGTCCTGATTGAGGTCATCTTCACTACTGGAGAAAATATCTCATCGAAATCAACTCCCTTCTTTTGTGCAAAGCCCTTCACAACTAGTCGTGCTTTATATCTAGGCTGTGAGCTTTTCTCTTCTGCCTTTACCTTGTAGACCCACTTGTTTCTGAGTACCTTTCTCCCCTTGGGCCTAGCTACCAAGTCATATGTATGATTATGCAGAAGAGAGTCCATCTCCTCCTGCATAGCTCTCTGCCACTGCTCCCGCTGCTCACTGACATGGGCCGCCTCATATGACTCTGGCTCATCTGCATCTGTCAACATGATATATTCATGCACTGAATACCGACTAGATGGTTGCCTTGCTCTCGTGGATCTCCTCACCTCTGTCGGTAGCTCCTCCTCAGGGATCTGAATCTCCTGATCTGTATCCTCAATAGGTGTAGGCTGCTGCTCATCTGCACCCTGTACTGGCTGTTTCTCTGGCTCATCTGCATGAACTGCTGGAGGACTGACAGGCTCTATATCTACTGGGCCATACATATCTGACTCAGACTGATGCTCTGCCCTCTTGATGTCTTCTATGGTTTGATCCTCATAGAATATGACATCTCTGCTCCTGACTACCTTCCTATCAACTGGGTCCCACAGCTTATAGCCAAACTGCTCATCACCAAACCCAGAAAGATACATTGTCTTGTCTTGTCATCTAACTTTGTCCTCTCATCCTTAGGCACATGCACAAATGCCCTGCAGCCAAAAATCCTTAGATAATCATATCTGACATTCTTGCCTGTCCACACCTTCTCTGGCACCTCTCCATCTAGAGCTGATGAGGGAGATCTATTTATCAAATAACATGCTGTCTGGACTGCCTCCCCCCAAAAGCTCTTGGGCAACTTGGACTGGGAGAGCATGCACCTGACTCTCTCCACTATTGTCCTGTTCATTCTCTCAGCTACTCCATTCTCCTGTGGAGTCTTTGGCACTGTTTGCTCATGTCTGATGCCTTGTGCTCTGCAGTACTGGTGAAAGACTCCTATGTACTCTCCCCCATTGTCTGTACGAATGCATCTCAACTTCTTTCCTGTCTGCCTCTCCACAAGCCTGTGAAAAAACTCAAAAACTGCTGCCACCTGGTCCTTGGACTTTAAAACAAAAACCCACACCTTTCTGGAAGCATCATCTATAAATGTGACGAAATATGAGGCTCCTCCTAAGGTCTTCTCCCTCATGGGTCCACACACATCTGAGTACACTTGCTCCAAAAGGCCAGTCTTCTTCTTGGAGCTACTCTGAAATGTCACCCTGTGCTGCTTACCCACCACACAGTGGGTACAATCACTGAGAACTCTGTCCTGTATCTCTGGTAAGACCCCTGCCCTGACGAGAGTTTGCAATCCCTTTCCGCCAATATGGCCTAATCTCTTGTGCCACAAATCTGCAGTATCATGCTCTGCTGCGCATACCTCTCCCCTAACCAAACTGGACTGCAACTTGTATAATGTGCATGATCTCTGTCCTTTGGTAATCACCATAGCACCTTTGATTAACTTCCATTGATCTCCCCCAAACTGGCTAACATATCCCTCTTCATCTAGCTTGCCTGCTGAGATGAGATTCATCCTGAGATCTGGAACATGTCTGACCTCTTTGAGTATCAATCTGCTGCCTTCACGGGTCTGGACCACTACTTCTCCTATCCCACATATTTTGGAAACACCATTGTTTCCCATTCGGATCACACCAAGATCACCTATCCTGTAGGATGTGAAGAACTCTCTCCTGGGTGTGGCATGATAAGAAGCTCCAGTATCCACCACCCAATCAACCTGATTTGATGTGGTGGCTAAGCACTGATCAACACATTCTGTAAATAGAATGATGTCTTCTCCTGAGGCAACTGCTGCTACCTCTCTATCTTTCTTATCTTCTGCCTTACCGCCTTCATTGTTCTTCTTCTTTAGCAGTCTACATTCACTTTTGTAGTGTCCTTTCTTATGACAATGGTAGCATTCGATTTCCTTCCTTGGTCTGGATTTGCTTCTGCCTCTGTGTTTTCTTTTCTAGTAAACTGTCTCCCTCTGCCCTCTGTGACAAGTACATCTGTCTGTGTTTGAGACTCTCCAGTTCCCTTCCTTCTTTCCTCCTCATTGAGCAAGCTGCTAGTAGCCTGACTCATGGTGATAACTCCATCAGGGGCGGAGTTACTCAATGACACCACCAGTGTCTCCCAACTATCAGGTAGAGAACTCAACAACAGGAGTGCCTGAAGTTCATCTTCCATAAGCATCTTCATTGTGGCCAGCTGGTTCACAATGCTCTTCATCTCATTTAGGTGCTCTGCAATTGATTTTCCCGGCTTGTACTTCAGATTTACAAGCTTTCTGATTAAGTATGCTTTGTTTCCGGCAGTTTTCCTCTCATACAACCCTTCTAACTTCTTCCATAGTTCATAGGCTGAGGTTTCATTTGAAATATGATGGAATACTGTGTCATCCACCCATTGCCTGATGACACTGATTGCTTTTCTATCCATAGTAGCCCAATCTTCATCATCATATTTTTCTGGCTTCTCTCCCATCTTCTCAATCGGCTTGGCTAAATCTTTGCAATACAAGAGATCCATCATCTTTGGTTTCCAAATCAACCAATTACTGCCATTGAGACTAATCATCCTGCTAGTATTAGTGGTAGAATCCATCTGTGGCACGCTCAAATAATTTGTTCTGGGCTTGCAACCTTGCTCTGATACCACATTGTTGGGAATACACCCTCAATCACCCTCGGAACAAATATGCGTGCACAATCACAGAAAAATATACCGATCTACCACAATCACAGAATATGCGGAATAAAAATAAACCACACAAAAACACCAAATTTACGTGGAAAACCCCTCCAATGTGAAAGGGAAAAACCACGGGGCAAATTCCGAGAGCACTTCACTAATCTTAATAAAAGATTACAACTTTTCTCCTAATTTCTTTTTGCCCAAAAATTAGGAAACACTTCGAACTTAAAATAATAGTTGATGTGGGTACAAGAAGGATCTCACCAACGTGTGGTTGCTCTTCCGTGCCCCCAAATCTGCTCTCAGACTCGTCCGTATCGACCTCCTGAGGTTGCACAGGATTTTTCCCAAGCCTGGGCTTCTCTGGATCTCTCTCAGGCCGCACACAGCTCTCTCCCCAATCTGGGATTTTTCTTCTCTCGTATCTCCACATACGGATCTCTCTCCCCCTAATTTCCGGGTTTGTTTTTCCTTTTTGAAAACAACTCCGTAACAAACTGTGATGCAGTTTGTTATCATGGGCTCCGTAACAAACTGTGATGCAGTTTGTTATCATGGATCGGTTCCCTTCCCATGTGGAGGGAGCACCCAACAAAAACTTACTCCACTTTCTCCATAGTTAGTATTATTGATGAAATAAAACCAAGTAGAACGGTGTGATGGCTTCTCCGTTGCTTCAAGAGGTCAATAAAGACAAATAATTTATAGCCAGAGATATTTATGTTAAATTATAGAACTTCCGCTCAGCTGAATACTGATAGGTTTTCAGCGCAACGATTATTCTCAAACAATTTTATTTTTATTTTTATTTTGAAAAACAGAGATAATTAAATAGAGATTTTGATAACATGTGAGCTATAAATATTTTGTAAGAATTTCCTAATGTGGGCTTTATTAATTGAAATTAACTGAATTAGTTTGGTCTAATAAAGGTATGATATATGAGTTCTTAATAAGTCTAATATGGGGCTGGCTGGTGTGGGCCGAGTACGACCCGGCCCGTAATGAGAGGGCCAATGGTCGAAAACTCTATAAATAGCGCTCAAGTCCCTCCCCTAAGGATGCACATTTTGACCCACATACGGATCTAGAGAGAACTTTCTTCTCGTGAGTGGCAATCTCATTAGGCTAGTGTTCTAACGAAGGAGATAAGGGAGAAGATCTTGAGTTCGTGTTCAGAAATTGTCACCAATTCCGCGTTAAGTTCTATGGATTCCAAACTAGGTACGCGAATCGATAATTTTCTCCATAATTGTATTTCGATCTCTAACTATGGTAATCCTGGACATGCTATTTTCGTGACTATCATTTGGTATCAGAGCCAGCCATAGATTAGAACCGAAACATGCGAATTAGAACCATTTTCATTTTGTCCAAGAAGTATTTGCCCAGTTTTAAAATTTTTTATCAGATTAAAGTTAAATTTTATTACATATTTGGAATCTACTCATCGAGACGAGAAAAATGATGGGTGGCACGTCGCCGGACGAGGCCGGACGTGCCGTCATGCGTGGCCGTGCCGAACCGGCGCGTCCTTCCACCGGTAACCGTACGCTGACGTCAGCGAGGGCGCTATTAAGAAGGACGCGCTGATAACCGCACGCTGAGGGTCAGCGAGGGCGCTATTAAGAATGACGCGCTGGTAACCGCACGCTAAGCGTTAGCGAGGGCGCTATTAAGAAGGACGCACTGGTAATCGTACGCTGACATCAGCAAGGGTCAGCAAGGGCGCTGTTAAGAAAGATAAGCCGCACGCTGATGTCAGCGAGGGCGCTGTTCAGACCGGTTCGACCGGCTGAACACACGCGCACGTGCCGCACCTTCTGACGGCATGTGAGGGCACGTCCAACGTCCGTTTTGGACGATCTTGGTATCGACGCGCTCGTATCGAGATGCTCTACATTGTAGTATATTATTTTACATGTTTAAAGCTTTTAAAGATGTGAAAATATGTATAGAACCCTATGTATACATATTTTAGGGTATTTTGCGTATTTTCTTGTATTTCTCTATGGTTTCTTGTATTTCTCTATGGTTTCAGAAATACATATGGTGGCTCACATGTATATCATCACATAAGGACTATGTAGAGTATAATTCATTGTCTATCAATGAAAGGAATAATATAATTAGCATGATATGTAATTTCAAAAACATACGCCCCTATTTTTACGTCTAGCATTACATATATATATATATATAGTGAATGTGATACATAAAGTATATATCCTTGGTATGAGAGATTTTCAAGGATAAGGTTAAGTAGTGACCGCCAAAGTGGCACACTTGACTGGGTTTGAGAAATATAAGTCTCATATTGTAGTGGGATGTCTCCTGTTCTACTGCATGATCATACTCCCAAAGGAGGTGATTTGTATTGGTTCATGTATAGCATGTGCTTGAGAAATGACTGATCTTAGTGTTTCATACACCCAAAGGTGGTGATTTCATGAAAGATTAGAATATGTTCTCATGGCCGCTGTCATGTGGAGAGTGTATAACTGCATGTCATGTTTTCTGCCCAAAGGTGATTATATGATGATGTATGTGCTGATTGTATTGTTTATTTGTTTTCCAGTCACCTTTTCTGTAAATGGCAATTCCATTTCCATTGAGGTCCTTACCGGGTTGAACTTTAAGAAATGGAAAGAGGATTTTCTATTTGGAATGGAGCTGCGGATGTTCACATTGCTCTTACAAAAGATAAGCCGACAGATATCACGACCACCAGTAATGAAGTTGAGAAAACATACTATGCTGCCTGGGAAAAGAGCAATCGAATTTGCTTATTGACAATGAAGAAATCCATTCAAGAACACTTGAAAAGTGGTTTGCCAGTTGACTGTACTGCTAAGGAAATGATGACAGCCTTAGAGGCTAGAAACCGCATTTCATCTAATGCTGAGGTTGGTACACTTCTTCAAAAGCTCTTCAATATGAAGTATGATGGTACTGCTGGGGTTAGAGATTATGTCCTTAGGATGGTAGACCTAAAGACAAAGCTTCAAGCTCTTAATGTTTCCATTCCTGATGCTTGCATTGTGCATCAAGCCCTAAACACCCTTCCACCTGATTTTGGGATTATAAAAACAAATTACAATTCCCAAGATGAGACTTGGTTAGTTAATGACTTGATAGTAAGGGTGGTGGCAGAAGAAGAAAACTTAAGAAGGAAAAAGGGCATCTAGCTTTATTTGTTTCTAGTTCCCACAAAAGAAAGAATAAGAAGTCCAGAAATCGTACTCATAAAGGTACTCATGATACTACCGGTCAATCTAACAATATGGGTCCAAAGAAGGCATCCTTCAAAAGGAATGGTGATCACTGCTTCTTTTGTAAGAAGAAAGGTCACATAAAGAAGGATTGTGCAAAGTTTAAAGCTTGGTTGTCCAAACGTGAGCCTACAGGTAATGATTTTTTGGCACTTGTTGTGAATCTAACCTATCAGAAGCACCATCCAGTTCTTGGTGGTTCGATAGCGTGCAACTAATCATGTTGCATTTACCATACAGGGATTCATAAACCGGAGGAAGCCAAATCAGGATGAATCAAGACTCACTATGGGAAACAACGAGAAAGCTGATGTTGTGTTTGTGGGAGATGTAATCTTGATTCTAGACTCTGGTTTTAGATTAATGTTGAAAGACATTTTTATGTACCTTCATTTAGACAGAACTTAGTTTCCGTATCGTGTTTGGACATGTATGGCTACTCTTTTGAAATCAAGAACAAAGTTATTTCTTTGTTTCTTAATTCAAATAAGGTTGGGTGCTGTTATATGTCCAACGGATTGTACAGATTGTGTTTGTCTCCCAATGACATATACGTCGCTTATACGGCTGAAAAGGTTGTTTCTAAGAGACCATTACCTAAGGAACAGTCATATGCATTGTGGCATAAACGGCTTGGCCATATCTCTAAGAATAGAGTAGAAAGGCTGATAAAGACTAACATCCTGCCTGCTCTCAAAAATGACTTAGAGACATGCTTAGACTATTGTAGAGGTAAAATGACCAAGATAAGGAAGAAAACTGCAGTCCGAAGCTCTGACTTATTGGAGGTCATTCACACCGATATAAGTGGACCCTATATGGCAACCTTGTGTAGAAATTTTTATTTCATCACATTTATTGATGACTATTCTTGATATGGTTATCTGTACTTGATTAAAGAAAAGTATGAATCTCTTGATAAATTCAAGATTTTTCAGACTGAAGTCAGAAACAGTTGGGAAAAGTCATAAAGGTTGTTAGATCTGACCGAGGTGGAGAGTATTATGGCAAGCATGGTGATGTCGGACAGCTTAAAGGGCCATTTGCCAAATACTTAGAGGATTCTGGGATAGTGGCTCACTTTACTATGCCTAGGAGTCCTGAGCAAAATGGTGTAGCCGAAAGGCGCAATCGCACTCTTATGGAAATGGTGAGGAGTATGATTAGTAGGACAAATTTACCTGGTTTTCTGTGGGGTGAAGCTTTGAAAACAGCTTTGTATATTCTGAATCGTGTACCTACAAAAGCTGTTCCATTGACTCCTTTTGAGTTATGGACTGGACGTAAGCCTAGCTTAAACCATCTTAAGGTTTGGGGATGTCCTACAGAAGTGAAGTTGTATAATCCAACATTAAGTAAGTTGGACTCCAGAACCACTCGATGTTACTTTGTATCTTACCCAGAACATTCGAAGGGATATCGGTTCTATAATCCCAATGGAGGCACAAGAATTGTGGAATCACAGACAGCTAAGTTTCTGGAGTTTGATGTAGCCGAAGAAAATAGCTGCTCACAGACTATTGAGGATAATAGTACGGTGGGTAATATGGTATCTTTTTCTCCTCCCATATAGATAATTGTGGAAATTCCCACACCACAGACTGAACCTGTTGATACTCGGGATCCTGTTATCGAGACAGCTCCTAATGAAGTTCATCAAGGCTCTCAGGTGCAGGATGTGGCTATTGCTGCTCCAGTAAGGAGATCCATTAGGGAGAGATGATCAGCCATACCACCGGACTATTTAGTCTATATAGGAGAGCAAGACTACGATATCGGTTCTACGGCTGATCCAATGACTTATGCGGAAGTTGTTTCTTGTCCTCAGTCGAAACTATGGTTGGATGCAATGAGAGATGAAATACAATCTATGAAACATAATGGAGTTTGGGAACTTGTTGACTTACCTGAAGGTCATAGACCTATTGACTGCAAATGGGTGTATAAGACTAAAAGGGACCCTAAAGGAAAGATTGAGAAGTTTAAAGCCAGACTGGTAGCCAAGGGTTTCACTCAGAGAGAAGGGGTAGACTATGAAGCAACTTTTTCTCGGTCTCTTCTAAAGATTCTTTCAGAGTGATCATGGCATTAGTAGCTCATTTCGATATGGAGTTACACCAGATGGATGTTAAAACTGCCTTTCTCAATGGAGACCTTAATGAAGAAGTCTATATGAGTCAACCCGAAGGTTTTGCGGCAAGTGATTCAGGTACACTTGTATGTAGACTCAAAAGGTCTATTTATGGTCTCAAGCAAGCTTCTAGACAATGGTACTTGAAGTTTCATAGTGTTGTTGCTTCATATGGTTTTGTTGAGAACAAAGTAGATCAGTGTATATACTGCAAGGTCAGTGGGAGGAAATTTATTTTCCTTATACTCTATGTGGATGATATCCTGCTTGCAAGCAGTGACCTTGGTTTACTGCATGAAACAAAGCGGATGTTATCAAAGAACTTTGATATGAAGGACCTTGGTGAGGCATCTTTTGTCCTTGGCATTGAGATTCATAGGAATCGTTCTTGCTGACTATTGGGTTTATCTTAGAGGGCATATGTTGATTGTATTTTAGAAAGATTCAACATGCAGCAATGTAAGCCAGGAATTGCTCCTGTCAGTAAAGGTGATAAGTTAAGTCTATCACAATGTCCTCATTCAGATTTTGAGAAAGCCCAAATGAAGAATGTACCTTATGCTAGTGCACTTGGGAGTATTATGTATGCTCAAGTATGTACTAGGCCAGATATTGCTTTTGCAACAGGACTTCTAGGCAGATATCAGTCAAATCCAGGACACGATCATTGGGTTGCTGCCAAGAAGGTTTTGAGGTACTTAAAAAGGACAAAAGACTATATGCTGATTTACAAACATGTTCAGGACCTACAACTAGTTGGGTATTCGGATTCAGACTTTGCTGGCTGTCAGGATGAAAAGAAGTCGACAACAGGTTACATCTTTAAGTTAGCAGGAGGTGCAGTATCATGGAAAAGTGAGAAACATAAATTAATGACATCCTCTACCATGCAAGCGGAGTTTGTAGCATGCTTTTCGGCCGCTACTCAGGCAATTTGGCTCCGAAACCTCATTAAGGAGTTGACCGTATTTGATTTTGTGGATAGGCCCATACAGTTGTATTGTGACAATAACTCTGCAGTGTTGTTTGTTAACAACAACAGAGGTCTCAAGGGGTCTAAGCATATGGAGGTCAAGTACCTGACTATAAAGGAAAAAGTTCAGACTGGTGACATTGCAGTAGAGCACATTTCAACAGATGATATGATTGCAGATCCGCTAACTAAAGGCCTTCGCCCTTGTGTATTTGATCGACATGTCATTAACATGGGCTTAGGGGTATCATGGGATACTGTCAATTAGTGGGAGATGTTTAGTTTTATGTTGCTCTTATAAAGTTTGTATCTGATTTCGTTACTTTTTTGTAATATTTGAATATGTATCAACTCTTTTGCATTCAATGAGGTATTTGTGAATGTAAATTTATCAAGTTGAGTACATATATTTGATGAAAATCTCGAGGCATTGTGTAAACCTTGAGTACAGGCTATGGGGCATTCTTGGTATTAGCCTTAATAATATGTCTTGTTACACATAAAGTACAGTTAACTATCAAGGTAAGACATATGAAGGTTCGTTGGAACCATGAGGAATATTCTCTGGTGGCACACTAGGTTTTGTGACACTTAAGGAGAGAGAATTTGGACTAACAAAATGGATAACACATGAAGTATCACTCATTATGAGGTATTGTCCATTTGACACACTACCATATTGAATCCATATCAGCAAAGTTGAAAGCACTCGTGACCATGGAAGGCTCTGCGTGAGTACATGCAGTTACCGCCATGATTCGGTGTTCGAGACTTTATGGGATCGGATTGACTATTAAGAATAATCTCTAGACCAATATGAGGGTGCACACACAGTTCTGTTTCAATTAATATCGCCCAAGTGGGAGAATGTAAGAATTTCCTAATGTGGGCTTTATTAATTGAAATTAACTGAATTAGTTTGGTCTAATAAAGGTATGATATATGGTTCTTAATAAGTCTAATATGGGGCTGGCTGGTGTAGGCCGAGTACGGCCCGGCCCGTAATGAGAGGGCCCATGGTCGAAAACTCTATAAATAGCGCTCAAGTCCCTCCCCTATCCTGATGATGCACATTTTGACTCACATACGGATCTAGAGAGAACTTTCTTCTCGTGAGTGGCAATCTCATTAGGCCAGTGTTCTAACGAAGGAGATAGGGGAGAAGATCTTGAGTTCGTGTTCGGAAATCGTCACCAATTCGCGTTAAGTTCTATGGATTCCAAACCAGGTACGCGAATTGATAATTTTCTCCATAATCGTGTTTCGATCTCTAACTATGGTAATCCTGGACATGCTATTTTCGTGACTATCATATTTTTGATACCAGCTATCAAAAGTACCTGTTACTCTATAAATCTTCAAATATGTGCCAAAAAACATGATATCACGTGATGTTAAGCAAGATGAAAACAATTTGTGGAGACTAGGTTGGTTGGAGTAACATGTTCATTACCTATTCCAACGTTCAACCGTGTATTGTTCTTTTGGTTTGGACGGCCCTTACTCGCTGTATTTCTTTGTTCTGCAACAAATAATACAAAAAAAAAAAAAAAAACACAGAGCTTAGTATGAGAAGAAAATGATTTAACAAGTTCTATCAGAAATTAGAACTCTCAGAAATATCTGTTTCCCTCAATATTGTCTATCTTCCATTCATAAAATTAACAAGTTTCTAAGGAATTGGCACTAATATAAACCTTCAACTTCGAGGTGCAATTTCATAAGCTAGTTTAATTGGTTAAAACCAGTAGCTAGCAGTGATACCTAGATGCTTAAAAACATTATGAAGATTTGACACGCAGAAGTTATAGAAATTTACTTTGGCATTCATTGTTGCGTAGGCACTTGAAATCTCGTCCAATGTCATGTTCGATGCTGTTCTGATCCCAGTCCCCTTTATAATGCAAGTAACTGACAGACTGTATGGAAAGCTCATCACCATATTCACTGAATGATAGGTGCCATTCAAGCAATGGGCTAGGATTGCTCCAGCACTCCTCATGATCAGGTCCTTCATTCTCTGATCTATTGCAAAAGAGAAGCTCGTAACCACTGCAAAGACTACGATTATAGATTTTGTGGAAGATCTCGGTAGGAAAATTATAAGAACTCCGCATGCAGTTGAAGAATGATCGGTTCTGGTCGACGAAGTGAGGAAGGAACAAATCCTCAGATAGATGAATTGGAGGATCAAATTCATAACGTAAATTGCAGTCTGGCATCTGGATGTAATTGCTCAACTCTCGGTCTTGAATTATGGTCGATCTGGTAGGGTAGTCAAAATTTTTTAAAACATACCGGCGCTCGTTTCCATAGAAGTGGACGATTGCCGTGGAGGAGTCATCACAGACGACCTCATGAGACCCTCTGCATTTAGGATAGGTGGGTTTTTTGGGAGGAGCAGGGGTGTTTGTGTAGAAAGGAAAAGTTATTTTAAAATCGACGCATGGTAGCGGGACTGGATCCAGTGGGCATGAGCAACGAAGATCGGGGAAAACGAAGAAGAAGAAGAAGGGGATTATGAGGCAGGAAAAGGAAAGAGGCATGATAAGTGACACTACGAGCTTTGCAACACACTACACTAGCAACAAGCAGACCTGTTGAGCTCCATCCCTGACAGAGGAAATAGAGTTTTCAATTCCGATACAGATGCTGATTCCTGGCGATCTGTGTTTGACTCGGTCTGAAGGACTAAAACGCGTGGTAGAAGTAGAACCAAGAGGTTGGGCCCCACCGCGGCCCCGTGAAACGTACTGCAAGGGGTAGAATTTTTCAGTCTTTGCCCTTGACTTCTACAGGATGCTGGAGAAGAGGGGCGACCCAAAAAACTGATCAGAAGAGCAAAGGATTTTCTTAGGGCTTTTTCTATCATACTTCTTACCGTATGCAGGTAATATCGTAAATGATAGTAAGTTCAAAAGTATCGGGACATTAATAAAAGCCTAAAAGCATTGAATGGGAGCGTCAAGAAGGGATGTAATTGAAGTTCAGCTTTCAACCAAACTTCAAAAAACTACAGCAACTAAACTCTATCATTTTTTAAACTTGGCACCTTGGTGTTAGGAGGAAGAGGCGAGGTTCCATGCAATTTTGGCTCTGCTTTTAAGTATTTTTGAAGACTGGTAAGAAAAAATGGAACAAAATTCAAAAACCTAGCAGCTTGAGGTAATTTATGATCAAAAGAGACTTTTCAAAGCCATAAATAAGTGCTTAATTCTGGTCCTCCTCATATCTATCTTCTAGCCATACGCTTTTAGTTTTTTCACCAAATATTAGGCACTATTTGATATTAATCATCATATATTTGATTGGGTATGATTTTATATTGCATATGATTCTCAAATTACCGCATATTTGATTAAAAGTGATTCTTTATTAGAGGTAATTCTTAGATCATCATATATGTAATTGGATATAATTACATGATTCTTAGATTGTCATTATTTGATATAGCATGATTTTATATTAGACCTGATACTTGAATTGCTATATATTTGATTGAGTGCGATTTTATATTGAATATAATTCTCATATGATTATGATTATGATTTCTATATTTATTAGATATGATCTCTATATTAGTTGTATTTATTTTTTTTATTTTATTTCTTTTTAATCAATAAATAATTCTTGCCTTGTAATGTTACATATGTTGTAGCAACTATCTGCATATATTTGCACCAATGCAACGGAACAATGGGTCATACAGAATTTAGCATCCAATATCCGGTAAAACTTTACTTTCTTTATATATATATATATATATACATCATTTCTATACATTTTTAATATATAAATATCGATATAATCAGGAAAGTGTCTCACTTCTTCTATTTTCCTTTTTCCTTTTTATTTTTTAAAAATCCTGCAGCTTTCGATCAATCCATTAGACTTGAAAATGACGAGGCCTTTCATATCGATAAAGCAAAAGCAAGGCGGTACACAACAATGCGAGGAATGCATGGATGCAATGGAGTAACTGTTTGTTTTTTTTTTTTTTTTGATACAGACGGATGATCACACTAACCTCATACGAGTCAGCCAAAAATATCAGAGTACAAAATTTGCTTAAGAGCTAAGGGACAGGGTCACCCTGATTCCATATCCAAAATCCCACATGATGAGCCACAGCCGCCGCTATCCAGTCTACCGCAGAATTAGCTTCCTAGTAGATGTACCAGATGTGGACTCTATGAGAACCCCGCAGAGCAGCCCGAATGTTGCAGAGAAGAGGATTGGTGGGGATATGATTGCAGTATCCCGTTCGAAGCCACCGGATGATAGATAGAGAATCCCCTTAATAAAAAGGCTGTGAACATGAAGTCTCCGAACAGCATGGGAGATACCAGCCCACGCTGCATAAAGCTCAGCCATAGGGACAGAAGAATCTAAGGAACCAAAACGCCTGCCGACAGCAAGGCTCCATCGGTCCCACGAATAATGAAAGCTGACCCAGCAAGTCTTATCCATACACTTCCATCAAAGTTGATTTTTACAAATCCTGGAGGGGGGCTCCCAAGAGATGAAAACCGTGCGACGGTTCGCTGCTGAAGCAGCAGGGGATCCCCAGTGGCCAGGGTTATAAAAATCAAAACCAGTAAGAAGAAGTGCACTTTCAGCAAACATAGATCTGACCTTCCGCTCTAGTATGTGAGAAGAAATAGTATCATCAGTAAAAATAAGTTGGTTCTACGACAGCTAGATCTGATAGGCAGTAATAGCCCAAAGAGCACTCTGTTGTCGAGTGATCCTCCGAATATTATCAAGGAAAGGGGAACAATAACCAAAACCATCCACTCTACATATATAACCCATCCTCAACCAAATCCAGCTCAATCTGGGGCAGGTAAAGATAGCGTGGTCAGTAGTCTCCTCCTTCTGCCCGCACAGCGGGCAAGTCGTCTCAACAGGAAGACCCCTCCTAAAAAGCAGGGAGTAGGAAGGGAGACAATTCCGCATGATCTTCCATATGAATAACTGGACCCTGGGATGAATGTGGAGCTTCCAGACCCAAACAGCATCCCTCAAGTCCTGGGGCTGAGGTTTATACACCTCGATGAGGTCCCTAGTGGGAGCCCTAGAGAGACATGATCTCCGCCATAACCTCATATCAGGTATATGGCCCGGATAAGAGGAATAGAAAGAATCCACCGAGAAAGCTCGTCCCCAAATAACCTAGTTACCACAGGGGTATTCCAAGAGGAGAGATCCTAAGTGATGAGCTCCTGAACCCGCATACAGAGCGGAACTTCCGTACTAATAAATAACGGCCATCGGGAAAGGGGGAGATCCGAGATCCAAATATCCTGAACAACATCAACCGAGGAGCCATCGCCGATCATCCACGAAACATTGTTTAGGATAGTCGGAGCATAACGACACACCTCCTTCCAGAAGAAAGAATATCCACGAGTAGGCTGAGGGTCCATAAAAGGAGACCAATCACCATACCTAGCTCGCATGAAGGAGCTCCAGAGGTAATGAGGATCAAGAATAAACCACGAGGCATGCCTTGCCAATATAGCCTCTCTCCTAACAAGCAGAGACTGGATACCAAGACCACCTTCATGCAGAGGCATACAAATCAAACCCAAGTTTGAAGATGAATACTGTGACCATCCTGCATAGAAGCCCATAGAAAGTCCCTAAAGCATCGCTCAATCCTCCGCAGGCAAGTAATAGGGACCACATCATTAGATAGAAGATGCAGAGGGAGGGATGTACGGACAGAGCGAATAAGAGTGATCCTCACCATCATATAATCCATCACCTGCCAACCATCAATCTGGTCACGAATGCGTCGCTCGAGGTTAGTGTAATCACTAATACAAGGACGTCTTCCCAAAAGAGGGATCCTCAAGTATGATAACCCATCTGCCTTGGTAAAAATGCCCAGAGCTTGATGTATTGCTTCCCTAGTAGACCTGGAAGTCTTAGGGCTGAAACAAATCGTGGACTTATCTAAATTGACCTTCTAGCCAGAAACACGACAGTAGCACTGAATGAGAGAAGCATAACTAGCAGCATTATGAAGAGAAGCCTGGCCCAAGAGAATACAGTCGACCGTAAAAAGAAGATGGGAGACGAAGGGCCCCAAGGGAGCTACCACAAAGGGGGCAATACAACAATCCTGATGTGCCTGATGAAAAGTACGAGAAAGGTCGTCCATATCCAGAACAAACAAAAACAAGGATAATGGGCATCCTGTCTCAGACCCACAGTAGAATGGAAGAAAGCGGTATGCATACCATTAACGATAAGAGAGAATGATGGATTTTGGATGCAGGCTATAATACAATCAATGAACATATCGTGAAAACCAAATTCAAGCAGAGTTCGCTGCAGAAAAGCCTAGCTTAGCCTATCGTAGGCATGCTCCATGTCAAGCTTGATAGCCATGAGACACTGCCTAGCCGAGGCTTCTGAAGATCATGCATAAACTCCTGCATAATGAGGACATTATCGAAAATACTCCGACCTCTAATGAAAGCCTTCTATTCAGCAAAGATGAGCTGAGGAATCACCACCCGCAGATAGGAGACTAAAAGGCGCGCACAAACCTTATACAAGGTAGTGCACAGACTGATCGGTCAAAAGTGATGAGGGGTAGAGGCATCAAGATGCTTCGACACAAGAATGATGAGAGTTCGATTCCAGTCAGTAGGAATGGATTTAGAAAGGAAAGCACTCTGAATAGCCTGTGTGACCTTCTGACCAACAATGTCCCAATAATGACAAAAAAATAATGATGGAAAACCATCAGGGCCAGACGCCTTATCAGGCCCAAGGTCCCATAAGGCCATGTGAATCTCATCAGCAGTGATGGACATGATTAGGAGGTTGTTCTCAAGTGCAGAGACCTTCTTAGAAGGAGGAACCCAAAAAATAGGTGCCCCCACACCTCTCAGTCCATCTAGAGTGAAAGAACTGAAGCAGCTGATCCCGGATAACAACGGTATCCTCCTGAAGATTCCCCTCCTCATCAACTAAACGTCGGATCCTGTTAGCTGCCCAATGCTTCAGAGTAGCCTAATGAAAAAATCTAGTATTGTGGTCCCCCTTCCGAATCCACAGAACCCTAGATCGCTGCCACCAATAAGACTCCTGCTACAAGAGAAGGGAGTGGTGTAGAGCGAGCCTAGATCGAAGAGAGAAGAGATCAGGATCAGGGAGACAGCCATCCCGATCCTCCCTGTCCTGGAGGATAGCAATGTTAGCTTCCACCTGCTCAATATTTCTCACTAAGTCTCCAACCTCAAATCTGTTCCATCTAGAAAGGTGATGTCTAACCAACTCCAACCACCTAGAAAGATGATAAATAGCATTACCTCTCATCGGTAAATACCAAATCTGAGCTATAATAGTTCGAGCCGAGGGGTAGAAAGTCCAAAACTGCTCAAATCTAAATTGACATCGCTGAAAAAGATTAGTGTCAGTAGATATCAAGATGGGACAGTGATCGAAAGCAATCTGGGGCAGGTGAGTGATAGTGGCAGAAGGAAACATCTGGGTCCATTGGGCAGTGGCCAAGGCTCTATCCAATCTTTCCCAAATACGAGCCGAACCCTGGCAATTGTTACACCAGGTGAATTGGGATCCCGAGAATCCCAGATCCAATAGACCAGCTGAGGAGATGAAGGATCTAAACTTAGAGATATCAGCTGAATCCGTAACCCGCCTACCACCTTTCTTTTCATTAGTAGCAACAATACAATTAAAGTCACCAGTCGAGATAGAAGGAATACCCTGAGCAAGGAGAGAGAGAGAATCTCAGATCATAGAACACGTCATTCCCTGAAATCAATGCTAGCATAAACTCCTGATAGGAGCCAGGGGTCAAAAGACCCCTCTGAAACAAGAAGAGCAATCTGCTGATTACATTGATGAAAAGCATTCACCGTAACCGAGGAGTGGTGCCAAAAAGAAACAATCCCACCGGATAGGCCTTCAGACTCCATAACATAAGAAGACCAAGATCTGGCAGCCTGTCTCCAAAATTGACCAAATGTCTCCCAATAACCGAGTTTCCAAAATAATACATATGTCAAAATTATGGATCTGCAACAGTCTACCAAAGGAGGATCAGAAAGAAGGTTTTCGAGCTCCTCTAACATTCCATATAAGGATTTTCATTTACAAATGGGGGAGGGTCGAGCCCACCCTGATCTTCCAACATAGCCGAATCAGAAAGGTACCCAGTAGACAGGGTACCACCCACTTCCGTCTAAGTAGTGCAATTCATTTGGTGATTAGCAGCCCCCTGTGCAACAGCCTCAGGTACAGTTTTAGTAGATCGAGAGGCATCAATAGGAAGAGTGGAATCCTTAGACTGATCCTGAATTGCCAATTTGAGGTAGGATAGGACCAAATAATGGCAATGATTCTCACCCTTAGTTGATTGACCCATATTCGCAACATAGTCAGGAACCTGACTAGAAGATTTCTTGTCAGGCCTACTAACCAAAATAGCAAGACCCCTGCCAGGGTTCAGAGAAGCAGTAGAGGTAAGCTTCTCCATCGGATCCTTTGAAATAGATGCAATGCCTTTGCCTTTCAGTTTTCTACTTTTGGAGATAGACCACAGGGAATGGGACTCCTCGGGCCTGGCCCGCTTAGAAGGACCCGGGTTGGCATCCGTCCGAGCCGCGGGCCTACAATCCCAATTGCCCACACCAAGAAGGGCAAATGGGTTCTTGGAGTTCAATTTCTGGATCTCTGAGAGCAGAGTATAGGAGGCAACTATCTGAACATCAGGCCTCACAGGAACATTGGATCCGGCACAGAGGCTCTCAGCCGGCATGCAACCTTTGACATTGGCGCCCTCAGGCAGCCCAGCAACCACCACCGAACTAGTCGAGGCTTGATCCGGGACCACAACCACACTGTCACGAGCCTTGCCAGACTTTGGGGAGCGCCGACGAGCCAGCTTTCCAGGAGTTAACCACCCATCGGTCGGAGGGCCAGGCCACAAAGCAACAGCAAAGAGAGGTTTAGATGCTATAGGGATGATCCCGGAAGCTTGCAAGGACTTCTTCCGCACCGAACCAGAGGGTTTTCGTTGGCGAGTGGCCGACATCCAAGGGCCAAATATGGGACCAGACGAAGACTGCTCTGGATCAGGAGACGGGGATGACAGTGAACATGGGCCAGAGAGATGTATCAACCCACAGCTAGGGCCCGACGAGATGCTCAAACTGGAATTGTTGCCAGAAGGGAGAACCCATCCCCTGGACTCTGACTCCCAACCAAAGAGGGCGCCGAAGATCAACTCAAACGCACACTCTAGCAAATGCCCCCCTTGTCAATAATCGAGTAGCAGAATCGAAGAAGACAAACTGTCCCGCCGGCGCTAGAATAGCTTCCAGCATTGCGTCATTCCAAAACTCCATAGGAAGAGAAGGCAGACGCACCTAGAGGAGGGCCGAGGATACAGAATCCATGGCTAGAACAAACTCTGGATGCCAACCCTCAATGGCAACAGGCTGCCCATTGACCACCCACGGATGACCTATCACCATCTCCTTGGCATCGGAGTCATCAAAATGGAATATATATCAGCGGTGACCGAGACATACGGATTGGATGTCGCCGGAGATGCCCGCACGCTGGAATTCCCTGATGAAGGCTTCAGATAGAACCCAGCTTTGGAAGGTGCGAGCCAAGATGACCTTCTCCTTCTAGCAGGCGCTTGACAACTCCAACGCCACTGTAGGGATTTGGACGATGTCGGGAAAATGGCCCTCCAGCTACATCACCTCTGCCAGTGATGGGAAGAAGAGACCCACTCAAAGCCAGACACCGGTCCCCTGTTCCATGCCATCTGAGCATCAGGAGCCCCATCCGCTGCCATTGGAGTAGGGGAAGCAACCAAGGACAATAGTCGAGAGGAAAGAACACCGAGATCAACCGAACACGCCGGAGATCAAGCAGGCAACCATCAGGAGCACGAATCTTAATGCCAAAGAACAAGCAGGCAACAGCCGGAGATATAGCTGTTTGTTATATCTTTAGTACCAACCATATTGAAAACAAATCAGAAGAGGATGATGAATGATGAGTAAGCATATCATCCAAAGTTGTCAATTTCGTTTCGGATTATGTTTCAGTTTAGCTTATGAAATAAAATATTTCGGTATCGAACCGTTTCGGTGCTTCGTTTCGGAATATATATATATATATAATGAAAAATTTGTTTATAATTCATATTCTTCATAAATAATAATAACAACATAAAAATAAAGAGTTTGAGTTTTTAAGAGATGCGACCATGGGGGTAGGATAACTAGGGTTTTTTTATATTATATATATATATATTAAAATGGTTCTGAAAGGTTTAATAATTCATAAAGTGGTTCCGGAAACATATTTTATCGAAATGGCCGAAACATACCGAAACGGCCGAAACATGCCGAAATGCATCGAAATGGCCGAAAAATCTTCTGAAGCAAAATGTAAGGCTCATCTTTTCGGATAAGCCACCGAAACGAAACGTTTCGGTCGAAACAGTCGAAACAAAATGAAATTGACAACTTTGATATCATCCGATGGAAGTCTTGAGTGAAATCTTCCTAGCATCCATGAGTTCCAAGTCTCCTCTTGTTATGTTCAAAAGAGGAAAAACTTGTGCTACTCCATTCTGACAGGAGAGTGGTCCTACAATAAAAATGAAGTCCTGACTCAACCAAGTCTCCTCACATAACACCACAGCGGCAAAAGTTGCACCCCATCGATTTTGACGGGAAAGTTTGTCTACACTTAAGTATATCTCAACTCTTTCTCTGGAAGCTTGAGTGGAATTGTCTCTCAAGAGGTGTGGATATTCAGCCTATATGCCCATTGACAGGCGAACGAAACTATTGATCATGCCATCTTTTAGTGTTTTAGAGCTAGACATATTTGGAGGATTGTGGTTATCAGATCAGTGAGGATGTTTCCAGTTCGCCGCGGTCCTCTTTCCTAAGTGATATCAGAAGGAATAACCAGCAGCGGGGTACAGTCTGGGCTGCTACAGCTTACCAGATTTGGTTATCTCGCAATCAGATGGTCTTCACTGATGACTTCGTTCCCCCTCAGTGGACTGCTCGGATAGCTATATCCTTCTACTCTGCCTTCTCTCGTGCTGCTCATGATTTTGATATATCTGGTCACTGGGGTTCCCCTGCTACTTCGGTAGCGAACCGGCAGACGGTTTTTATTTCTTGGGAGCCCCCCCACCAGGGTATATTAAAATTAACTTTGATGGGAGTGTTCGGGGAAGACTCGCTGGTTCTGCTTTTATTATTAGAGGTGCTGATGGTGGTATGTTGGCGGCTGGAGGTTTTGGTCTCCTTGATTCCTCTGTTCCTATGGCCGAGCTGTATGCGGCGTGGGCCGGGATTTCTTTTGCGGTTCGATCCCTTCATGCTCAGAGTCTCTTTATTGAGGGGGACTCTCTTACGGTCATTCGTTGGCTTCGACAGGAAGGTAGTGATCTCCCTCCGACTAATCCTCTTCTTCTGGATATCTCGTCTCTTTTGAGGGGGTCACCTTCTATCAGATTCGGCATGTCTATCGCGAGGCCAACATGGTAGCTGATTGGATTGCGGGTGTTGCGGCCCTTTTTCTGGTTTTTGGATATGGAAACAGGGGGACTCCTGCCCCATTGTACTTAAACAGCTTTTATTTTCTGATATATCTGGGCTGACTCACGCTAGACTGGTGTGATCGCCCGTTTTTCTCAAAAAAAAAAAAAAAAAAGTATATCTCAACATCACTCATTCTAACTGAAATGAGAAAAAAAAAGAGAACCAAACAACATAAAAAAAAGTCCTGTTCAATGAAGCGGCAAAGTGATGGTGGAGTCTTTAATGATGCAATAGGATGAGAAGATTTGGAGAGAACGATGCCGGGAACAAATACAAATACCCTGCAGATGATGTTCCAAAGTTTGGTCATTGTTACTATTTAGTGAGGTGCAATATGTCCAAGCCTGCATCAATATATACATGTTCAATTTCTGTAGCTAGAAACATTTTATATTGAATCAGGACTAAGAAACTTAAATAGTTTATTTTGGTTAATAGTTTTGGGTGAAATCATCAGTCATTATAAATGGTACTAGAAAGGTTCTAAACCATGGCTTGTGTAGATGACGAGACACTGGAGCACTAATTCTTTCATACAAATATTGAATATATGCTAGGGTATGTGATAGCTTGTGTACACATGTATTTATTCTTACATATGCCAAGAAAATGTAGAGTACTTAGATAGAATTAAAAAACTTGAATTATATTTCTCATATTATTACACATGGTATTAAAGCTAGCTAATCCAACTCATGATATATGTGGACTAGGGGATGGTTGACTTAAAATGTAGGATGAAGGATTAAAGATGCACGATTGAATAATTCAAAGAGACTTTTGTTAAGATAATAAAGTTTTTCAACCATGCAAAAAAAAATTGACACAAACTTAGGCCTCTACGAACAAAGTGCTAGCAATGCCCTCAAAATTTAGGGTTTTCACCCACTTACAAATAAATGTGAGTGAAAGTGATGCTTTGATGCCAAAAAATTTGTGTGGACTTATGTATTAGTTCCACAACATTGCATCTCTCTCCACATACATACATACATACATATAATATATATAAATATTTATACATACACACATATATATATCTACATACATACATACATACATAAATACACACACATATATATTTATATACACACATACACACATATACATACATACATATATGTATATAAACATATATACAAATATACATACATACAAATTTATATATGTATACATACATACACATAACATATAATAATTATATTAAAAAATAACTAAGTTTAAGATTTGATTATTTTTGATCTCCTTGCATCCATATGAATTCTGAAGTTACCTTACCTTTTTCATCCTTTTCATTTTTGGTATTCATACACTGTGTGAATTCAAAGATAAGAAAAATAATTAAATAATTAAAAACTACCTTATATATATATATATATATATATATATAAAGTGAAGAAATTTAAATAATATGTTTTTGATTAATTTTTGTGAATTCTTAGGTTGTTGCAATAAAAGATGAATTAAGGGGTGTTGGATATATATACAAAAGTTAGGTCACCGATTATTGTTGTAGCAAAAGATAAATCAGTTGAGGCATACATGCTGATACAAGGTCTCATATTGTTATCGTTGGAAGGGACGTGTGGACGGTTAGTAAATAGTCATCATCTTTTATGTCAAATTGGAAGTAAAGTGTGAACGGCGAACTTAGATGTGCACCTGATTGGTCAATTAGTTAAGACTTCATAAAAACGTCTGAGCAGTGGTCAAGTTGGAAGATTTTATTGAGGGACAAGGGTAAACAATGATTCAATGAACTTGTAGTAAAGACTAAAAAGCCTTAAAAGAAATGCCATCCGAGAAAAAGCTAGCCATCTGATGCTGTAGTTTGGTATTAAATTTATGTACATTTAATTATTTGTTTCACTGGCACGGTAGACACGCACGGGAGACTTGTTGACCTTATCTTCTCCTGAGGGCCAACCGCAGCAAACTACTGCCACGACCAACGCGATCAGTTTACAACACCCCACTGGCCAGAATTCTGTTCCTCGAACTGACTTAATTATTTTTTCACCCAATAGAAAAGATAAAGAAATGGTGGCAGATCAGGTGTTGCAGAAATCTCATGATGTCATTTTGTAGAGTCATTAAAATATAATATAACAATAGAAAATGATGCTACACATCTTTTCCCGCATGGCAGTGGCTGATGAGATAGGAATAGGATTCTCATGTTATTGGGAAGTGACGGGGCCAATGAAGCAACATTCAATCAATGATGAAGATTATACTTTCAGATGGATTCCTTATCTGATGAAGTTGATAAGATCACATTTAACCAATGATGGTGATCATCCTTTCAGAGCAACTTCAATTGGCCCCTCTGGGAGGATCTTGATCCGGCCATCCGGATAGAACTTTCAGCAGGCCATCTGAGTAGGATTTTTAGTCGGCCACCCGGGTAAGATCCCTTGTGGGGACCACCTATATGGCCTAGCTGCTCGTACAATTTTCTCACACTCTAGAACATCCGCAGAGCTGTAGAAGACAAATCCGACAAATCTTGGCTGCTCAAGTCCGGCAAATCTTGCCAACCTGACGATGGCCGCCCAGGTTTGACAAGTCCTACTAACCCAGCGACGATCGCTCAAGTCTGGCAGCCTTTGTCAATCCTGACATATCACGTGGGGAACAAACCATGCCAATTCAACACGCCATGCAGGGAGCAAACCCCACCAATTCGGTTACGCCGCGGGCTGCACCCTGATAATCAGTTACGCCGTGACCCCCATGAACTTCAATAAGATGGGTAAGAGGGATTTCTGACCAAGTAAGTATGACACACACTCACATAGAGCATCTTTCTCTTTCTAAGACTCTCGAGCTTTTCTCTAAGCTCACGACTATTGCCCAGAGTACTAACTTTAGCGTCGAATGATCCCCACCGAAATCTTTAGCCCAAGGAACTTTTTGCAGGCTACCGATCGAAAGAAGCCAACCAAAGGATTCTTAGCTCGTCGAAGAAGGCGATTGTGCACTCGCCGACGATCAATGAAGATGACTTGGCGACAACAGATTAGCGCGCCAGGAAGGGAGGAAGAGCATATCAATAATACCAACCTATAGATCTTCATCCCCTCTAAATCGACAATGGTGATGATTCATGCTCGAGAAGCCTCCACCATCCGTGTGAAAGAGCCTTCCTAGTAGGTCGAGCAGTAGGAGGCCAGTCTCCCTGCTCTACCATCACCACCACCTCAGACCACCTAGCCGAATCAGCTCGCCACCTTCACTCAGCAAGTCCAAGCACTGGTGGTAGTGGTCAAGGAGCTGCAATAGCAGCACTCAGTGGCTACACAGTAGCAGCCAAGGGCTCTCTCGTCCCCTGCAACCACTGCTCAGGCCAATCGTCAATTCACTCGCGAGAAGTCTTCCTATCGAGAGACTCACCGCTGCCATGCCTCACTGAAGTACTGCCGCTATGAGGCCCCCAAGAGGCCTCAATCTTCCACTTGTCGTTCGAGTAGTCCCTCTCACGAATGGTGGCATGGGAAGGAGCCTGAATGGGGACACCGGTATTGGCAACACCCCTCTCCCTATTTATCTCTTGAATCATCGAGAGAGTGCTCCACTAATAGGCCCATAACCATAGGATGAAGCGATGCCTTGATGAGTACAATCGTCAGCTGAAAGAGCTCAACTGTAGGCTCACCGATCAGCCAGAGATGAACTATGACAACTATCCTCCTTTAACCCATCGCATCATAGAAGAATTGATCCCTCACTAGTTTTGCCTCCCTCAGCTGGATCCGTATGATGGCACCACGGATCTGCTTGACCACTTTGAGAGATACAAGGCCCTCATAAAGGTCCAAAGGGCTACCAATGCTCTCCTCAGCATCGCCTTTCCTACTACTCTTTAGAAGGCCACCCGTGCCTAGTACTTCTGCCTCTAGCCGCGCAGCATCAACTCCTTCAAACAGTTGGAGAGGGCCTTTCTAACTTATTTCGATGCCTGTCGAAGGATCTCTCGAGTAGTAGATAGTCTATTCTCCGTCCGACAGAAGGACAGAGAATCCCTTAAGGATTTCGTGGCCCACTTTAAGACTGCCACCTCGAGGTCTATCACCTCGACGATTTCGTTGCCACCCTTGCTCTAAAGCAAGGCCTCCGTCCCTCCTATTTCACCTACTCCCTTAATAAAAAGCCTCCCAACTCCTATGCGGAGCTCCTGAGTTGCGTGCAGAAGTGCATCTATGCCAACAAACCTTACTCTACAAGAAGGGAGGTAGATGAGAGGCACAGCAAGAAGCAAGCCTATGAGGAGCCAGGCGGACCTCGTCCCAAGAAGTAAGATCCTCCATGTCGGCCAGACAACCGACATAGAAATTTTTCCCTCAAGAAAGATAACTTTACCCCTCTTCTCACTCCTAGAGCGCACATTCTGATGGAGATAGAGGGGGATCAATATCTCAAGTGCCCCCATTCTCTGAAGCCGTCGACCACCCTAAACAAAAATCTCTACTATTGATTCCATCAGGACTATGGCCACGACACAAAGGAGTGCTGCCACCTGAGGCGTGCCATCAAGGACCTGATCCAGCGTGGCTACTTGAGAAAGTATGTCCAGGGAAGACCCCTAGCTACTCCATGTTAGGCAGGCCCTCCATCTGCTCAGGCCAACATCGATAATGCTCCGATCGAGAGGATAATCGGCATGATCTCCTAGGGGACAGGCCACGCCTCCAAAAGGCTGCAGGAGGAAGAAGGGGTGGAAACTATAATCCCTTTCTCAAAAAGGGACCTAGTGGGGGTGAACAATCCAAACAATGATGGCGTCGTCAATTTCATAACGATTACCAAACATCCTATAAAGAGGATTCTAGTTGATAATGAAAGCTCCGCAGACATCCTCACTTACGATGCATTTGTTCGGATGAATCTCACTCCTGATTCTCTTCAAACCGTGTCCACGCCCCTAGGCGATTTTACGAGAGACTCTGTAAGAGTTGAAGGTGAAATCACTCTTCTTGTCATAGCTAGGACCCCACTTTGTCAAAGTATGGTATTCATGAGGTTCCTGATCGTTCGGATGCCACTGGCCTACAATGCCATACTCGAACGCTTCGGTCTAAACATCTTAGATGTGGTCATCTCCACCAAACACCTTCTTGTCATGTTTTCCATTAGAAATGAAATCGGTGAGATGCGCAATGACCAGAATCTGGTGTAGTTGTGTTATCACCCTTAGCCCTCGTGAAGCGGTCACACCATCGACTTCAGCACTTGTTGGCCCATATGGCAACCTAAGAGGAGGGGTGAATTGGGTTCTTAAACATTTCAAACTAATTTTAACAAATAATGCTAATATGCTGTGATTGAATAAGTATAAGTGCAGTGAGATATAATCCAAGCAGAGTATAGAGATGAGAGATGAGAGAAAAGAGTCAAGCATGACAAACACAAGAATTTTATAGTGGTTCGATGTTAACTACACTTACGTCCACTCCCAAGGATCTCTTGGGCCTCACTATAATATTTCTGATTATAGTGGAGTTGTTTTACAAGCTCACAACTTAAACTTATTGTTTTACCCTAGGATCACAATGAATCCAGCTGATTTTCATAGGATCACCAGCACAAAACCTCTCACAAGCCTCTTAGCTTGCACAAGGCCAAACTGCCCCCTTGATTCAATCCCCTAATTGAATCCACTTATAAATATAATAAAAGGTTTAGTTACAGCAAAAATAAAGCTTCAAAATGAGCAAATAAAATAATGTAATCAAATAGAAATAGAATGAGTCTGATTAGATGATTTCTAAAGTTGAGCTTTTTTTTCTTTTCTTCTTTTTCTCAATTTGATCTTCCTCAATATGCTTCAAGTTTTGGAAGATTCTTTGACGTTGAAGCTTTTGAAGAACCAGGGCTCTCTTCTTCTCCTTTTGATTTGATAAAAATCCTTTAGGATTAACTTCAGATTCTTGGGATTTTTCTTAACCTCTATTTTTACTCTAAGGCTTTTAAAATTTGAATGTTTTCTCTTTGATTTTTCTCTTTCTTCTATTATTTTTTAATCAATCCAGAGCTCTTACTTATAATCACCTTTCAAATCCACTTTTAGAAGAAAACTAGCCATTATTTGCAGTTGGAAAAGTATTTAGCATGAATAGAGAAAGAGTTGTTGAAGTCCATTGGATAAATATCAAATTCTAAAGCCGTCTCTGATGGTTTTAGAGTCAGCTCTTGATAGGCTCGAGTCGATGCGAACAGACCTTGAGTCGGCTCAAACACGGGTTATCCAAAAAGTGAAGTGCCAGCCTATAGAGGAGTCATCTCTTGCTTTCCTGGGAGTCAGTTCAAATTCTTCGAAAGTTGACTCAAACTAATGCAGGAGTTGACTCGAGCTGAATGCCAAATTTGCAAGTCTCTGTATAATTGATCAAGTTGACTCGAGCTACTGTTGGAGTTGACTCGAGCTACTGTTGGAGTTAACTTGAGCTACTGTTGGAGTCGACTCGAGCTCATCATAGAAATGAGGTCTCTCTATCTTTCTGACCGAGTTGACTCGAGCTACTGTAGAGTCGACTTGAGCTCGTTATAGAAATAAGGTCTTTCTATCTTTCTGACCGAGTCAACTCATGACGCTGCAGGAGTCGACTTGAGTCTATGCCAAAAGTGCCAATGTGTGCCGAAACATGCCGAAGTCGGCTCCTTGACAGTAGGAGTCGACTCTAAGTGCTGAAATTGACATTTAAAGTGAGACTCAAGACGAAGCTCAATTTTTCTTATGATTTTGAATGATTAATGGTTTAAATCTTTGAAACACTTAATCAAAACCATTAGTACTAAAAGGAATATACTAAAGTAGTTTTTATTATTCATCAAACTCAATATGGGTCAACAATCTTTCCTTTTTTATAATGAGAAAGACACTGAGTATATGCATAGTAATTTGAAGCATAGACATTAAATCAACCAATTTTCAATAAGATCAATATATTTAGTAAAATCTTTGATAAAACTCCTTCATTAGATATTGTTTATTAAAGATAACTATATTGAAAACAATTTAAACAACTCAACCAATTGATATTTTTTATTTTAAACAAACAACTCAAACAACTCCCCCTGAGTATGTGCATACCATTTGTCCATTAAATCAATATGCATATACATACCAATTCTCCCTCTTTTTTATCACCAACAAAAAATTTAAAGAATCATAGGGTAGATATAGCTCAGGACATATATGAAAAATTCATAGAATTACATACAAAGAGAATACATTCAAAGAGAATCATTGCATAAGATCTGAAATAACAACTTTATTAATATCATAAAGGTTTCATACATGATCATACATATGATATCACTACTAGAGTAAGGTTGTTGGTTCAAGTACAAGCATATCAAACCAAACTACAAAATACAAGATATCAGTACAAGTCCTAAATACAAACTATATAGCTCTAATTCCTAAGTAAAACTATATAATCCAAATATCTAAGGGTAGGGTAGGCTGAAAGAAATCATTTGAAGATCCTCTTTAACTGCTCCAATATTTCTCCCATGCCATCCTTCCGAGTCTTCTTAAAGTGGTTCATCATCTCTTCAATTTGTAATACTACATGTTGAATATCCACTTGAAGCTTTGCTGAAGAATTGGAATAGACATTACCATCATCAGTTAAACTTTTAAGTGTTTCAGAAATAGATTCCAGACTTGTCTTAAAACATTCAGCTGAAATTTTAATTGTCTTCCATATTGCTCAGTCTTTTATCAAATCCATATATCAACTGTCTAATTGAAGAAACATTATTTTTATTTCACACTGAGAAATTGCAAAAATACTGGAATATAAACAACATAGAAACCAATAACCAAGTTTACGACATCCTATCTTGAAATGTGTATATGTTTATAGCATAAAGAAGTAGCATATACTATGTATTGCCTCATCAATTATTAGATATATGGGTAAAACCTCCCTAACTCTCTCTGCGTAGATCCACACAATAGACAGACTATGAAGAGCGACCAAGTTTTATTAGGGGTGACTCACCCACTAGGGTTGGGCATCATTGACCTGCTTTCCCATCTATCGGTAACAGAATTCGGCGAATAACGAAGAGTATTTTGCAGTAAGACGACATCTTCACTCACTGGAACGTCGGTTTCCACCACTTTCTCTCTGCTCTCTATCCCTCTCAACACCTCTAGAACCTCCTTAATGGATGGTCTCATCTCTCCCTCGAATTGCAAGCATCTGAATGCAACCAAGGTGATCATCATCTTCATCTTCCAGTCTATCTGAAATCCAGGACTTGGATCCAGCAACTGGTCCAGTTGGCAATTCTGGCTCTTACTCATTGCTATGCTTGCCAAATTGATCTCGTGATGGGTCCTATTGGTATCGACGGCTGGTTTTGATGATAGGAGCTCTGCTAGCACTACTCCAAAGCTATAGACATCACTTTTGTCGGTGAGCTAGTAGCACTCGAAGTACTCGGGATCAACGTAACCAGGGGTGCCTTGCGGAGCGGTGGATACATGGGTTGCGTTAAGCGGGAAGAGCCGTGACAGCCCAAAATCAGCTACTTTCACATGAAAGCTGCTGTCAAGCAAAATGTTGTTGGTCTTGACATCCCGGTGTATAATTTCTGGCTCAACTGCATGGAGGTAGTGTGGGGTAAATGGGCTAATAGGCTTGAATACCCTAATGAGCCTTAAAAGCTTATTACTTTCTTCTTGTGTGTGAATGAGAAATTATGAGGACATTTAGTCCACATCAAAAAATCAAGAAAAGAAGGTTCACTTATATGGAAACCTCTTCCTTGAAGCTTAAGTTCCTTAGGCTCACAATAAATGAAGAGATTGAAGGTAATGCTGCGTAGCATCACCCCTGCGTGTGCGAAGGGCGCAATGGATGCTTTATAGGTGCACTTTGCACTTGGGCTTTTAAATTTTTTTCTTGATCATGAAGATCCGACGGTAGAGACTGATCAAATTAAGATAAGAATCTAGATCAATTGAACGTTGATCATCGGATCAGATCAGATTGATTGTTGATCGATCGAATAAAGGGTCAAGATGTGGTGATCAAATCACGATCGCGATCCAACGGCTCACACCCGTCGGCTGATCGGTCAACTATTGACCATTGGTGATAGGTGCTTATCCAAGATAAGGCATCGCTCCGATCAGGCCGTTACGATAAATCAATGTTTCGATCGTGAAAAGGCATATTAAAGCCATGCTATGACTTATCCATTCATTGAGATGACTTATCTGATCGTGGAAATGACCTTTTGGATCATGAAAAGACTTATCAGATCATGTGATCTGAAGATTATGGTGATTAATGGGCATATCAAGGGTGATAAGCCCTTAACCCTCACATTCTTTGTCGTTTCCTTTTAAATCAAATCAATAAAATTTAAACCCGTAAGGATGCTTCCAAAAGGTACCTTAAGGCTATAAATAGACCCCTAGATTTGCATTTGATTCATTCAATCCGAAAGTCCTTTCCTCTCTTAGGCATTTGCATACTCTCTTAAGGGTAATATAGCAATAATGCATTAAAAAGAGAGAAGCATTCTTGGTTCGATATTTTTAATGAATTGTAGTGCTGCTTTCATCAAAAGAAGACTGTTGTATTCTGGGAGATAATCGTTATACTGACCGTAGCACCATTGCATGACAAAATTGTCTTAACATAGAGTATAACTCTACACTCAGTCTTATCAATTAGGTAGCCACTATCATGCAGGCAAGTGCATCAGCTGTTTCAATGGAAATGTTCAACCGGATAGGCCATGCGAGGGCTCCTAGGGCCATGGAGGTGATCTGCGACGGCGCCATTGGACACGTACTCGTACACGAGTAGGAGTTCACGGCTGTGACACGAAGTGCAACCGTAGAGGGAGACAAGGTTCGGGTGGCGAAGGCGGGAGACGATTTCAACCTCATTCATGAACTGCTCGACACGCTTGTAGTTGTGCTCATACAGTCGCTTGATAGCAACCACGCCCATCTCGGAGCTTTCCTGTAGAAAGGCAAAGCATCAGTTTATGCTTGCATTGTATAGTTCATCAATGAATACATTTCTCCAATATATAGAGTCTTATAGATTTAGGGGGCAGGGAAAAATGTGGTAATCTGAAAAACAAAGGCAGACATTAGTCTCAGTGGGCACGGCCAGAATAATCTGGAACCAAAATGTTTCGAGTCAGATGCAAAGTTGTTTGTACCTTTATAGACGACACCAAAGCCACCATCACCAAGTTCTTTGGAGGCAGTAAGGCCATTAGTAGCCTCCTCGAGTTCCTCATATGCGAAGATGGTGGTCTGATACTCTGTTCTTCCAAACTCCGGGTCGTTCTTGGAGTATGTCTCGGAAGAGGCGCTTCGGCCAAGAAGGATTGAAGAGGTTGAACGCTGCTTCCTCTTCGTGCGCTTGTTCCAGAAAAGGCAGAGTAAGCTTGAAGTGATGATTATGATGCCTCCCACGCCTGCACCACCTTCTGCTCATGATAACAACAGCAACCACATAACTGCATGATCATTGCATAAATATAAGAGAATTTTGAAATATTTAGAATGCTTAACACTTATTGTTCAAGAAAAATTGAAGTGAAAAAACTTATTCCACTTACTCCATGGTTAGTATTATTGATAAAATATGGCCTAGTAGAATGGTGTGATGTCTTCTCCGTTGCTTCAAAAGGTTAATCAAGACAAATAATTTATAGCCAGAGATATTTATGTTAAATTATAGGAATTCTGCTACACTGAGATGAATACTGATAGGTTTTTTAGCATCACGATTATTCTCAACAATTTCTAGTGGTTTTTTTTTTGAAAAACAAAAATAATTAAATAGAGATTTTGATACCATGTGAGCTATAATTAAATCACCAACTATCAAAGAAACTGTTGCTCTATATATCTTCAAATATTGTGCCAAAAATATGATATCACATGATGTTAAGCAAGATGAAAAGCATTTGAAGAGGCTGGGTTGGTTGGAGTTAACATGTTCATTACCTATTCCAATCTTCCTCCCTGTATTGCTTTTTGCTGCATCAAATATTCGACAACAAACAGAGTTTAGTACAGAAGAAAATGATCTCACAAGTTTCATCACAAATTAGAACTATCAGAAAAATCTGTTTCCCTTAAGACTTGTCTATCTTCCATTCATAAAATTAACAACTTTCCAAGAAATTGCCAATAATATAAGCCTTAAATCTCAGGTGCAATTTCTCATGGGGACGGGTTATATATAGTCATGTAACGATGATGATTTGGTAATGAATGAAAAAAGAAACCATTTTCTTCCTAGAATAAGCTATCCCTCTCCTTTCCTCCCTTATGCATGTCTTCCTCTTTTTCTCACATAGATACCCTAGATTTCTAGGGTTTTATTGCTGCCATCTCTGCCCTAGCCATCTTCTTGGAACCGCCTCTCTCAAAGAAGGAGAAGGAAGAAACCCTAGCAGCACCTTCTTCTTGGCAGCATCTCTTGATTTTCTGGATCAGATATGAAGGTTCACGTGAGGAAGAAGAGAGGTCACGACCCTCTCTTACAATCTTGGGGCGCAAGAAACAAAGAAAATCTTAGTTGCTAATCAATCCGAGAATATTACCAAGATCAAGATCCAAAATTCTGCTGCAGAATTTCAGCAGGGATATCATCTCGCTTCCGCATCTCTACACGACTTGGGGCTGGTCGAATGCATGCTATGCTCCAAGGGTAGAAAGAGGATGATCCACTCTTCATTTGGTATCAGAGCCTCGGTGATTTGGTGGAGAAAAGATTGGATCTTGACGTTTCTTGGTAACATATCAAACCAGAAATTTCTGCAGCAAATTTAATTTTCTGTTTTTGTTGTGTGCATTGTTTCTTGGTTGGATATGATCTAGTAGCTTTAAATTCAATTTTGAAAAGTATGATGGTAAGGGAAACTTCATCCTATGGTAGAAAGGGTGAAGGATTTATTGGTACAGCAAAGGATTTATAAGGTCTTGGTGAAATAAAGTCCGGATAATGTAAGTCGTGAGGATTGGGAGGAGTTAGAGGAGATTGCATTTAGCACAATCAAGATGTGCTTGGCTGATCAAGTCTTGCCAGAGATTTGCACACAGACCACGGTAAGGGGGCTCTGGGAAACTTTAGAGAACACTTACATGGGAAAGAGCATGACAAACAAGTTGTGGTTGAAGAAACAATTGTACAGCTTGAAAATGCTTGAGGAGGAGATCTTGTGGCTCATATTCAGAAATTTAATCAAGTGTGCTCAGAGGTGATAAGCCTTGATGTGAAGATTGATGAAGAAGACAAGACCCTCATCTTATTTTGTTCGCTACCCAGTTCATATGATGGTCTGATTACAACCTTGGTTTATGGAAGGAGACCCTGAATTATGAAGAGGTTATGGGGGTGCTAAGATCAAACCAGCAAAGAGAAAAGATCTGCATGGAAAACTCTAACACAGAGGTATTTGCTATGAATGAGAGGCAAGGAAGACCATGGGAAAAGGTTAGAGGCAAGTCCAAAGGCAGATCTAAGTCTTGGGGCAAGCAGAAAGTATGGAAGTGTTACAAGTGTCATCAGATTGGTCACCTAAAGAGAAATTGCCCACTTCTGAAGAATGAGAAGGGAAAGGCATTTCCAAGGGAGATTCAGCTAGTAATGGTGGTGCAAATTCATCTGAAGACAGTGAAGATGATGTACTGGTAGTTTCAGATGGGACCAAGAAGTGTGATAGTTGTTGGACACTTGACTCAGCCTGTTCTCACCATTATACTTCGCATAGGAGTGGTTTGCAACTTATGAAGAATCTGATGGAGGGAGTGTATGCCTCGGTGATAATCATCCTTGTAAGGTTGCTGGAGTTGGAAGCATAAGGGTGAGGATGTATGATGGGGTTATAAGGACTTTGACCAATGTCAAACATGTTCGGAGTTGAAGAAGAATCTAATTTTTTGGGCTACCTGGAGAAGCATGGGTATGCTTTTGGAAGCTAGCCGGGGAGTGGATGTTTGAGGATAACCAAGGGTGCATTAGTGGTGATGAAAGGGAGAAGGTTAGAAAATAATCTCTATCAAATGGAAGGCTCAGTGGCCATAGATAGTGCAGAGGTGCTAGCAGCGGCACAGGAGGAATAGTTGGTCTATAAACTGTGGCATTATCGAATGGGACACATGAGTGATAAAGGGCTTATAAAACTTAGCAAAAGATGTCTGATTCTAGCACTTAAGAAGGAGGACAATGACATCTGTGAGCCCTATATTTATGGCAAACAACATAGGGTGAGATTTGCCAGCAGTTCCAAGCAGAGTGAAAGTATTCTGGAACTAGTTCACTCAGATGTATGGGGACCGGCCCCTGTGTCAGCCAGAGGTGGGGCTAAGTATTTTTTGACCTTCATTGATGACTACTCCAGAAGATATGGGTATATCTGATAAGAGAAAAATCAAAGGTATTTGCCCGATTTAAAGCTTGGAGAGTTGGTGTTGAAAAGGAGACAGAAAAACCAGTGAAGTGTTTGAGATCTGACAATGGAGGGGAGTATACAAGCAATGAATTCAGAAGCTACTATGAGAAAAATAGAATTCAACGCCATTACACAGTGAGGATGACTCCCCAGCAGAATGGTGTGGCAGAGAGGATGAATCGTACATTGACAGAGAAGGCTAGGAGTTTGAGGCTGCAGGCATCACTGCCCAAGGTCTTTCGGGGTGATGCAATTATGTTCTCTGGTTTTCTTGTTAACAGGTCCCCTAATAGAAAACTTGATGGAGGCATTCCAGAGAAGATCTGGAGTGGGAAGAAGGTGGAGCTTGGACACCTAAGGATTTTTGGTTGCCCAGCCTATGCACATGTGGAGGCAACTGAAAGGAGCAAGCTGGACCCAAAATCACAAAGGCTGATCTTCATCGGGTATCCACAGGGAGTTAAAGGCTATTTGCTATGGAGTTCAGATTCACAGAAGTGTATCATCAGTAGAGACATTATTTTTGATGAGAAGAGTATCTTGAAGAGGTCAGAGATTGTAGATGGAGCTGAAAAGGCTGAACAGGACAATAGTGGACAGCATTGGCTGACAGGTGATGTACCTTCTACTTCTACTTCAAAACGTGCTTCTTTTGAGGTGGAGTTTGGTATGAATGTTCCAATACATATAAAGGATCATCCAGGAGAGCCATCAATCTAGAAGAAGGTGCAAGTGGAGTCACACACTTCAGCTTTGAGAGATGATCAAAGGGGTGTGGCACTACACAAGGCAAAGCATACCATCATCAAACCCGCTCGGTATCGCATTGATGACATGATTTTCTATGCTCTAATCACTGCAAATGAAGATCCAGAGACCTTCTAAGAAGCCATAGAAAGTTCAGAAAGAGACTCATGGATGCAGGCCATGATGGAGGAGATGGAGTCCCTGGAAAAGAATAAGACATGGCAGCTAGTGGATCTACCTAGAGATGCTCAGGCCATTGGTTCAAAATGGGTGTTCACAAAGAAAGAGGCACCTTCAGAGCAAGGTGGAGTCAGATACAAAGCAAGGCTTGTTGCTAAAGGGTTCTCACAGAGAGAGGGAGTGGACTACACAGAGGTATTCTCTCCAGTGGTACGTCATGCTTCAATTCGTGTATTGTTATCACTTGTAGCACAACATGGTATGGAGTTGCAGCAGATGGACGTGAAGATGACTTTCTTACATGGGAGTCTAGAAGAGAGGATATACATGAAGCAACCAGAGGGTTTCAAGGAATCTGGATTGGAAGAAAAGTGTGTCTACTAAAGAAATCGCTCTATGGTTTGAAGCAGTCACCCCATCAGTGGTACAAAAGGTTTGACACTTTTATTTTGGGCCTTAGATTTTTTAGATGTGAATATGATACTTGTGTCTATGTGAAAAATATGGATGAGGATGATGCATTATATCTCCTTCTGTATGTGGATGATATGCTCATTGCCAGCAGGAGTGTTGAAGTAGTGAATGGACTGAAATATGCATTATCAACAGAATTTGAAATGAAGGATTTGGGGTCAGCTAGGAAGATACTTAAGATGAAATTTACAGAGATAGGACCAAGGGAATTCTACACTTGTCATTGGGTGGATATATTCAGAAGGTGTTGGAGAGGTTTGGGATGGATAAGGCCAAACCAGTTGGAACACCTTTGGCTAGTCACATGTCTCTTTCTAAGTTACAGAACCCTCAGACAGATAAGGAGAAAGAATACATGGAGAGAGTTCCATATGCCAGTGCCGTGGGCAGCATTATGTATGCTATGGTGTGTTGCAGACCTGACATAGCATATGTAGTGAGCCAGGTGAGCAGATTCATGGCGAACCCAGGGAAGGAGCACTGGAAGACACTCAAGTGGATTTTAAGGTACCTTCAAGGAACTCATGGACTTGGTCTAATTTTTGGGCAGCAAGAAAGACCTAAGGAGAAATCTAATATCTCAAGTAAATCATTAGGTCCATTGGAAGGGTTTGTGGATGCAAATTTTGCAGGTGATCTAGATACAAGAAGGTCTACCACAGGGTATGTGTTTAGCATGTATGGTGGATTAATTTCTTGGAGATCAATCCTTCAACCTATTACAGCTTTGTCTACAACAGAAGATGAGTATATAGGGATTACAGAAGCTGCCAAGGAGGCTCTTTGGTTGAAGAGACTCATCATGGAAATGGGGGTGAAGCAGGGTACAGTATTGCTATACAGTGATAGTCAGAGTGCCCTGCAGTTGGCTCAGAACCCAATCTATCATGCACGCACAAAGCATATAGATGTGAGGTATCACAGAATCAGAGAATTGGTGGAAGAAGGTAAAGTGTAGCTAGTAAAAGTTCAAACAAAGAAGAACCAGGTAGATGCACTTACGAAGACTCTTCCATGGGATAGCTTTCTCTCATGTGTGACACTGATGGGTCTGAGGGAATGTGCAGATTTTTTAGCAGCTTTGAACTACCAAGGTGGAGATTGTAGAGCCTGGTATGGTACTCCAAAGCTTAAATCCTAGGGTAGAGGTTTGTAGGCTCCACAGGGTTAAGGCCAGGTTGTTGGGTCTTGAGGGGGCTAGTCTATCATTGGGCTGGGTTTGGGCCTAAGGTATGGGTTGGTCCAAGAGAGTTTTTTAGGGTTTATTATCCATATAATAAGGCATCGGTTCATGTGTGGTGCTGGTTTTATTTTGGTGGCCGTCATGGGGATGGGTTATATATAGTCATGTAACAATGATGATTTGGTAATGAATGAAAAAAGAAACCCTTTTCTCCCTAGAATAAGCTATCCCTCTCCTTTCCTCTCTTATGCACGTCTTCCTCTCTTTCTCACATAGATTCCCTAGATTTCTAGGGTTTTATTACTGCCATCTCTGCCCTAGCCATCTTCTTGGAACCGCCTCTCTCAAAGAAGGAGAAGGAAGAAACCCTAGCAGCACCTTCTTCTTGGGCAGCATCTCTTGATTTTCTGGATCAGATCTGAAGGTTCACATGAGAAAGAAGAGAGGCCATGACCCTCTCTTACAATCTTGGGGTGCAAGAAACAAAGAAAATATTAGTTGCTAATCAATCCGAGAAGATTACGAAGATCAAGATCCAAAATTCTGCTGCAGAATTTAAGCAGGGATATCATCTCGCTTCCGCATCTCTACACGACTTGAGGCTGGTCGAATGCGTGCTATGCTCCAAGGGTAGAAAGAGGACGATCCACTCTTCAATTTCATAAGCTAATTTGATTGGTTAAAACAAGTAGGTAGCAGTAAAACTTAGATGCTTAAAAACATTATGAAATTTTGATGCACACAGAAGGTTATAAAAATTTACTTTGGCATTCATTGTTGCATAGGCACTTGAAATCTCATTGAGTGTCATGTTCAATGCATTTTGGATTCCAGTCCCCTTGGTGATGCAAGTAACCGGCAGACTGTATGGAAAGCTCATCACCATAGTAACTGAATAATAGATGCCATTCCAGCAATGGGTTAGGACTGTTCCAACACTCCTCATGATTAGGTCCTTCATCCTCTGGTCTACTGGAAAATCCAAGATCGTAATCTTTGCAAGGACTAAGATGATAGGTTTCATAGAAGATGTCAGTAGGAAAATCTATTAGGTGTGGCAGATGGTGGCTACCTAATTAATAAGACTGAGGCTAGAGTTATACTCTATGTCCTTAAGACAATTTCGTCCTGCAATGGTGCTTACGGTCAGTATGACGATTGTCTCCCAGGATACAACAGTCTCCTTTTGATGAAAGCAGCACTACAATTCACCAAAAAATTTAAACCAAGAATGCTACTCTCTTTTTAATGCACTACCGCTATACTACCCTTAGAAAAGTATGCAAATGCTTAAGAGAGGAGAAGACTAGAATTGATTCGGATTGAACTCAAATCGGAATGGATTGGATTGATTGAAAATACTTGGTTTATGGTCCTATTTATAGGTTTTAGGTGCCCCTTGGAAGCAACCCTACGAAATTAATATGTACCGTTAGATCTGATCGGATCCGATCAACGGTCAGATCAATAAGCCCCTTTACATGATGTGATAAGCCGATCCATGGCCGTGATCTGAAGATCAGCCAATCAGATAAGCCAATCAACATTCCGATATGCCTTTTTATCGTCGTGATCTGATGATCACGTTATCAGATAGGCGGTTGCACGGCTTTGATACACCATTTCAAGTTGACTTATCGCAACGACCTGATCGGAGCGATGCCTTATCTCCAACCGTATGATCAGACGGGTGCCTTATCACCAACCGATGATCGGACGGGTGTCTTATCACCAACCGTTCTATTAACCAGTCAACCGACGGGTGTGAGCCATTGGATCGTGATCGTGATTTGATCACCACATCTCGACCCTTCATCCGATCGATCAACGATCAGTTCTGATCCTAATCTGATGATCACCGGTTAATTGATCTCAGCCCCTTATCTTGATCCGATCAGTCTCCACCGTCGGATCCTCATGATCTAGAAAAAATTTAAAGCCCCTCAAGCTTCTCGCGACGATGCGCACATGCAAAGTGCGCCTACAAAGCGCCTATTACGCCCTTCGCACATGCACGCATGTGCGTGGTGTGTTGCTACGCATCACCCTCAAGCTCTCCACTTATGATGAGCCTAAGAAACTTAAGCTTCAAAGAAGAGGTTTCCATATAAGTGAACCTTCCTTTCTTGATTTTTTCGATGTGGGACTAAGTGTCCCCATAATTTCTCATTCACACACATAAGGAGGTAACAGACTTTCAAGGCCTATTCAAGGCCTATTTTGGCCCATTACCCAACAATCCACCACATGAATGAAAATTGGACTTAGATCAAAGATCAGCAAAGGCAAACCTCCACATGAAAGGATTTTAATGCAAATGAATATGCAGACACTAAAAAGAGTATAATGGGATGAAGTTGTATCAGGATAGGTAGCTTGTGGCTTTGAACCTTCCTTAGTGAGTTGTTATCGAGTTTACTTACTAAAAAGTGAACATGATGTCTTGAACTTTTCAGCATTTTGTCTAAACTAAGACAATAACAATCACACAACTTCTTCTCGACCATTCTTTTGGTTCTCATGGTTGTGTTCATTTTGGCCCCAAACAACTCCTGGTCTCATGAGTGCTTCAGAGAATTAAACCTAAAAATTCTTATAGAATTGGCCTAGTTCACACTCACATAGGTGATTCTTATTAAGAGTATCCTGCTATATCCCACATGATGTTCATATCATAAGAATCATTAAAAGCAATGCTTATCCTAGTACCTTTAGTAGGTAACACCAATTATCATAGGAATGAGTAGGATTGGACATCCTTAGTGCTTTCAAGTCTCTTCATAATTTAGTTGTTCCTTTTGAACCTCAATCTACGGATTTCCAGTCAGCTAGGTTGGGTATCCACTATGAAAATTTTTTATAGGTTTTAAACCCATTCCCCTCGATAAATAGTTTACTTGATCTCTTGGTAACCTCTTTATTAATGGATCCGCTAGGTTTTTCTTTGACTGAATATAGTCAATAGAAATTACACCAAGTAACTGCTTAATGGTATTATGTCTGCGACGTATATGTCTAGACTTACCATTATACATCTTATTCTGTGCTCTGCAAATTGCCGATTGACTATCACAATGTATGCATATTACAGACACAGGCTTTGGCCAACATGAAATATCTTCTAAAAGGTTTCGAAGCCATTCTGCTTCTTCAGCTGCCTTTTCTAAAGCAATAAACTCAGATTCCATAGTGGATCAAGCTATACATGTTTGTTTAGAAGATTTCCATAATAGAGCACCTCCTCCTAAGGTGAATACATATCCACATGTAGATTTTGTATCTTCTATGTTAGATATCCAATTTGTATCACTGTATCCTTCTAGTACAGCTGGATATCTTGAATAATGTAATCCATAACTTAGGGTATATCATAGATATCTTAATACCCTTATTAAAGCTATCCAATGATTTGGACCAGATTACTTGTGAATCTACTCAACTTATTGATAGCATATGCTATGTCAGGACGAGTGCAGTTCATGACATACATTAAACTGCCAATTATACGTGAGTATTCCAATTGAGATATGGGTTCTCTAGTATACTTAGCCAAATATAGATTAACATCTACAAGTGTTTTCACCGGGATAGTATCATACTTTTTAAACTTATTTAATATTTTCTCAATATAATGAGATTGAGATAATATTATTTCTTTAGATGTTCTAGTGATTCGAATCCCTAGTATAACATCTGCAACATCCATATTTTTATATCAAAATTTTTTATCAACATTTTCTTTGTCTGTTTAATCATTTTAGTATTACTACCAATGATTAACAGGTCATCTACATATAAGCAGATTATCACATACCCTTCAGGCAGGGTTTTAGCATATATACATTTGTCACATTCATTATTTTGAATCCATTTGATAACATTACATTATCATATTTTATATGCCATTATTTAGGTGCTTTCTTTAATCCATATAAGGATTTAACAAGTCTACACACCTTTTTTTCTTATCTTGGAATAATAAATCCCTCAGGTTGTTCCATGTATATTTCTTCATCTAATTCACCATTCAGAAAAGCAGTTTTAACATCCATTTAATGAATTTCAAGATTGTTAATGGCTACAAAAGCGATAACATTCTTGTAGATGTTATTCTACTTACTGGTGAATAGATATCAAAGAAGTCTATACCTTCTTTTTGTTTGAAGCCTTTAGCCACTAATCTGGCTTTATACTTGTCAATCGATCCATCAGCCTTTAGCTTTTTCTTAAAAATCTACTTGCACCCTAAAGGTTTCATACCAGATGGTAAGTCTACCAATTCCCAGGTATGATTGTGTATGATGGACTCAATTTCACTATTAACAACTTCTTTCCAAAAGGCTGCTTCTGGATTAGACATTGCCTCCTTGAATGTCTGAGGTTCATCTTATAATATATAAGTTATATAATCAGAACCAAAGACTTTGCAAGTCTTGGTCTCTTACTGCGTCTGGGCTCATCTTCAGGATATTCTTCCTGATGACTACTACTAGCAGTATTATTATCATAAGTTCTTTTATTTGAACTTATTTCTAATTTTCTTTTACTTGGAAATATATCTTCAAAGAATGTTGCATTCCTTGATTCCATGATTGTATTTTTCTGTATATCAGTTATATCTGATTTATACACAAGAAAGTGATATGCACTACTATTATGTGCATAACCGATAAATATACAATCAACAATTTTAGGTCCTATTTTGACCTTTTTAAGGTCTAGAATAACTACTTTAGCTAGACACCCCCATACTCTTAAGTAATTGTAAGAAGGCTTCTTTCCTTTCCATAACTCATATGGAGTAACTTCCTTCTTTTTAAGAGGTATCTTATTAAGAATATGATTTGCTGAGAGGATTGCTTCTTCCCATAATTCTGTGGTGTACTAGAATTTATCAACATAGCTGATACGGCTGACTGTCTCCTCTGGGTGGTATTATCTTTTGCACGATTTTCAGAAATAATGATGTGACAGCAAAACCCAAAAATGGAATCTTGGCTCCGGCCTCCAGCGATGGCCTTTGGCTCCGGCCTTCAGCGACGGCCTTCGGCTCCGGCCTCCAGCGACGGCCTCCAGCTCTGGCCTTTAGCTTCGGCCTCCAGCTCCGGCCTCTAGCTCCGGCCTCTAGCTCCGGCCTCCAGTGATGGCCTTTGGCTCCAGCCTCCAGCGACGGCCTCCAGCTCCGGCCTTTGGCTCCAGCCTCCAGCTCCAGCCTTTGGCTCCGGCTTTCAGCTCCGGCCTCTGGCTCTGGCCTCCAGCAATGGCTCTGGTCCTAACTTGGTGCCTTTCTCGCATGCACAATGACCCGCCTCAGGCAATAGATCCCGAGATTCAAGGTCTATTGCCATGTACCTCGCTCACTGAAATTACAGGCAAGTGCTAGCACGCTCGGCAGTTACCGCTACAAGCGGCCCTCATTCAGCAATGGCTTAACCACTCGCCATTCAAAGAAACTTATCCAAACGAGGAAGATTCGATGGTCCCAATGGAATGAGGTAAACGGGACCCCCAGACAGGTATAAGAGGAGGACCCGAGCTCAATGCAAGGGGATCTCTCTCTCTCTCTCAATCTCTCAACAACCTCCTCTCACTACAGAACTAAGTGATAAGTTTACTAATTTAAGCATCGGAGGGTCCTCACCGAGAAGGCCGGCCGGGGACTTCTTGCAGGTTTTCGAAGAAGGAAGACGACTTCTCCATCCCATTTGGAAGCCCATGACAAATCTCAGCATGCCCATCGCTCATCATTGTTGATTTGTCCACATCAGATTGGCGCGCCAGGAAGGGACATGTGCTGAAGGAAAGAGAGCTCTGTCTCCCCGACCTATAAGTCTTTGTCCCCTCTAAGATAGCCATGGTTGTGATGTGCGTGCCGAAAGTCCTCACCAATCATGCCGGAGGGCATCCGCATAGCACTGAGCAGCAAAGGACCACTCTCTCTCTGCTCCTCCCTCACCACCAACCTCAGCTGCTCTAATTAACTAGCTGACCATCCTCAATCAACAAGTTTAAGCCTTAAATGCAGCAGTTCATGAGTTGCAGAAGTAACGCTCGTTGGCCACTCAGCAGTAGCCGAAGCCTCTCACATCTTCCATGATAGCTGCACCAGTTAGCCAGCGATTCGCTCGCAGGAAATCTTCTCATAGAGAAGCTTGTCACCATCATGCTTCACCTAAGCACCACCGTGAAGCTTTCAAGAGACTGCGGTCTCCTACCTTCTGCTCAAGCAGCCACTTCTCCCCTTACTCATCCTCTGAGCCATCTGGGAAGGACCCTAATCATGAGATGAAGGGGCATCTGGATGAACAACACCGGTGGCCAGAGGAGCTCAATCAAAGGTTCAATAATCAGTCAGAGGCGGCTATCCTTGGCGGCCTTCCTAAATGGCCTCTTCCTCCGCAACGGCCACAACAGCCCCGAGGCTCCATGGAGGCCCAAGACTCCAAAGCAGCCTCCAAATCACAGCGGCTCCGGTTTCCTCCACGGCAGCCTCCGGATCCCACGACGGCCTCTTCCTCCACGACGGCCCCTCACAGAGGCCTCCGGATCCCACGATGGCCCCTCACAGCGGCCTCTTGTCCTCAACGGTCAAGCCCCTCATAGAGGCCCCCGAGATCCCACGGAGGCCCAAGAATCCCACGGTGGCTCGAGACTCCACAGCGGCCCCGATTTCCTCCAAGGCGGCTCTCAAGTCCATGGCGGCCCCCGGCCTCTCCCCGCAGCGACCAAATGAGCGCCAGTTTCGCAACTACAAGGATAAGGCTCCCAGCCGTCTTACTCAACTCCTTTTCCTCCTAACTCTTGCTTCCACCTTGGTTGGGTAAGGTTTACATGCACATGAAGAAAGGTGGATTGCATGCACGAGGTTGTGTGCACGCGATGGAAGTCTGTGCTATGGCTGCTGCATCTTAACGATCGTCTTCCAAAGCTGTGCTCGTACCGACTCCTCCCACGGACATCACCAGCTTCGGCCATCATCCCGGCCACGGCTGTTTGGTCGGATCCATGTATCTCGCATCGGCGAACGATGACACCTCTGGCTCCCGAGCCCATGCGGAAGCGGCAGCTAATCTTTTTGATTTCAATGGCAATCTTCTCCTGTATCAGAGGATGCTTGCATAGCATTAGGAAGAACCAAGGTTCTTCTTCACTTCAAGGTTCTTCTTCAGTTGAGCCTCCAGTCTAATGTTCAAAAGCTTCTTGATGTCCCAGAACATATCAACATATCTCTAGAATACCATGGGGTTAAAGTCACCAAAATCCTTGCTAATGCAAGTCTCGAACTCATCGGAGCCCAAGAGAGCGTCTAGCTCAGCACCGAACTCCACTTTGAAGATTGTATCCATAGTCGATCTCATCAGAAGATCTTGCACATCTATTACTGCTGCAGCATTCACAGCATCAGAGATCTTTCTTGTTAGCTTTGATGTCTTTCTTTTGAACACAACACTATAGAAATATCGAAGAGCTTTGGTCGATAACTCACAGCTTGCAAGCTTTCTTCGGTGGCACCACTTCTCGCCATCCCCTGTAAAGATTCCATCACCAAAAGGATCCTTTAGTATGCGATAATTGTACTGACCCTTGCGGTATTTGGAAAAGTTAGACTTGAGAATGTGCTCAATGTTAGCAGGATCAGCAGTAAAGATCTTACCGTGGGAAGGCTTGATCAGCCTTCTGAATTAACTCTCTGTAGAGAAGAAGGAAAAGGAAATGATGTCCACAACATGGAGAATGATCGCTGCAAACGCTATGGAGAGAAAAGAGAATGCGAGCAAGCCTAGTTTCAAAGTCAACTCTAGCCGCTAGAGAGCCATAAAAGTGGCTGCGGTGAAGGATTTCTCATTAAGGAGCTAAAGCTCATCAACCAACTTGATTCCCTGGGGGACAGACCACCAGCGGACGAAAGCGTTCGAGTCCGTAGAAGAAAAATAAGGGTGCCGCAAGAGCTAAGTACGCTACACTTAAGACTTTTTCTTTCATTGATGCTTAAAAATGTCATGTAGGGAAGACCGACTTTGCATCGACATTCAAAACCAACCTCGCGTTAGTATCTCAAAGCCCGATGTACCATCGGCACTCAAGCCCAAGGCCAGCTTGGCACTAAAGACCAAAGATCGGCTCCACATCGGCACCAAAGACCGGCTCTGCGTCGGCACTAAAGATCGGCTTCGCGTTGGCACTAAAGATCGGCTCCACGTCGGCACTAAAGACCGGCACCGCATCGGCATCAAAGATCGGCTCCGCATCGGTACCAAAGATCGGCTCCGCATTGGCACCAAAGACCAGCTCCGCGTCGGCACCAAAGACCAGAAGCCCGACTCCGCGTCGGCACTCCAAGCCCAAGTCTCCCCTCGGCACCTAAGCTCGACTCCGCGTTGGCACTCAAGCCCGAGTCTCCCCTCAGCACTCAAGCCTGGCTCTGCGTCGAAACTCAAGCTCGGCTCCACATCGGCAATCCAAGCCCGGCTCCATGACGGCAACAAGCCCGAGTCACCATCGGCACCAAAGCCCAACTCCAGCTCGGCGCCTAAAGCCCGATGTACCATCGGCACTAAAGCTCGACTCCGGTCAGCACTCAAAGATCGATATACTATCGGCACTTAAGCCCGAGGCCAGCTCGGCACCAAAAACCAAAAACTAACTCTAGCGTTGGCAACAAAGATCGTCGGCATAAGGGAAAAGGCACCTGACGATTCTCCAACTATCAGGTCATCCTTCGGGGTTAAAAGGAACCAACGACTTCAGCAACTCTTGGGTCACTCTTTGGGGTTCAAAAGGCTCTCGACAGCCTCAGCTCTGCTTCAGCAGCTTTATCACATCCTCAACGGCTTCACAGCGGCTCTAACTCTGCCTCAATGTCTAATGGCCAATCGAGTAAGACCTTTATCTAAATTATGTACCAGCAATATATTACTGGTCACCTTTAGCCATCAAGAAGCTCCAAGACAACTCAGTTGGGAGAGGCCAACTCCCCAGCTTACAGTTGAGGGGCACCCACTTTCAAATTTTATGACAAATAGAAGATCCAAAGTCAACTCACAGTTAGAAGAAACCGACTCCCCAACTCATAGTTGACGGGCATCCGCTTCTGGGCTTTGCATAGGGAGAGGATTACTGGCTGCCAGTCAAGGATAACCCACTTACCCTCAAACTTTGCTTAAAAGTTTTTTGAACAGGCAAAAAGCATAGCTCCAAAGAGCATGAAGACGTCTACATAAGGCAGCACCAAAGGAAAAGGGTTTCCCCACCTGGGAGGAATCATAGTTGAAGTTGATAGGAAAGGGCAGATGCGAAGGTAAAAAGTCCTACACTCCTTTCGCTTAGCTAACACGGGGCACACAAGCTCAGGAGTATGGGGGGCATTTGATGGGGCTGGTTGACCCCATGGGCAATAAAGACAGTAATTTTTGGATGACATCCTTTCGAGACGGCCATCCTCGGTGGCCTTCTCGAACGGCATTATTCCTAGGCGGCCTCGCTACTCTACTCGGCCTTCTTTTGAAAAATGCAACGGGCATTTAATTTCATCCACGACATTGCTAGCAGCTGCAACAAGCATCTCGTCATAATGAAAGAGAACAAAAGGGAAAAAGGGCCACGTTGCGTGGGTTCTCCAAAGGGCCACCGTCATTAATGTCCGGTGGTCAAGTCAATGGGCTGGAGCATTTAATGGTGCAAAAATGAGAGAGCAATTAATGGAGTAGAGTGTCACGGATATCTAGCCTCGGCACTCCAAGTCGCCTCATCTAAGTCAGCGTCGCCTCGGCCTCGGCAACGGCCTCGGCGTTGGTGTCGGTCTCGGCGTCGGCCTCAACAGCGACTTGGCATCGGCCTCGCATCGGCATCAGTCTCAACAGTTCCTTGGCGTCGGCCTCGCGTCTCGGCGTCAGCCTTATTCTCTCCCGTATTTATAGCATTTATGGCTTCAAAGGCCACGAGCATCTAGGCATTTAGTGCCTTTTATGGCTGCCACGCCTCGCGTGCCTCAACAGCGCCTTGGCGTCGGCCTCGTGTCTCGGCGTCGGCCTCGACCTCAACAGCGCCTTGGCGTCGGCCTCGCGTCTCGGCGTCGGCCTTATTCTCTCCTGTATTTATAGCATTTATGCCCTCAAAGGCCACGAGCATCCAGGCATTTATTGCCTTATTCTCATTTATGGCTGCCACGCGGCAGCCTCGCGTCGGCCTTATTCTCTTCCGTATTTACAGCATTTATGGCCTCAAAGGCTACGAGCATCCACTTGCTTTAAGGCATTTATTGCCTTATTCTCTTATGGCTGCCACGTTAGCCCCTTCGGCCTCAACTTATTCCTTCGATCATGAACAGCTTCGGCCTCGGCTTTTTCCCCTTGACCGTAAACAGTGTCATGCACATGAACAGCCTTATACGTGAATAGTGCTATGACTCCATAATTAATGCTCTACGAGGGACAGTTGGCTTCAACTCCAAATGTATCTTATGTCCCAATGGCTACACCTTGGGGCCCACGTGACTAACTTATCACCTATTGCTGTTTATGCAGGATTTCCATGTGGCTTGCCAACCCGTTTCTCTTTTGCCAAGATCATGGGTGGTTACCGAAATACTATGAACCATCGCCAATACTTATGGCACCCATTTAGCAGGTGTGTGCCCACTTACGAAGCCGATCTTAGTGAAAGATATGATTCGGCTGTTATCAACAAAGGGTAAGAGGGACCCCCGAACAGGTATATAGAGACCCCGACTCACAACGAGGAGGGGGAATGAAATTTTTACTCTCTCATTAAAGAAAACTCCTGTTCTACAAGTCACTGACTTGAGCGTCAAAGGATCCCTGCCAGAATCACCGGTCCGGGACTTTTTTTGCAGTTTCCCGGCTGAAGGAGGCGGTCCTGTCCTTCCTCTGAAGGCCCACGAAGCTTTCCTCTCACCTGACGCTTCTCAACAGTGATTTGGCGGCAACAATAGCATTCATCATTTCTTTTAATGTACAATTTTTACGTTCCGCAATTCCATTAGATTGAGGCGAATAAGGAGCAGTAGTTTGATGAATAATTTCATGCTCTTGGCAGAATTCGTCAAAAGGTGCATCGTATTCACCACCTCTATCACTCTTATGGCCTTAATTTTTTTCAAATTAATTTTCAACTTCATTCTTATAACATTTAAACATTTCTAAAGCCTCATCCTTAGACTTTAGTAGATACACATAGCAGTATCTTGTTGAATCATTAATAAATTTTATAAAATACTTTTAACCTTTTCGAGTTTGAATTGACTTTAAGTCACATAGATCACTGTGAATTAAGTCAAGAGGTTCAGTATTTCTTTCAACTGATGGAAATGATGTTTTTTCTAACTTAGCTTCAACACACACTTCATACTTGTAATGTGGATCGATTTCATGATCAGGTAATAATTCTAATTTTATTAATTTTTATAATAAATTAAAATTTACATGTCCTAATCTATCATGCCATAAACAAGAAGAGTCAACCATATAAGCAGAAGAAGAAGCTTTATTTATTTTAAGGTTTCTGTGTATAGTCATTACATTCACCTTGAATAATCCATTATTCAAGTAACTCCTTCCAATAAATATTCTTGTTTAGTGAGTACAAATTTATCAGACTCAAAGACCATCCTAAAGCCATGTTTGCTTAGGAGGGTGCCTGATATTAGATTCTTCCGGATGTCAGGGATATGTAGCACATCATTAAGTAGAAGCTCCTTGCCAGATGTCATCTTTATAACAATGTGGCCAAATCCTTCTATCTTGGATGTAGCGGAGTTACCCATAACCAAATTTCTACCATTGATAGAAGTATATGATGAGAACATACTCTTATAAGAGCAGACATGTCTGGTAGCTCCAGTGTTGATGTACCACTCATTTACTTTGTCAACCATGTTTGCTTCAAATACAACAGCTGATAGCATCATCTTGGATACCTCTTTGGATAGGGTTTCGGTAATGTTGACCTCTTTCTTTTCTTTGTCCTTGAAACGATAGTCCTTGGATTTGTGTCCTTACTTTCCACAAACAAAGCACTTTCCCTTAAACTTATATTTTTTTGGATTGTCCTTCTTCTGTTTAAAGCCTTCGCCTGAAAACTTACATTTCTTTCTTTCTTCTATGAGGTTGGCCTTTGGCTTAGCAGGTTGTCCTCCTGTCTTCTTATCTTGGCTCTTATTGTCCTCCTCGATCCTCAGGCAGACAATTAGGTCTTCAAGTCTCATTTCCTTCTGCTTATGCTTCAGGTAGTTCTTGAAGTCCTTCCATAATGATGGTAGCTTCTCTATGATGGCAGCTACCTGGAATGACTCACTGAGAGACAATCTCTTTGCATGTATCTCATGCAGGATGATCTGGAGCTCTTGAACTTGCTCCATAATAGTTTTATGGTCGACCATTTGTAGTCTAAGAACCTTCCAATCACAAACTTCTTGTATCCAGTATCCTCTATCTTGTACTTTTTATTCAGGGATGCCCACAACTCCTTGGTAGTAGCAATACTGCTGTACACATTGTGCAGGATATTGTCCAAACCATTAAGGATGTAGTTCTTGCAAAGGAAGTCTGAATGCTTCCATGCCTCCACTGCAGCAATTACTTGCTTGTTGGTCTCCCCTTCCTTTATGATAGGTGGATCTTCATTCAGCACTCTGACCTAATTCAGAGTTGTGAGGTAGAATAGCATCTTCTGTTGCCACATCTTGAAGTCCATGCCAAAGAATTTCTTCGATCTCTCGGTTTGAATGGATGTCGTCGTAGTAGCCATCTGCAGCAACACTTCCGTGGTGCGGGATGAAATTGTCTTAAGATTGTTGGGTCTGGCAGATGGTGGCTACCTAATTGATAAGACTAAGGCTAGAGTTATACTCTATGTCCCTAAGATAATTTCGTCCCGCAATGGTACTTACGGTCAATATGACGATTATCTCTCAGGATACAACAGTCTCCTTTTGATGAAAGTAGCACTATAATTCATCAAAAAATTCAAACCAAGAATGCTACTCTCTTTTTAATGCACTACTGCTATACTACCCTTAGGAAAGTATGCAAATGCCTAAGAGAGGAAAAGACTAGAATTGATTCGGATTGAACTCAATTCGGAATGGATTGGATTAATTAAAAATGTTTGGTTTAGGGTCCTATTTATAGGTTTTAGGTGCCCCTTGAAAACAACCCTACAAAATTGATCTGTACCATTAGATATGATCAAATCCGATCAATGGTCAGATCAACAAGCCCCTTTACGTGATGTGATAAGCCAATCCATGGCCGTGATCTGAAGATCAGCCAATCAGATAAGCCAATCAACATTCCAATATGCCTTTTCATCATCATGATCTGATGATCACGTTATCAGATAGGCGGTTGCACGACTTTGATACACCATTTCAAGTTGACTTATCACAATGACCTGATCGGAGCGATGCCTTATCTTCAACCATATGATCGGATGGGTGCCTTATCACCAATCAATGATCGGACGGGTGCCTTATCACCAACCATCCTGTTGACTGATCAATCGATGGATGTGAGCCATTGGATCATGATTGTGATCGTGATTTGATCACCACATATCGACCCTTCATCTGATCGATCAACAATCAGTTCTAATCCTGATCCGATGATTAACGATCAATTGATCTCATCCCCTTATCTTGATCCGATCAGTCTTCACCGTCGGATCCTCATGATCTAGGAAAAATTTAAAGCAAGTGCGTCTATAAAGCGCCCATTGCGCCCTTCGCGCATACATGGTTGTGATGCTATGCATCATCCTCAAGCTCTCCACTTATGGTGAGCCTAAGGAACTTAAGCTTCAATGAAGAGGTTTCTATATAAGTGAACCTTTCTTTCTTGATTTTTCGATATGGGACTAAGTGTCCCCATAATTTATCATTCACACATATAAGGAGGTAATGGGCTTTCAAGGCCCATTAGGATATTCAAGGCCTATTTTGGCCCATTACCCAACAAAATCATAATCACTTGGCATGCAATTGAAGAATGATTGGTTCTGGCTGATGGAGTGAGGAAGGAACAAATCCTCAGGTAGACAGAATGGAGGATCAAAGTCATAACTTAAATTGCAGTCTGGCATCTGCAACTGATCGCCCAACTTTGGGTCTTGAATTATGATTGAACTATCAGGGTAGTTAATACTAGCTTTCAAGACATACCAGCTATGCTTATCCCTATTAAATTGGATGATAGGTGTGGAGCCATTACAGCCGACCTTATGACGCCTACATTCAGGATCAGCGAGTTTTTTGGGATCAGCAGTGGTGTTTATGTAGAAAGGATAACTTATTGTATAATATAGGTGATGATGCCTAATCACTGGTCTTGAACATCGAGAGAAGAGAGCCGCTTAATCCGTCATCCTGCGCCTGATCGGATGGCCTGCAAAAAGTCTCAGGACCAGAGGGGTGCTCCGGTGGGAACTCTCCGATGCTCAAGTTAGTAACCAGGGTCACAACTGAGGGAGAGCTCAGACGAGCTCTGGGAGAAAAATGAGACCTCAGAAAGAGAGGAATCCCCTTCTGGGTATTAGGGTAGCAAGTGTATGAGTTTGCATACCTTGTTTCTGAGTGGACTTACCCTTTTATAGGGGGTTGACACCTGCACCACCACATGGAGTTCCGTAAGAAAGGAATGCCCACGGGGTTTATGGGGTTACGTGAATTTGAGCTGGTTGATGGGTCCTGTCCCATTGGAGAGAGAAAAATGACGGTTGGTGGGCTACGTCCCATCAGTCAGTGGGGCTAACAGGTAGTTAGGTCCAGTCCCATCAGCGGCATGGCCAGTGGGTAGTTGGGCCTGGGGATGCCAGGCGGCGCGCGTTAGAAGGACGGCGGTGTGAACAGTCAGGACCGTTCTGGGATTGACTTGAGGCAGCCTTGACCCTCCTGAGGGCGTTGAGGCCGAACGGAACCAACTCGGCCGACTTGCAGATGTCGGGGCCGAGTGGGGCCGACCCGGAAAGGTCGGGACCGACTTGGAGATGCCGGATCAGGGCTGACCAGGGAAGGTTGGGGCCGGCTTGGCCGACTTGGAGATGTCGGGGCCGAGCGGGGCCGACCAGAGAAGGTCAGGGCTGGCTTGGCCGACTTGGAGATGTCGGGGCTGAGCGGGGCCGACCAGGGAAGGTCGGGGCTGGCTTGGCCGACTTGGAGATGTAAGGGCCGAGCGGGGCCGACCAGGGAAGGTCGGGGCCAACTTGGCCGACTTGGAGATGCCGGGGCTGAGCGGGGCCGACCAGGAAAGGTCGGGGCTGGCTTGGCGGACTTGGAGATGTCGGGGCCGAGCGGGGCCAACCAGGAAAGGTCGGGGCTGACTTGGCTGACTTGAAGATGCCGAGGCCGAGCGAGGCCGACTAGGGAAGGTCAGGGCTGACTTCGCCGACTTGGAGATGCCGGAGCTGAGCGGGGCCAACCAGGGAAGGTCGGGGCTAACTTGGCCGACTTGAAGATGCCGGGGATGAGCGGGGCTGACCAGGAAAGGTCAGGGTTGGCTTGGCCGAATTGGAGATGCTGGGGCCGAGCGGGGCCGACCAGAAAAGGTTTGGGCCGGCTTGGCCGACTTGGAGATGCCGGGGCTGAGCGGGGCTAACCAGAGAAGGTCTGGGCTGGCTTGGCCGACATGATGATGCCGGGGTCGAGCGGGGCCGACCAGGGAAGGTTTGGGCCGGCTTGGCTGACTGGGAGATGCTGGGGCCGAGCAGGGCCGCCATAAGATTTTGATTTTTCCATAATTTCCCTCGTGGCTATGTCAGCCACATCAGGTGCCCCCCGCCCCTGAGCAGGAAGGGCCATGTGCCCGCTGCTCTTTGGGTGAGAGGAGCGCGAAAATTCAAAAAATGATTGCTCTTTAGTGCGCTTTTAATAGCTTGGTGAGCTGGCACATCGTCCCGAGGCAGTGTCACTTCGAAAATCTTTCACAATCATGCGGTAGGTGGAAGCTGACGTTAGCGCCGGACGCCTCGAAGAGGAAAAAAAGTAAGGGTCATCATCGCTTCTCCGTTTTCTATGCCCCGCGATTGGTCGGGATCACGCTGCTTAGGGCAAATCGAGGCGGCACATCTTCGGCGCAGGCAAGATTTTCGGTGGACAGCTCGTGGCGCAATAGGAGAGCGCCACGTGACAGGGCCTCAATTATCGTTGTTCAAAGATGGGGGTATAAAAGCACCCCAAGGGCCTAGGGAAAACTTTTACATTGCTATCGCCTTCTTCCAGCTTTCTTCCACTTGAGTTCTTCTGCAACCTGAGCCCTTTTGTCTTTAAACTCCCTTTGATTTCCAGGTTAGTTCCATCTTTCATTTTCATCCATGGACCGCCGTGCCATTAGGGAGGGTAAACGGCCTGTAGCAGAGTCTTCCACTCTGATAACGAAGATCAAACCTCCTTAGCTCGTCAGGTTCTTCGGCCAGTGGGTGGAATTACCATTCGTGGCCGACCATCATCGACTGAACCTCCATCCGTCTCAACCTCCCCCATTATGGCAGTTCCTGTGTCCTCCCGCCGCCCGGGACAACCTCCGGTGGTGAGTTCTGATCCAGCAGGTCCATCAGGAGTAGCCTCAACCGTGACCCCTGAGGATGTAGAAGCCATTAGGGTTAAGTACCAAGTTCCCAACTTCATTCATCTGTCCGCGCCGGGGCCTGAGGATAGAGTGACCTCCCTATCCCGATCGGATCGTTCTGTATGAGGAGTTTTTCCAGTGCGGGCTGCACCTTCCTCTCCACCCTTTTTTCTGAATCTTTTAGATAGATATAGGCTAGTGCCGATGCAGTTGACTCCGAACTCGATTCGGATCATTTGCGCCTTTATCATCCTTTGCTATTTCAGGAGGCTCAGCCGGGGTTGTCACTGTTCCGGGCATTTTATAAACTCTGCCGCCAAGGTGAGGGGGCCTGGTGGGCTTTCACCGCCAGGCCGGGTAGGGCCTTTCCCCTAGGTCTTCGTCTAAGATTAGGGGGTGAAAATCTCGCTTCCTTTTTGCCCATGTCGAGGGGGTTAGGACCGATTGGATGGAGCTAGACACCAGCTCCAATGATAATGCCATCGTGGGGGAGAGAGATAGGGAACTCTTCACCCAGTTATCCAATTGCCAAATCCCTGGTTACAAGGAACTCCTATATGAGGAGAACCTGATAGAAGCCGAGTTAGCCCCGACGGTCAATGAGCATGACGTTTGATTCCTTCTGTCTCGGCCGGAGGATTGTCATATGCGGTTGCTAACATTCTTCATTTTTGGATGCAGTGATGAGGTTCTCCGCCGAAGAGTTTGAAGCCGCCTTGAAGCAAAAGAGGCCGGCAGCTGGGGAAACATCAAGGCCAGCGAAGAAAGCTCGAAGGAGGGAGCGGGCCAAGCCAACCCAAGCTGCTGAAGCCCCTAAGGCTCCAATGCCCGCAGAGGAGCCGGCTAAGGAAGCGCCAGCTGGGGAAGTGGTCCCGAGGCCGGCCATGACCGAGATGGAGAAGGGAGAGATTTTGGTCACCACCAAAGCCACTGTGGTGATCGTGGATCTTGAAGAGGAGGCCCCTGCCGCCGCCGACATGCCCGAGGCGGGACAGGTCATAGTTGATGTCAGCCCTCCGGCTGCCGCCGAGCCAGAGATGGAGAGGGCTCCCCCACTGCCGGAGAGGGGGAGCCAGTCGCCAAGAAATCCCATGCGAGGACGGAGGTGACCGGGGAGCAGAGGGATGGGCCGAAGAGCTCATCTCGGCGGTTGATGCGCCATTCAACCCATCCTCGGGTCGAAGGTCCGCAGGAGGGGCCGACCGGCCGGTCCCTAGGTTCAACTCAATGGCGGACGCCGCGCAAGCAGCCTGTCTTCTGTCAAGTGTCTAGACTGCCGAGTCCAAGGAGATGCAGGGAATGAGCCACTCCACGCTCTTGGATATGGTGATGGTCATCGTTGTCCACGTAATCTTCTGAGCTCTCTCTATTTCCAGACGTGTCTTTTGATGTTCTGATCTTTTAGGGTTAACATGTTTCCCTTGCTGCAGATGGCCAATGGAACGATCGGCCTTTGTGAGGCAGTGGTCCACTCTTCGGACGCGCTTACAAGGGCATTGGCGTGGGCCAAAAAGTACAGAAAGGAGAGCATGGTGCAGTCCTAGAGCCTCACTCGACTTCATTAGGAGGCCAAGGCCTGGGAGGAGAACCGGAGCGGCCAAATAAAGGAGGCAGAATGCCGGGCCAAGGCTGAGAGTGGCCGGGCATCCGCGGCGAGACCAGATTGGAGCTGATCTTGGACCGGCTAAAGGCCACTACGATGCAGAATGAGGAGCTAGTCTGCCAGCTCCAATGCGTTGAGAGGGAGGCTGGGGCGGCGCGAGATGAGGCCTGGGCCACCGTGGAGAGAGCTACTGCCGCAGAGAAGGCGGCGGTTGAGGCGAGCCATGAGAAGGCTGGGGCCGTGGCCTATGCAGACGAGGCCAATGCATGAGCCGAAGAAGCAGAGGGCCAAGCCAGGGAGGCCAGGGTGCAAGCCCAGGAGGCCAAGGCCAGGGCAGAGCGGGCTGAGGCCGAGGCGGGACAGGCCGTCTGCAACTACAAGTCCTCGCTGGAGTTCGGGAAGGAGGTCCTTGAGGCCAGCCTCAACGCCTATGTCAAGGGCTTCGAGATGTGTAAGACCAAGGTGTCATGCCCTCAAGATCAACATCGCCGAGCTCGAGGGAATCCGGCCCAGGAGTCTGACGAGGGGCCGGTTGAGGAAGAAGATGACAAGGGAGAGCCGGGCCCAAACGAGCCCTGAAAAGTTGTTGTCTTTTTTCCTTTTTCTTTTTGTAACGGCCTCGAGCCAAATTTTGTACTTCGACTTCCTTATCAATAAAGAAAAGCTTTTTGCCAAAATATCCTTGTGTTTTGTCTCGTCTATTTTTCCTTCTTCTGGACCGAGTGTTTTATTGTGCGACTAGCAAATAGATGGGCCCCGTACCTATTGATGAGAGGGGACCTTTCTTATGAGATGCTCTTTGGCTCTGAGCATCGCACATGTGGTAATGCCGTGGCCGAACCATTGCGTCAGGTTGGCCTATGTTGAAACGTGCCTTCGAGGTATAAGCCGGCTACGTAGGAGGTTACTTAGGATGCCTTGAGTCGTCGTAGGCCGTTTGATGGGAGATTCATTTGCGCTCGAATCTTCTAAGGACTTGGAACGATCCAGGGAAACTTAGCGTCGAGATCAACTTGAGAGCTCCGGGGGCTAAGTAGGGTTTGACCGGGGAAAGTCCGGTCGACTCGGCAGACTTGGAGACCATAAGGGTCGGTGAGCTTTTCTAAGACCATCTTGGGGGTTTATGCGCCGTCCAAGGGACGACTCGGCGGGTACGAGCCTGTAGGGTCTTAACCGCCTTGGGGGCACCTCCATGCCAGGACCGAGTGGTGTCCCGTAGGCTGCGATACTAGCAAGCTCCTTTAGAACCACCTCGGGGTTTATGCTCGCCCGAGGAGTGACTCGGCGGTATAGAGCTGTAGGGTCTTAACCGCCTCGGGGGCACCTCCGTGCCAGGGCCGAGTGGTGTCCCATGGGCCGCGATGCCGGCGAGCTCCTTTAGAACCACCTCGGGGGTTTGTTGCCTTCTGAGGGATGACTCGACAGGTACGGAGCCTTTAGGGTCTTAGCCGCCTCGGGGCACCTCCGTGCCGGGCCGAGTGGTGTCCCATGGGCCGCGATGCCGGCAAGCTCCTTTAGAACCACCTCGGAGGTTTGTGTGCCGTCCGAAGGGCAACTCGGTGGGTACGGAGCTTTAGGATCTTAACCGCCTCGGGGGTACCTCCGTGCCGGGGCCGAGTGGTGTCCCGTGGGCCATACTGGCGAGCTCCTTTAGAACCACCTCGGGGGTTTGTGTGCTGTCCGAGGGTAACTCGACGGGTACAGAGCCTTTAGGGTCTTAAACACCTTGGGGGCACCTCCGTGCCGGGGCGAGTGGTGTCCCATGGGCTGCGATGCCGGCGAGCTCCTTTAGAACCACATCGGGGGTTTGTGTACCGCCCGAGGGGTGACTTGGCGGGTACGTAGCCTTTAGGGTCTTAACCCCTCGGGGGAACCTCCATGCCGGGACCGAGTGGTGTCCCATGGGCCGCGATGCCGGCGAGCTCCTTTAGAACCACCTCGGGGGTTTGTGTGCCGCCCGAGGGGTGACTCGGTGGGTACAGAGCCTTTAGGGTCTTAACCGCCTCGGGGGCACCTCTGTGCTGAGGCTGAGTGGTGTCCCATGGGCCGCGATGCCGGCGAGCTCCTTTAGAACCATCTCGGGGGTTTGTGTGCCGCCCAAGGGGCACTCGGCGGGTACAGGGCCTTTAGGGTCTTAACCGTCTTGGGGGCACCTCCGTGCCGGGGCCGAGTGGTGTCCTTGGGCCGTGATGCCGGCGAGCTCCTTTAGAACCAACTTGGGGGTTTATGTACCACCCGAGGGGCAACTCGGTGGGTACCGAGCCTTTAGGGTTTTAACCGCCTCGGGGGCACCTCCGTGCCGGGCCGAGTGGTGTCCCATGGGCCGCGATGCCGGCGAGCTCCTTTAGAACCACCTCGGGGTTTGTGTGCCGCCCGAGGGGCGACTCAGCGGGTATGGAGCCTTTAGGGTCTTAGCCACCTCGGGGGCACCTCCGTGCCGGGGCTGAGTGGTGTCCCATGGGCCTCGATGCCAGCAAGCTCCTTTAGAACCACCTCGGGTATTTGTGTGCCGCCCGAGGGATGACTCGGCGGGTACGAGCCTTTAGGGTCTTAACCACCTCGGGGCCACCTCCATGCCGGGGCCGAGTGGTGTCCCGTAGGCCGCAATGCCGGCAAGCTCCTTTAAAACCATCTCGGGAGTTTGTGTGCTGCCGAGTGGCGACTCAGCGGGTACCGAGCCTTTAGGGTTTTAACCGCCTTTGGGAGCACCTCCGTGCCGGGGCCGAGTGGTGTCCCATGGGCCGCAATACCGGCGAGCTCCTTTAGAACCACCTCGGGGGTTTGTGTGCCACCCGAGGGGCGACTCGGCAGGTACGGAGCCTTTAGGGTCTTAACCGGCTCGGGGGCACCTCCATTCCGGGGCCGAGTGGTGTCCCATGGGCTGCGATGCCGGCGAGCTCCTTTTGTGAGATCTGGTCCTTGGATGCAAGGGAGAGCAGGCTGTGGCGTTGGAAGGGACCTCTTTTATTGCTTGTATTCTGGGAGATACATCATTGATAATATCGGCAGAGATTATCTGCATTCTAGGTATGCGGAATGGGTTGTCCATTGAGCTCTTCCAGCCTGTATGCCCCTCGGTGGAGTGTCTCGGCGATGTGATAAGGACCCTCCCAGTTGGGGGACAGTTTGCCCCCCTCTGTGGGCTTAGATACTTTAGCCTTTCTTAAAACCAGATATTCATGGCAAAAAACCTTGGGACGAACTCGAGCGTTGTAGTATTTGGCTTCCCGCTGACGGAAGGTCGCCATACGCATCCTTGCCCGTCGTGTGCTTCGTCGATAAAGTCCAGGTTGGCTCGTATCAATGTGGAATTGTCTTCCTCATTGAAGGACTCCACACGGGGACTGGGCAGTCCAATCTCAACGGGGATGACGGCTTCGGATCCGAAGACGAGACTGAAGGGAGTCTCTTCCGTCGGGGCTTTGGGAGTCGTGTGGTAAGCCTACATCACATTGGGGAGCTCCTTCACCCATCGACCCTTGGATCCATCCAACGTGGTCCTGAGCCCCCTGAGAATGGTGCGGTTCATGACCTCGGCCTCCCCGTTGGTCTGGAGGTGGCCGACAGAGGTGAATCGATGGCGAACACCTAGCTCGCTGCAGAAAGCCTTGAATGCTTCATTGTTGAACTGGCGACCATTGTCCGTGACGAGAGTGTGAGGTAGGCCAAAGCGGCATATGATCGACTTCCAGAAGAAGGCTTTGACTTTACTCTCGGTGATCTTAGCCAGCGCCTCGACCTCGACCCACTTGGTGAAGTAGTCGATGGCTACTAGTAAGAATCTCTGTTGTCCCGAGGCTGGGGGGAATGGTTCAAGGATGTCCATTCCCCACTGAGCGAAGGGCCAAGGGGCTGAGAGCGGGTTGAGCGGTGTAGACGGTTGATGCTGGATATGTGCATGGTGCTGGCAGCCATCGCACTTCTGAACTAACTTGGCAGTATCCTCTTTCATGGTGAGCCAAAAATATCCCTGACGGAGGGCCTTCTGGGCTAGGAACCTGCCCCCCATGTGATTTTCGTATATGCCTTCATGGATTTCTCTAAGGATGTAGTCGGCATCGGCGGGTCCTACACATTTGAGCAAAGGGTAGGAAAACGACCTTCTATATAGGTGTCCATCTAGGAGGACGAACTTGGAGGCCCTCCACTTGAGCAGCTTGGCTTTCATTGCGGTCGTCAGGGAGGGTGCCGTCAGTGAGATAGCGGACGTAAGCATCCAACCATGTAGGCTCTTGGGTGAGCGGGAGGACTTCCTCGCCATCTTCTATGCTGGGCCTTTTTAGGTGCTCGATGTAGGCGTCCCCCGTGATGCCGTCGGTGGAGGTAGCCATGCGAGAAAGGATGTCGGCCTTGGCATTCTCGCTCCGAGGAATGTAACTAATGCTGAAATAAGCTAACGAGGAGACCAAAAGCCGAACCTTGCCCAGGTATTGAGTCATAGCAGGGTCATGCGCCTCGTACTCTCCATTGATTTGTCCGAAGATGAGTTGCGAGTCAGTGAAAGCTCTGAGACGCCTTATTCCCAACTCCTGGGCTAGCCTTAATCCTGCTAGCAAAGCTTCATACTCGGCCTGGTTGTTGGTGGCTTTGAATAGAAACTGTAGGGCGCATTCCGCTCTCTCTCCACCCAGCCCGGCAAGAATGAGGCCAGCGCCGCTTCCTTGAGAGTTTGATGCGCCATCCACATGGAGGATCCAGGTTTTCCCATCGTTTCTCGGTTCGGGCTCGTTCCGCTCCATGGAAACCTCTCTGACCTCTTCATCTGCCCAAGTGCACTCGACTAGGAAATCAGCCAAGACTTGGGACTTCAGAGCAGGTCATGCCTGCAAGGAGAGGTCGAACTCCCCTAGCTTGATGGCCCACTTGGCGAGTCGGCCTGAGGTGCCTGGACGGGCCAGGATGGCTCGGAGAGGCTGGTCCGTCAACACCACAATGGGATGGGCTTGAAAATATGGGCGGAGACGACTAGGGTGAAGATGATTTTTTCTATCTTGGAGTATTTGACCTCCGCATCGTGAAGCACCTTGCTCACGTAATAGACTGGCCTCTGGGTTCCATCAGCATCGAGACACACCAAAACTGAGCTAACGGCCTCGGGAGAGGAGGCGAGGTAGAGGAAGAGACTTTCCCCGTCTCTTGGCTTAGACAGGAGCGGAGGAGAAGACAGAAACGCCTTCAGGCCATCGAAGGCTTTCTGGCAGTCGTCCATCCACTCGAAGCTGTTCACTTTCCGCAAGGCCTTTAAGAAGGGCAAGCACCTCTCGATCGATTTGGAGAGGAAATGACTTAGAGCTGCCACCCTTCCCATTAGCTGCTATACTTCCTTCTTACTGGATGGTGGCCTCATATCAAGGATGGCGCTGATCTTCTCTGGGTTGGCCTCGATCCCTCGCTGAGTCACCATAAAACCCAGAAACTTGCCTGCCGTGACCCCGAAGGCACATTTCTTGGGGTTCAGCTTGACTTGGAAGCGGCGGAGGTTGTTAAAGGATTCCTCTAGATTAGAGACATGATCAGAAGCACGGATGCTCTTGGTCAGTATGTCATCCACGTAGACTTCCATGTTCCGACCCAACTAATCCTGAAACATCCTATTCATCAACCTTTGATAGGTTGCCCCCGCATTCTTGAGACCGAAGGGCATCACTTTGTAGCAATAAATCCCCTTTTCTATCACAAAGGATGTGTGCTCTTCATTTTTGGGGTCCATCCTTATTTGATTATATCCAGAGAAGGCATCCATAAAGCTGAGGAGCTCGTGGCCGGAGGTGGAATCCACCAGCTGGTCTATCCTTGATAGGGGGAAGCTGTCTTTCGGACATGCCTTGTTGAGGTCGGTGAAGTCGATATAGATTCTCCAGCTTCCATTTGCCTTCCGTACCATGACCATATTGGCCAGCCAACTAGGGTAATGCGCTTCTCGGATGTGGCCGGCACTGAGCAATTTGTTGACCTCTTCATCGATGGCCTTTTGCCGCTCGGGAGCGAAGTTCCTCTTCCTCTGGCAGATCGGACGGTGCTTCGGATCGATGTTAAGCTTATGGGTGATTACCTCTGGAGGGATACCGGGTATGTCAGATGCTGACCAAGCAAAAATGTCTAGTTGGCCCGCAAGAAGGTTAGGAAGCGATCACGGTCCTCCTGAGGGAGGAGTCCGCCAATGTGCATGGTCTTCGCCGGATCGTCCCCAAGGGGAAAGGTTAGGAGGTGCTCGGTCGGCTCCCCTCTCCTATCGGATTCCCTAGGGTCAGCTACTTCTGGGACCAGCTTGACCTCCAAGGGGCTTGATGCCGTGTGATAGCAGGGTAGAATTGAGCCGATCTCGCCCTTCATCTCCCCAACTCCTCCGCTAGTAGGGAACTGCACCAGCAGGCGTCGGGTGGAGATAACCGCATCCAATAGATTTAAGAATGGGTGCCCGAGAATGGCGTTGTATGCCAAGGGGACCCGCATGACCAGGAACTTCATGATCACTGTGCTTTGGCATGGCGGTGTTCCAGCTGTCACATGCAAAGATATTTCGCCCTCAACCCTTACCGAATCTCCGGTGAATCTGACCAAAGGGGTTGCCACGGACTGAAGAGAGTCTAGAGACAATCCCATCCGAACAAAAATGTCATAAGTAAGGATGTCAGCTGAGCTGCCACTATCAACCAATATCCTTTTTACAAGATGCTTGGCGATCGTCATGGAGATGGCGATGCCTTCATTATTTACATTCTCAATGTCCACCGACCCCTCCCAAGGACTACATTACCCGGTGCCCCCTCCTCTCTCGGTCGCTTAGATGCGAAAGCCGCTCCCTAGGACACCATTCCAACCGTCCACTCCGTGGGGGTGTTGTCGACAGCGGCCTGAGCAGGCGGGGGTCCCATGAGTGCCGGCAATGGCTGCGGTGCCTTCTAAACATACTTGCCAAGGTAGCTCCGGATGAGCTCCTCGATGGCTCGCTTTAGGCTGTAGCAGCTGTCGGTGTCATGGCCGTAATCCCGATGGAATTGGCAGTAATGGCTCTTATCGCGGGGAAGTCCTTTCTTCATGGGAGGAGGGCGCTGGAGATAAGGCTCGCCCTCGATTTCCATCAGGATGTGGGATTGAGGGGCGAGAAGAGGTGTGAGCTTCCTTTCATCGGGGATGGGGCTTCGATGCCTATTGTCGGATCGCGAGGTGGGTCAGACCACCGGCGATGAGGGGGTCCGCTAGGCTCGGGGCGAGCAGGTTTGTGACTGGAGCTCCTTGAAGATTCTTGGCGGGTGAGGTCGGCCTCATTTGCGCGGATGTACTTCTGGGCCCGGAGGAGGAGGTTGGAGATCGCTTCTTGGCCAACTTGATGGGGGGCGGCGGTCTTGAACTGGGACACGAAGTCCCGCAGTGACTCCTTGGATGAAGAAGAGGCTATCTGCGACCCTCGGGATCCATCGGTAGGCATCGAAATGTGCCTCTCAGCTCTCGAAAAGAGATGCTGTGAGGGGATAGGCGCTTTTTCGTAGAGTGGCGGGGAAAGCTTTACAGAGAAGAGTGTCTGATGCACCCTGGACTTGCATCATGGACTCTCGAGGTGGTCGAGGGATCCATCGGTAGATCGAGGAATCGGAATCTAGAGGGAACAGGCTGTATTCGGTGAGTATAAGGAGGACGAGTGTCATATTCCTCCTCAGATTGATTGTTGATCTTCCTGGAGAGCTTGTCTAATCGTCGGTTGTACTTGTCCAGGCGCTCCTCTGCCTAGCGGCTGATCGTCGGGGCCCTTCGAGATCGGTGGATGTATGAGATGAGCAGTGCAGCTCTTGAATCTGAAGATACGGCGAGGCTTCCTTGGAGAAGCCCGACGACGACCGGCCTCTCACTGAGGAGAGCCTCCCCTTGCAGATTGTTGACTAGCAGGGGGAGCGGTGCTGGGTGGCCACGGACTGCTACTGCTGAAGTCCGTGGATCATGGTGGTGAGGGTCTGAACTTATCGAGTGAGAGTTTCCAGCTGCTCCGCAGTCAGAGCAGCCATTTTCGGTTGAGGGGAAACGACGAGAGGATCAGTGGCAGGGAGGTTGGTCTCCTGCTGCTTAGCCGGGGGAAGATGCCCTTCGGGGTGACTGACTGAGGCATCCTGAGTTCATGTCATCACCATTGTTGGGAGAGGGAGAGAAGGAGAAGTAGACTGTAGGGTTTGGGCCTTCTTTGCTTGCCTTCTCCCCTACCTGGCACGCCAATCTGATGACTCCTGATCACTGGTCTTGAACGTTGGAGAAGAGAGCCGCTTAATCCGCCGTCCTGCGCCTGATGGGATGGCCTGCAAAAAGTCCCAGGACCGAAGGGGTGCTCCGGTAGGGACCCTCCGACGCTCAAGTCAGTAACTGGAGTCACAGCTGAGGGAGAGCTCAGACGAGCTCTGGAAGAAAAATGAGACCTTAGAAAGAGAGGAATCCCCTTCTGGGTATTAGGGTAGCGAGTGTATGAGTTTACGTACCTTGTTTCTGAGTGGACTTACCCTTTTATAGGGGGTTGACACCTGCACCACCACGTGGAGTTCCGTAAGAAAGGAATGTCCACGGGGTTTGTGGGGTTATGTGAATTTGAGCTGGTTGGTGGGTCATGTTCTATCGGAGAGGGAAAAATGGCGGTTGGTGGGCTACGTCCCATCAGTCAGTGGGGCTGACAGGTAGTTAGGTCCAGTCCCATTAGCGGCATGGCCAGTGGGTAGTTGGGCCTAGGGATGTCAGACAGCGCGCGTCAGAAGGACGGCGGTGTGAACAGCCAAGACCGTTCTGAGATCGACTTGGGGTAGCCTTGACCCTCTTGAGGGCGCCGAGGCTGAGTGGGACCGACTCGGCCGACCTGCAGATGCCGGGGCCGAGCGGGGCCAACTCGAAGATGCCGGAGCGGGGCCGACCAGGGAAGGTCGGGGCCGGCTTGGTCGACTTGGAGATGTTAGGGCCGACCAGGGAAGGTCGGGGCCGGCTTGGCCGAGGAGATGCCGGAGCTGACCAGGGAAGGTCGAAGCCAGCTTGGCTAACTTGGAGATGCCGGGGCCGACCAGGGAAGGTCGGGGCCGGCTTAGCCGACTTGGAGATGTGGGGGCCGAGCGGGGCTGACCAGGGAAGGTCGGGGCCGACTTGGCCACTTGGAGATGCCGGGGCCGAGCGGGGCCAACCAGGGAAGGTCGGGGCCGATATGGCCGACTTGGAGATGCTGAGATCGAGCGGGGCCGACCAGGGAAGGTCGGGGCCGACTTAGAGATGCCGGGGCTGAGCGGGGCCGACCAAGGAAGGTCGGGGCTGACTTGGCCAACTTGGAGATGCCGGGGCCGAGCTGGGCCGACCAGGGAAGGTCGGGGCTGGCTTGGCCAACTTGGAGATGCCGGGGCTGAGTGGAGCCGACCAGGGAAGGTCTGGGCCGGCTTGGCCAACTTGGAGATGCCGGGGCCGACCAGGGAAGGTCTGGGCCAGCTTGGCCGACTTGATGATGTCAGGGCCGAGCGGGGCCGATCAGGGAAGGTCTGGGCTAGCTTGCGACTTGATGATGTCAGGCCGAGCGGGGCCGACCAGGGAAGGTCTGGGCTGGCTTGGCCGACTTGATGATGCCGGGGCCGAGCGGGGCCGATCAGGAAAGGTCTGGACCGGCTTGGCCGACTGGAAGATGCCGGGGCCGAGCGGAGCCGCCTTAAGATTTTGATTTTATCATAATTGCCCTCATGGCTACGTCAGCCACATCAATAGGCATGGTAACAAGAATGTATGCGGTGGGCATGAGCAACAAAGATCAGGGAAGACGAAGAAGATGAAAAAAGCGATTATGAGGTAGGAAAAGGAAAGAGGCATGATAAGTGACACTGCAAGCTTTGCAACACACGACCCTAACAAGAAGCAGACCTGTTGAGCTCCATCCCTGCAAAGAGCAGAGTAATAAGAGTTTTCAATTCCGATACGGATGCAGATTGCTGACGGTCGGATTTTGACTCGGTCTGGAGGGCTAACACGCGTGGTAGAACCAAGAGTTTGGGCCCCACCACGGCCCTGTGAAGGGCCGTGAATTTATCAGTCTTTGCCCTTGCCCTTGGACCTCGACTTCCATGATACCATAAATAATAATAAATTTAAAAATATAAAGATATTTATAAAGGTCTAAAATATTGAATGATAACATAAGAATACATGAAATTGAAGTTCAATTTTTAACAAAACTTTAAAAAATCTATTGTAAGTAAACTTTTTTTAAAAAAAAAAACTTGGCATCTTGGTGTTAGGAGGAAGAGGCAAGGTTTGATGCAATTTTAACTTTTCTTTTAAATATGTTTAAAGTAAGGTAAGAAAAAATGAAGCAAAATAAACAAATCTAACAAGTAATTTATGCACAAAAAAGACTTTTGAATCATAAAGAAGTGCTTCCGATCTTCGCATCTATCTTTTTGCCATGGGCTTTTAGTTTCCTTTATCAAATATTAGGCATAATTCCGTACATAATCATCATATATTTGATTGAGTATGATTTTATATTGATATGATTCTTAAATCATTGTATATTTGATTGGAATTGATTTTATATTAGACTTGATCCTTGGATCATCATATATTTAATTGGATATTATTTCATATTACATATAATTTTTGGATCATTATTATTTGATTGGATGTGATTTTTGAATTGCTATATAGTTGATTAGGCATGATTCTATATTGGATGTAATTCTTATATGTATGTGATTTTGATTTTCTATATTATTAGATGTAACATCTATATAGTCTTTTTCATCAAATATTAGGCATGATTTCATACATAATCATCATATGTTTGGTTGGACATGATTTCATATTGAATATAATTCTTGGATCACTACATTTGATTGAAAGTGATTCTATATTAGATGTTATTGTTGGATCATCATATATTAATTGAAATACCATATTAGATGTGATTTTTGAATTGTTATTATTGATTGAACGTGATTATTGAATCGCTAAATAGTTGATTGAGCATAAATCTATATTGGATGTAATTCTCATATGAATGTAATTTTGATTTTTTATATTTATTTAGATGTGATATCTATAAATTAACTATATTTGTATTCTTTTATATTTTATATTATTCTATTTTTCTTTAGTCAATAAACAATTCTTGTGTTATAATATTGCCTATGTCAATGCAACTATCTATATATATTTACACCAATGCAACGACTCAATAGGCCGTGCATAATTTAGCATCTTGTAAAACTTTACTTTCTTCTTATTTATAAATGCATCATTTCTATACATTTTTTAATATATAAAATTTGGTATAATCGAGGAAAGTGTCTCACTTCCTCTGTTTTCCTTTTTTTATTTTTCTTTAAAAAATCCTGCAGCTTCTGATCAATCCATTAGACTTGGAAAATAACAATGCGAGGAACGCATGGATGCAATGGAGTAACAGTTTACCTTTAGTACCAACTACACTTGAAAACAAATCTGAAAAACAAATCAGAAGAGGATCATGAGTGATCAGTAGGTACATCATGAGATGGAAGTGTTGAGTGAATCTTTCTGGTGTTTGTGGCCTCAAGTTTCTCCTGCCGTGTTCAAAAGTGGAAAAACTTGTGCTCGTCCATTCTGATAGGAAAGTGGGCCTATATACAATAAAAATAAAGTCTTGACTCAACCAAGTCTCCTCCCAAAATTCCATAGGGGAAAAACTTGCACCCTATTGATTTTGACAGGAAAGTTTGTCTACAATTAAGAAGACCTCAAAATCAGTCATTCTAACTGAAATGAGAAAAAAGGAGAACCAATCAACATAAAAAGTAGTCAATGAAGCGATAGAGTAATAACGGAGTCTTTAATAATGCAATAGGATAGAAAAGATGCGGCGAGAACGGCATGAGGGAACAAATATCCCTTAGATGATGCTCTAAAGTTTGGTTACTATTACTATTTTATAATGCCAGGTGCAATATGTTGGCGCAGATTGTGGCAATCTAATTAATAAGACTGAGTCTAGAGTTACACTCTATGTCCTTAAGATAATTTCGTCCCGCAACGATACTTAGGTCTATATGACGATTGTCTCCCAGGATATAACCGTCTCCTTTTGATGAATGCAGTACCATAATTCATCAAAAATATCGAACCAAGAATGCGTCTCTCTTTTCTATGCACTATAGCTATACTTTTCTAAGGAGAGTATGCAAATGCCTAAGAGAGGAAAGGATTTGGGAATGATTGGATTGATTGAAATGCAAAGGTCTAAGCTCCTATTTATAGGTTTTAGGTTCCTTTTGGATACATCCTTTTAAGTTTAATTTGATTTGAATTGGTTAATCAGATTTGATCAAAGGAAGCCTTTGATAAAGTGCGCCTACAAAGCGCCCATTGCGCCCTTCGCACACACGCATGCGCATGCGCGGGGGTGATGCTTATGGTGAGCCTAAGAAACTTAAGCATGAAGGGTTCATATAAGTGAACCTTCCTTTCTTAATTTTTTTGATACGGGACTAAATATCCTCTCAATTTCTCATTCACCCACATAGGGAGGTAATGGGCTTTCAAGGCCCATTTGGGTATTCAAGGCCTTTTGGCCTATTACCTAACAATCCCCCATATGAATGAAAATTGGTCTTAGATTAAAGATCAACAAAGGAGATCCCCCACATAAAAGGATTTTAATACAAATAAATATGCAGACACTAAAGAGAGTATAGTGGGAAGAAGTTGTATCTCGATAGGTAGCTTATGGCTTTGAATATTCCTTAGTGAGTTGTTATCGAGTTTACTTGCTAAAAAGTGAACATGATGTCTTAAACTTTTCTACATTTGTGTAAACCAAAACAATAACAATCACACAACTTTTTTTCGAGTATTCTTTTGGTTATCATAGTTGTGTTCATTTTGGCCCCGAATACCTCCTGGTTTCATGAGTGCTTTAGAGAATTAAACTTTAAAATTCTTATAGAATTAGCCCAGTTCACATTCACATATGTGATTCTTATTAAGAGTATCCTGCTATACCCCACATGAACGTTCATGTTATAAGAATCATTAAAAGCAACACTTATCCTAGTACCTTTAGCATGTAGCACTAATTATCATAGGAATGAGTAGGATTGGACATCCTTAGTGCTATGCAAATCTCTTCATAATTTAGTTATCCCTTTTGAACCTAGATCTTGGGATCTCCAATCAACTAGGTTGGGTATCCACTATGAAGATTTTTCAGTATAGGTTTTAAACACATTCCTCGATAAACAGTTTACTTGATCTCTTGGTAACCCCTTTGTTAATGGATTCGCTAGGTTTTTCTTTGACTAAATATAGTTAATGAAAATTACACAAATTTCAAGTAATTGCTTAATAGTATTATGTCTAGACTTACCATTATACATCTTATTTGTGCTCTGCAAATTGCTGATTGACTATCACAATGTATGCATATTGCAGACACAGGCTTTGGCCAATATGGAATATCTTCTAAAAGGTTTCGAAGCCATTCTGCTTCTTCAACAGCCTTTTTTAAAGCAATAAACTCATATTCCATAGTGGATCGAGCTATACATGTTTGCTTAGAAGATTTTTATGACACAGCACCTCTTCCTAAGGTGAATACATATCCACTAATGGATTTTGTATCTTCTATATTAGATATCCAATTTGCATCACTGTATCCTTCTAGTAGAGCTAGATATCTTGAATAATGTAATCCATAACTTAGGGTATATCTCATATATCTTAATACCCTTATTAGAGCTATCCAATGACTTGGACCTATTACTAGTGAATATGCTCAACTTATTGACAGCATATGCTATGTCAGGATGAATGCAATTCATAACATACATTAAACTGCCAATTATACGTAAATATTCCAACTAGATATGGGTTCTCAGTATACTTAGCCAAATATAGATTAACATCTACAAGTGTTTTCATCGGGCTAATAACATACTTTTTAAACTTATTTAATATTTTCTTAATATAATGAGATTGAGATAATATTATTTCTTCAGATGTTCTAGTTATTCGAATCCCTAGTATAACATCTGCAACGCCCATATTTTTCATGTTAAAATGTTTGATTAACATTTTCTTTGTTTATTTAATCATTTTAGTATTACTACCAATGATTAATAGATCATCTACATATAAGCAAATTATCACATACCCTTCAGGCAGGGTTTTGGCATATATACATTTGTCGCATTCATTTATTTTGAATCCATTTGATAACATGACATTATCAAATTTTATATGTCATTATTTTGGTGCTTGTTTTAATCCATATAAGGATTTAACAAGTCTACACACCTTCTTTTCTTGTCCAAAAACAACAAATTCCTCAGGCTGTTCCACGTATATTTCTTCATCTAATTCACCATTTAGAAAAGCAATTTTAACATCCATTTGATGAATTTCAAGATTGTTAATGGCTGCAAAAGCGATTAACATTCTTATAGATATTATTCTACTTATTAGTGAATAGGTATCAAAGAAGTCTATACCTTCTTTTTGTTTAAAGCCCTTAGCCACTAATTTGGCTTTATACTTATCAATTGATCCATCAGCCTTTAGCTTTTTTTAAAAAAAATCCACTTGCACCCTAGAGGTTTCATACCTATGGTAAGTCTACCAACTCCCAGGTATGATTGTGCATGATGGACTCAATTTCACTATTAACAGCTTCTTTCTAAAAGGGTGCTTTTGGAATAGACATTGCCTCTTTGAATGTTTGAGGTTCATCTTTTAACATATAAGTTACATAATTAGGACCAAAAAACTTTGTAACTTTTGGTCTCTTACTGCGTCTGGGTTCATCTTCAGGATATTTTTTTTGATGACTATTATTAGCAGTATTATCATAAGTTCTTTTATTTGAACTTATTTCTAATTTTTCTTTGCTTGAAAATATATTTTCAAAGAATGATGCATTCTTTGATTCCATGATTGTATTTTTTGTATATCAGATATATCCAATTTATACACAAGAAAGCGATATGCACTACTATTTTGTGCATAACCGATAAAAATATAATCAACAGTTTTAGATCCTATTTTGACCTTTTTGAGTCGAGAATAGCTACTTTAGCTAGATACCCCCACACTCTTAAGTAATTGTAAGAAGGCTTCTTTCCTTTCTATAACTTATATGGAGTAACATCCTTCTTCTTAAGAGATATCTTATTCAGAATATGATTTGCTAAGAGAATTGTTTCTTTCCATAAATTCTGTGGTGTATCAGAATTTATCAATATAGCATTCATCATTTCTTTTAGTGTGTAGTTTTTGCGTTCTACTATTCCATTAGATTGAGGTGAATAAGGAGCCATAGTTTGATGAATAATGCCATGCTCTTAACAAAATTCGTCAAAAGGTATATCGTATTCTTCACCTCTATCACTTCTTATAGCCTTAATCTTTTTACCAAGTTGATTTTCAACTTCATTCTTATAATATTTAAATATTTTTAAAGCCTCATCTTTAGACTTTAGTAGATACACATAGCAGTATCTTGTTGAATCATTAATAAATATTATAAAATACTTTTTATCTTCTCGAGTTTGAATTGACTTTAAATCACATAGATCACTGTGAATTAAGTCAAGAAGTTTAGTATTTCTTTCTACTGATGGAAATGGTATTTTTGCTAACTTAGCTTCAACACACACTTCGCAGTTGTAATGTGGATCAATTTTATGATTAGGTAATAATTCTAATTTTATTAATTTTTATAATGAATTAAAATTCATATGTCCTAATCTATCATGCCATAAATAAGAAGAGTCAACCATATAAGCAGAAGAATAAGCTTTATTCATTTCAAGGTTTCTGTGTATAGTCATTACATTTACCTTGAATAATCATTATTCAAGTAACCCCTTCCAATAAATATCCCTCCTTAGTGAGTATAAATTTGTTAGACTCAAAAACCATCCTAAAGCCATGTTTGCTTAGGAGGAAGCCTGACACCAGATTCTTTCGAATATTTGGAACATGAAGTACATCATTCAATAGAAGTTCCTTTTCGGATGTCATTTTGAGTACTATGCGGCCAAGTCCTTCTATCTTGGATGTAGCAAAATTTTTTATAACCAGATTTTACCATTGATAGGAGTATATAATGAGAACATACTCTTATCAGAGTAGATATGTCTGGTAGCTCTAGTGTCGATGTACCACTCATTAGCTTTGTCAACCATGTTTGCTTCAAACACAATAGCTGACAGCATCATCTCGGATACTTCTTGGGATTGGATTTTAATAATATTGACCTCTTTCTTTTCTTTCCCCTTGAAACTATAGTCCTTGGATTTGTGTCTTTGCTTTTCACAGACAAAGCACTTTCCCTTAAACTTATATTTCTTTGGATTGCCCTTCTTCTGTTTAAAGCCTTCATCTGGAAACTTGCATTTCTTCTTTCCTTCTATTTAGGCTCAGCAGGTTGTCCTTCTTTCTTCTTGTCTTGCCTCTTATTATCTTCCTTAATCTCAAGCGGACAATTAGATCTTCAAGTCTCATCTCTTTTTGCTTATGTTTTAGGTAGTTCTTGAAATCCTTCCATAATGGTGGTAGTTTCTCTATAATGGCAGCTATCTAGAATGACTCACTGAGAGATATTCTTTCTGCATATATCTCATGCAGGATGATCTGGAGCTCTTGGACTTGCTCCATAATAATTTTATGTTTGACTATTTTATAGTCTAAGAAACTTTCGATCATAAACTTCTTATGTCCAGCATCTCTGTCTTATACTTTTTGTCCAGGGATACCTATAACTCTTTGACAATAGCAATATTCTGTACACATTGTACAAAGTATTATCCAGACCATTGAGGATGTAGTTCTTGCAAATAAAGTTTGAATGCTTCCATGCTTCTACAACAGCAATCACTTGCTTATCGGCCTCTCCTTTCTTCAGGACTGGTGGATCTTCATTCAGTACTCTGACCAGATTGAGAGTTGCGAGGTAGAACAGCATCTTCTGTTGCCAGCTCTTGAAGTCGGTTCCGGAGAACTTCTCTAATTTCTCAGCTTGAACGGGTGCAGTCATTGTAGCCATCTGCAGCAGTACTTCTGTGACTCAAAATTGTTTTAAGATTGTTGGCATAGATTGTGGATACCTAATTGATAAGACCAAGTCTAAGTTACACTCTATATCCTTAAGACAATTTCGTCCTGCAATGGTGCTTACGGTCTATATGACGATTGTCTCCAGATATAATAGTCTCCTTTTGATGAATGCAGCACTACAATTCATCAAAAATATCGAATCAAGAATGCGTCTCTCTTTTCTATGCACTATAGCTATACTTCCCTAAGGAGAGTATGCAAATGCCTAAGAGAGGAAAGGATTTGGGATTGATTGGATTGATTGAAATGCAAAGGTCAAAGATCCTATTTATAGGTTTTAGGTGCCTTTTGGATACATCCTTTCGAGTTTAATTTGATTTGAATTGATTAATCAGATTTGATCAAAGAAAGCCTTTGATATACCGGTTCCCTCCGTGATATGAAGATCAACCGATCAGATAAGCCAATCCACGTCCTGATATGTCATTTCACCATCGTGATCTGATGATCACATGATCCGATAGGTGGTAGAACAGCTTTGATACACCATTTTATGATCGGAACGATCATCTTATCATCAATGGCATGATTGGACGGGTGCCTTATCACCAAAGATCATCAACGGCATGATCGGACATGCGTCTTATCACTAATGGTCCAATCAACCTATCGGGTGCGCTGAACGGGTGTGCACTCTCAGCCTTGCATCTTAATCCGATCATTTTTCATTGTCAGATCCTCATGATCAAGAAAAAATTTAAAGCTCCTCGTGAAGATACGCACGTGCGAAGTGCAAAGTGCGCCTACAAAGCGCCTATTGCGCCCTTCGCACACGCACATGCACGGGGGTGATGTGTAGTGAGCCTAAGGAACTTAAGCATGAAGGAAGAGGTTTTCATATATATGAACCTTTCTTTCTTAATTTTTTTGATATGAAACTAAATGTCCTTTCAATTTCTCATTCACCTACATAGGGAGGTAATGGGCTTTCAAGGCCCATTTAGGTATTCAAGGTCTTTTGGCCCATTACCCAACACAATATGCCCAAGCTTACATCACTATATGTTTGATTTTTGTACGCTAGAAATATTGTATATTGATGCAGTACTAAAAAACTTAAATAATTTATTTTGATTAATAGTTTTGGGTGAGATTATGAATTATTATAGATGGTAGCAGAAAGGTTCTAAACCATGCCTTGTTTATTTGCTACTAGCAAACCACCAATGCATGAGGTAGTCATGACCATCAATTTTAAGGTCAAAATGGTGGTCAACTATTTCCTCCTTAGTTAAGCATGTCTAACATTCTTAGCTGAGTGATCATCATTTTTTACCTAGAATTTCCAATGTATGAAGTTCAACATCATGTTTTTGCATTGGAAATACTCATTGTTAGGTGAATTTTGATCACTTGATTGGCTGAGTTTATCAGACACCATCACTGGCACCACAGAAGTTTGGTAAGTCTTCATGTATTCAACTAAAAAAAAAAAGAAAAAAAATTGCTTCAAAAGCAGAGGCAGTAGTGTATAAAGATCCCTAACTAGAAAGTAGAATTAATTTTAGCCTGTTCGACAAAATGGCAAGCTAATTTGGAGCCATGAATCGTGGCTGATACGGCTGGCCGATTTCTCTGGGTGATATTATTTTTTGCACGATTTTCAAAAATGATGTGACAGTTGAACCCAGAGCCAGCCTCCAACGCCGGCCCCTAGCGCCGGCCTCTAGCGCCGGCCCCCAGCATCGGCCTTTGGCTACGGCCTCCAGCGTCGGCCCCCAGCATCGGCCTTTGGCTCCAGCGTCGGCCTCCAGCGTCGGCCTTTGGCTCCGGCCTCTAGCACCGGCCTTTGGCTCCAGCCTCCACCGTCGGCCTTCAGCAATGGCCTTTGGCTACGGCCTCCAGCGCCGGCCCCCAGCGTCAGCCTTTGGCTCCAGCATCGGCCTTCAGTGACGGCCTTTGGCTACGGCCTCCAACGCCGGCCCCCAGCATCGGCCTTTGGCTCCGGCCTCCAGCGCCGGCCTTTGGCTCCAGCCTCCAGTGTTGGCCTTCAGCGACGGCCTTTGGCTACGGCCTCCAGCGCGACCCCCAGCATCGGCCTTTGGCTCCAGCATCGGCCTTCAGCGACGGCCTTTGGCTACGGCCTCCAGCGTCGGCCCCCAGCGCTGGCCTTTGGCTCCAGCCTCCAGCATCGGTCTTCAGCGACGGCCTTTGGCTATGGCCTCCAGCGCCGGCCCCCAGCGTCGGCCTTTGGCTCCGGCCTCCAGTGCTGGCCTTTGGCTCCAGCATCGGCCTTCAGCAATGGCCTTTCGCTACGGCCTCCAGCGCCGGCCCCCAGTGTCGGATTTTGGCTCCGATCTTTGGCACCGGCACCTCCCAGGCCGGCACCTCCAAGACCGGTACCTCGAAGGCCAGTACCTCAAAGCTGCCAAGCTCCCTCGCCGCTAACAGTGCCATGCAAGTGAACAAAGCCTTGTACGTGAACAGTGTCATGCAAGCCCATCCAAGGACATGAGCAAGGCCACGCAAGGAATTCCAAGTGACTTTTCCAAGATCACGAACGGTCACCGAATATGATGAACGAGCAACTTCTAAGGTTGCGGACGATTTCCAAAAGGTCAAGAGGCATACTTATGACACGTTATTACTCAGCTGTTACCAGTAAAGAGTAAGAGGGACCCCGAATAGATATATAAAGACCCCAATCCCCCAACGTGGGGGGAGGGGAGAAAACTCAATCTCTACTCTTGCATTAACAAAAATTCTACTATTCTACAAATCATTAACTTGGGCGTCGGAGGGTCCCCACCGGAATCACCTGTCCGGGACTTTTCTTGCAGGCCCCCGAGAGGAGACGACGACTCTTCTACATCCTCGAAGGTCTGCGGAGATCCCAGCTCGCCCGGCGCTTATCGACCGTGATTTGGCAGCAACAGATTGGCATGCCAGGAAGGGGGGCGCTTGTTCTCCCGGTGACAGACTCCAATTCTGTGAAAGAAATGATGGTGACCACATGAGCACAGGAGGCTTCCACCAGCCAAGCCGTGGAGCGCGTTCCTCGGGCTGATCTAACGGAGGCCAACCTCCGTGTTTCGCCCCTGCCCAGATGAGCCAGCCTGACCGACTGAAGGTTCTATCTCACCAAGTTCAGAACCTAGCGGCGGTGGTACGGGGATTGCAGGAATGCTACTTTGCAGCCGCACCTCAGCTCCCTCCGCTCGACGAACGGGTGCGGGGCATAGTTCTATCCCATCAGGGCGGGACCCGCCCAAGGCCTCCCATCACTCACTTTCGAGAGACAGGCATCAAGATGCCTCAAAGCGATGACGGTCTCTCTCCCGCTCGCCTTCGGGATCTCATCGCCGAGGAGCCTCGAAATGGCGATGGTCCCTTTCCCATTGCTCGCCTCCTGAGCCCCATCCCCGAGAGGCCTCAGGGCGATGGCGGTCCCCTTCCCGTCATTCTAGTCGCTCCTATCGGCGCCAAGACGGATCCAGGCGGGCGCGTTCCTTACCTCGGTGGCCTACCCCAGCTTCATCTTCTGGTTCTCTACAGACGACGCCCAGCGAAGACTACCCGACGGCTCGACGAGTATCACCGATGGTTGGAGGAGCTTAGCCGTCGGATCACCAATCCTCATGGAGCGGACTACGAGCATCGCCCCCCTCTTTCCGATGGATCATGGAGGAACCGGTGCTGCCCCATTTCCGTCTCCCACAACTGGATCCATACGACGGCACGACGGACCCATTGGACCACCTGGAGAGCTATAAGTTCTTTATGCGGTCCAGGGAGCGACAGACTCCCTTCTATGTGTGCCTTTCCGGCCACCCTCCGAAAGGCGGCACGTGCATGGTACTCCCGTCTACCGCCGCGCAGCATTGATTCATTCCATCATCTCGAGCGAGCTTTCCTGGCCCACTTTAATGCGAACCGGAAGATTCCACGAGTGGCGGATATTCTATTTGCCATCCAGAAGAGGAGCGGTGAGATCCTAAAAGACTTCGTCGCCCGGTTCAAGGATGTGGCGCTGGAGTATATAATTTAGATGATTCTATAGCCACCTTGGCATTGAAGCGGAGACTTCATCCTTCCAGGTTCGCTTATTCTCTAGACAAGAACCCCCGGGCTCTTACGCCGAACTTCTGAGTCATGCACAAAAGTACATCCGTGCGGACGAGGCGGATTCCTCCCGAAGGGAGGATGATAAGAATCCTAGCAAGAAATCAATGCCCACTGAGCAGGCCGGAGCGCGACTTGGAAGACTGAGCCCCCTCACCGTCCAGACCGCCGACCGCAGATGCTTGTTCCTAAGGAGCGATTCACTCCCCTCATGGCTCCGATATCCCACATCCTGCTGAAAATTGAGGAAGAACCTTACTTCAACGTCCGCTCCCCCTGAGGTCTGGGACCCCCCCAATAAGGAGCTCTACTGTCGGTATCACCAGATTATGGTCACGACACCGAGAACTGCCGCCACCTGAAGAGGGCCATTGAAGAGCTTGTCCAGCAGGGTCATTTGGGCAAGTTTGTCCATAGGGGAAACCCTCCTATTCCAGGCCCGGCGGTGCCTCCTACACTCCAGGCCGATGCAGACAATGCCCCTACAGCGAGGACCATATCCATGATTGCCTGGGGGGCAGGCGGCAGTTCAAAGAGACAGTGGGAAGGAGTAGACCCTATAAAAGACTTGGAGTAGTCAACAAAAATGATGGTGGCATGGTGGTATCCATGACCATAGCCAGGCATCCTGTGAGATGAATCTTGGTTGATAGTGGTAGTTCTGTGGACGTCCTGAGCTATGAGGCTTTTGTTCGAATCAACCTCTTTGAACCTTCCCTTCAGCCTATCACTACGCCTTTAATGGGCTTCACGGGAGACTCTATAAGCGCCGAGGGAGAAATTGCCCTCCCTGTCACGGCTGGGACACGCCGCATCAAAGCACGGTGATCATAAACTTCTGGTGGTTTGGGTCCCACTGACTTACAACACCATCTTTGGGAGACCAGGGTTGAATATGCTAGATGCTGTCATTTCCACCAAGAGACTGTTGGTAAGATTCCCTACCAGCGAAAGAGTCGGAGAAATGAAAGGAGAGCAAAGCCCGCCGCCGCTGTGCTACCACTTGTCTCCCAGTCCCTTGGAGGCCGCGTCGGCAATGGCATCTGGGCCGCTTGACCCCCGAGACCCGGGAGGGAGGGGGGAGCCAGCCGAGCACCTTCTGACCTTTCCCTTAGGAGGAGAACCGATGAGGACCATCCAGGTTGGGGCGTTACTGCCCGAAGAGGCACGCGATCGACTCCTCACATTCCTATGAGCCAACGCCGACATCTTCGCATGGTCTGCCGCCGACATGCCAGGCATCCCTGAGGAGGTAATCACTCACCGGCTCAACCTTAAGCCAGAGTGTCGGCCAGTCTGACAGAAGAAAAGGAGCTTCGCTCCGGACAAACAGAGAGCTATCGACGAGGAGGTTCGCAAGCTGGTGGCTGCAGGGCATGTCCGGGAGGTTCACTATCCCGAGTGGTTGGCCAACGTAGTGATGGTACGCAAGGCTAGTGGGAGCTAGAGGATGTGTGTAGACTTCACTGATCTCAACAAAGTATGCCCCAAAGGCAGCTTTCCTTGCCCCTGATCGACCAGCTGATGGACGCTACATCCGGCCATGAGGTCCTTAGTTTCATGGATGCTTTCTCCGGATACAATCAGATCAGGATGAACCCAATGGATGAGGAAGCCACCTCCTTCATAACCGAGAAGGGGCTGTATTGCTACAAGGTGATGCCATTTGGATTAAAGAACGTGGGAGCCACCTATCAAAGGCTAATGAATAAAGTCTTCGAGAACCAGATGGGACACAATATGGAGGTATACGTGGATGACATGTTGACCAAAAGTGTTCACGCCATCGACCATATCACCGACCTAGCGGAGACTTTCGGCAACCTTCGTCGATGCCAAATGAAATTGAATCCGCGCAACTGTGCATTTGGAGTGACAGCTGGAAAGTTCTTGGGATTCATGGTGACCCGCTATGGGATCGAGGCAAATCCAGACAAAGTTCAAGCCATCCTGGACATGAGGCCACCTACCAACAAGAAAGAAGTACAATGCCTGACGGGGAGGGTGGCGACCTTGAGCCGTTTCCTATCCAGGTCCGCCAAGAGATGCCTGCCTTTCTTCAAGGCCCTCTGCAAGGTCAACGGATTCGAATGGATGAAAGAATGTCAGAAAGCGTTTGAGGGACTAAAGGAATTCCTCTCTACCCTGCCACTATTATCCAAGCCAACAAGTGGAGAAGAGCTCCTTCTGTACCTCGCAGCTTCTTCCGAGGCCGTTAGTTCTGTATTGGTCCGTGTGGACACCAATGGCATGCAAAAACTGGTGTATTATACAAGCAAGGTGCTCCACGATGCAGAGACCAGATACTCGAAGATTGAGAAGATCATATTTGCCTTGATCATGTCTGCCAGCGCCTACGGCCATATTTCCAAGCCCACCCGATTGCAGTGATCACAGACCAGCCTCTGAGGACAATTCTCGCTCGTCCAAATACGTTGGGTCGGTTAGCAAAGTGGGCGCTCAAGTTGGGTGAGTTTGATCTATCTTTTCGCCCTTGGTCGGCCATGAAATCGTAGGTCCTTGCAGATTTTTTGGTCGAATGCACTTGGGGCGAGGAGCGGCCCGAAGCAACCTCAGTGGACCCCTCACCTTTCGATACCAGAGACGATGAATGGGTTCTGCATGTGGACAGGGCATCAAATTCTCAAGGGAGTGGAGCAGGCCTCATCCTGGCCAACCCGAATGGAGTTGTGGCCGAGTGTGCGCTCTGTTTCCTCTTTCCAGCCACCAATAACCAAGCAGAGTATGAGGCTCTGTTGTTGGGATAAAATTAGTCCGAGAGCTCAGGGTGAAGCATCTTAGGGCATTCACTGACTCCCAGCTGGTCACTAGCTAGATCACGGGAGAATATGAAGCAAAAGATCTCATCATGTCCCGCTACCTAAGTATGGTACAGTCGCAGTCTTCTCCCTTGGCATATTTCAGTGTTAGCTATATCCCCCGAGGGAAAAATGCTAGAGCCGACGCCTTGTCCCATCTCGCCACCTCAGCTGACGGAACGTTGGGAAGAGCTTATGTGGAGCATCTAGAAGCCCCAAGTATTGATGCAACAAGAGAAACTCTGCCATTGAGCAGGGGCCTTCCTGGATGGATCCCTACATCCAATACCTCACCAACGGTACCCTCCCAGAAGACCCTGCCGAAGCCAAGAAAATCAAGAGACGGACCCTAAAATTTTTTATAATGGATGGAAGACTCTATCGCAGGTCGTTCTCATACCCAGTTCTCAAGTGTGTTGGCCCCACCGAAGCAGATTACATATTGCGGGAGATACATGAAGGTATATGCGGAAGCCATCTAGGAGGCAGGGCGCTCGCATACAAAGCCCTTCGGCAAGGTTACTACTGGCTGATAATGAAGGAGGATGCATCTGAGCTTGTCAAAAAGTGCGACAGCTGCCAGCGCCATGCTAATATTCAACATCAGCCGGCATCCCAGCTAACCCCCCTGGCCGCACCCTGGCCCTTCGCCCAGTGGGGTATGGACATCTTGGGACCATTCCCTCCGGCCTCTGGACAACGTAAGTTCCTGGTGGTAGCGGTGGATCATTTTACCAGATGGATTGAGGCTGAGGCCCTTGCCAAAATCATGGAAAGTAAAATAAGAGCTTTCTTCTGGAAGTCGATCGTGTGCCGATTTGGACTGCTGCACACCCTGGTCACAGATAATGGCCGACAATTTGACAACACGGCCTTCTGGGAATTCTGCAATGGCCTGGGCATTCATCAGTGGTTTACCTCTGTGGGTACCCTCAGACAATGGCGCAGCCGAGGTGACCAATCACACTATCCTCCAAGGACTAAGAGCCCGCCTAGATGGCTGCAAGGGGCGCTGGGTGGAAGAGCTCCCCAGCGTATTATGGGCATACCACACGACTCCACAGCCCCTACGGGGGAAACTCCTTTCAGCTTGGTCTTTGGGACCGAGATGGTCATCCCAATGGAGATAGGTGTCCCCAGTCCCCGGATAGAGCTATACCACGAAGAGCACAACCCAAATCAACTGCGGGCCAATCTAGATCTAGTGGAAGAGTTGCGAGATCAAGCACAACTTCGTATGGCGGCCTTCCGCCAACGAGCGGCCAGATACTACAACGCTCGAGTACGGCCCAAGACATTCCGCTCGGGAGACCTCGTTCTGAGGCGAGCTGAAGTATCAAAGCCGACGGAAGGAGGCAAGCTGGCACCGAGATGGGAAGGACCGTACCGCATCAAAGAAGTTCTTCACCATGGGGCGTACAGAGTTGAAGAACTAGACGGAAAGCTGCTCCCACACACTTGGAACGCCGACAACTTACACCGGTATTATCAGTAATATGCTACTTTTATTAATTTGAACCTGCTTGACTAATAATAGCTCTCAAAGTCTTTTCATTTCTTCCTCGAATGGTCGCTCTGCTCACCAAAGACCGGCTCTGCGTCGGCACTAAAGACCGGCTCCGCGTCGGCACCAAAGATCGACTCCGCGTCGGCACTAAAGACTGGCTCCGCGTCGGCACTAAAGACCGCCTCCGCGTTGGCACCAAAGACCGGCTCCGCGTCGGCACCAAAGATCGACTCCGCATCAGCACCAAAGACCGGCTCCGCATCGGCACCAAAGACCCGCGAAGGCAAACAGCTGCGAAAAAGCTAAGTATACTACACTGAGAAAAAAGTTCTTTTCATTAGTGTCTGGATGCATTACAGGAAAACAACTAAAGACCGGCTCCGCATCGGCACTAAAAGACCGGCTCTGCGCTAGCACTAAAGACTGGCGCCCAGCGTCGGCACTAAAGACTGGTGCCCAGCATTAGCACTAAAGACCGGCTCCGCGTCGGCACTAAAAGACCGGCTTCGCGTCGGCACTAAAAGACCGGCTCCGTGCCAGCACTAAAGACTTGCACCCAGCGTCAGCACTAAAAGACCGGCTCCGTGCCGGCACTAAAGATTGGCGCCCAGCATCGGCACTAAAGATTGGTGCCTAGCGTTGGCACTAAAGACCGGCTCCGCGTCAGCACTAAAAGACCGGCTCTGCGTCGGCACTAAAAGACTGGCTCCGCGTCGGCACTAAAAGACTGGCGCCCAGCGTCGGCACTAAAAGACCGGCTCTGTGCCGGCACTAAAGACTGGCGCCCAGCATCGGCACTAAAGACTGGCGCCCAGCGTCGGCACTAAAGACTGGCACCCAGCATCGGTACTAAAGACTGGCGCCCAATGTCGGCACTAAAAATCAGCTCCGCGTTGGCCTAAAAGACCAGTTCTGCACCGGCAACTAAAGAGACGACATTTCTCGAAGGAAATCCTCTATAATCTCAACAGCCTGAATAGGCGAGGTGATGGCGCGAAAATCGGCCGCCCAGAGGATATTAGCACCCCTTTCGCGGGTGATTGTGCGCTCACCCATCTCAGGGGCGGGGGGCATCTGATACGACTGGCCAATTTCTCTGGGTGATATTATTTTTTGCATGATTTCAAAAATGATGTGACAGTTGAACCCAGAGCCAGCCTCCAGCGCCGGCCCCTAGCATCGGCCTCCAGCGCCGGCCTCCAGCGCCGGCCCCCAGCGTCGGCCTTTGGCTACGGCCTCCAGCACCGTCCCCCAGCGTCGGCCTTTTGCTCCAGCATCAGCCTCCAGCGTCGGCCTTTGGCTCCAGCCTCCAGCGCTGGCCTTTGGCTCCAGCCTCCAGCGTCGGCCTTCAGCGACAGCCTTTGGCTACGGCCTCCAGCGCCGGCCCCCAGCGTCGGCCTTTGGCTCCAGCATCGGCCTTCAGCGACGGCCTTTGGCTACGGCCTCCAGCGTCGGCCCCCAGCGCTGGCCTTTGGCTCCAGCCTTCAGCGTCGGTCTTCAGCGACGGCCTTTGGCTACGGCCTCCAGCACCGGCCCCCAGCGTCGGCCTTTGGCTCTGGCCTCCAGCGTCGGCCTTTGGCTCCAGCCTCCAGCGTCGGCCTTTAGCGATGGCCTTTGGTTACAGCCTCCAGCGCCGGCCCCCAGCGTCAGCCTTTGGCTCCAGCATCAGCCTTCAGTGATAGCCTTTGGCTACGGCCTCCAGCGTCGGCCCCTAGCGCTGGTCTTTGGCTCCAGCCTCCAGCGTCGGTCTTCAGCGACGGCCTTTGGCTACGGCCTCCAGCGTCGGCCTTTGGCTCCGGCGTCCAGCGCCGGCCTTTGGCTCCAGCATCAGCCTTCAGCGATGGCCTTTGGCTACGGCCTCCAGCGCCGGCCCCCAGCGTCGGCCTTTGGCACCGGCACCTCCCAGGCCGGCACCTCCAAGACCGGCACCTCAAAGGCCAGTACCTCAAAGCTGCCAAGCTCCCTTGCCGCTAACAGTGCCATGCAAGTGAACAGAGCCTTGTACGTGAACAGTGCCATGCAAGCCCATCCAAGGACATGAGCAGGGCCACGCAAGGAATTCCAAGTGACTTTTCCAAGATCATGAACGGTCACCGAATATGATGAACCGGCAACTTCTAAGGTCGCGGATGGTTTCCAAAAGGTCAAGAGGCGTACTTATGATACGTTATTTCTCAGCTGTTACCAGCAAAGGGTAAGAGGGATCCCGAACAGGTATAGAAAGACCCCAATCCCCCAACGTGGGGGGGAGGGGAGAAAACTCAATCTCTACTCTTGCATTAACAAAAATTCTACTGTTCTACAAATCATTAACTTGGGCGTCGGAGGGTTCCCACCGGAATCACCGGTCCGGGACTTTTCTTGCAGGCCCCCGAGAGGAGACGACGACCCTTCTACATCCTCGAAGGTCTGCGGAGATCCCAGCTCGCCCGGCGCTCATCGACTGTGATTTGGCAGCAACAGTGGCATCCTATAAGAAGAGAACTAGATCTGCAATGCCGATTTATTGAACACTTCCTACGCTTATAAACATATTTATGATTTCAGGATGAGTTGAACCTAAGAAATAAGTATTGGCCAGATGAAACCCAGTAACTAATAACATTAAAGCTAACTACTTCAGGGTAATGCCTACACTTGCCCACCTCAAAAGAGGAAAAACTTGCACGTCCATTCTGACGGAAAAGTGAACCTACAGTAAAAATGAAGTCTTGACTAAACCAAGCCTCCTCACATAATTCCACAGAGTAAAAACTTGCATCCTATTGATTTTGATAGGAAAGTTTGTCTACTATTAAGGATACCTCAAACTCAGTCATTCTAACTGAAATGAGAAAAAAGAGGGAAAGAAAAAGGTTCTGTTTGATGAAGCGACAAAGTGACAATGGAGTCTCTAATGATGCAATGCGGCAAGAAAGATGTAGAGGGACCGATACAAGGGAACAAATATAAATACCCCATAGATGATGTTCTAATGTTTGGTCACTGATACTATTTTGTGACACTAAGAAGATTTCAGGTGCAATATGCTCAAGCTTGCATCAATATATGTTCAATTTCTATACGCTAGAAAGATTTTATATCGATGCAAGACTACGAAACTTAAATAGTTTATTTTGGTTAATAGTTTTGGGTGAGATTATGAATCATTGCAAATGATACCAGAAAGGCTCTAAACCATGCCTTGTGTAGATGATGAGACACTGTATTCTTTTATATCAATATTGACTATCTGCTAGAGTATATGATAACTTGTGTACACATCTTTATTCCCATATTAATTTTATGCCAAGAAAATGTAGAGTATTTTAGACAGGATTAAGAAACTTGAATTATACTTCTCATATAATTACATATGGTATTAAAGCTAATTAAGCTCATGACATATGTGAACTCGGGGATGATTGACTTGAAATCTAAAATGAAGGATTAAAGATGCATGATTAAATAGTTCAAAGAGTCTTTTGTCAAGGTAATAAAACCTTCCAATTATGCAAAAAAAAAAATTTGACACCAACTCATGCCCCTATGAACAAAGTGCTAGCAATGCCCTCAAAATCTAGGGTTATTTCTCGCAGGAGTTTTCGACCCACCTGCAACTAAATGTGAATGAAAGTGATGCTTGGATGACAAGGAAGACTTATGTATTTAGTTCCACAATATTGTATCTCTCTCTCTACGTACATATGTACAATATCTATATGTATACAATATCTATATGTATGTGTATGTGCGTGTGTCCGATCACTTTTCTTATCCTTCGATCCACGTATATTCCAAAGTAATTCCCTTTTTTTTACTTTTTTTATCTTTGTGATTTGTGAACTGCGTGGGTCCAAAGATAGAGAAAGTAAATGAATACTAGATCTAATCACCTCCCCCATCCTTAGAGATATGCAGTTCATGGATCCTAAAGATGAAAAAGGTAAAAAAGGTAAGGTGGCTTTAGGATCTATATGGATGCAAGGGTGAAAAAGACGGTCAGATTCTGAACTTGATTACATTCAAATATAACTAAGTCCAAGATTTGGTTACTTTCCTTGTCCTTGGATGCTCGTCAACATGAGCTCTCACATGTCCTCCTCATTGAAGCTTTAGTATCGTCATTAAGCGGGATATTTCTAGTACATAATCGATATGAGACAAAACACTCACCAATATAGGCTCTCACAACCTATGGATGATGAACAAAAAAATTATATTTAAAAAGATGTCACTTTCTTTTACCATCAAAAAAATTAAAAAATATGCAAAATGTTATTAAAAGCACAGTTGAATATAGCAGAGTGAAGGAAGCAAATTCATGTAGCCGATCCTATGTAGTTGAAAAAAGGTTTAAAATCAAAAGGGTCTTGCAGGCTTAGATTTCTCCTGACCACCGACCATTGCTGAAATTTTGATCCTAAGTGCGATGGTTCGGCCTCGAAGATGTCAGCGATACTTAATTTTCTGTACCCTGTTCTTGTCACCCAAAACTTGAACTCTTCCTCCTCACATTTTGTCCTCTTCCTCTCGATCCCTAATCTCCCTAATTCTCTCAAATCTGAACTTTTTCCATTCGTGAATGCATCTTAGATTTGGTTAAATAAAGAGATTAAAGCTTCAAAAATGCCGGTCTCACAATCCCTAAAGAAAATAAACGCATGCATAAATTTCAAGATTAAAGATTTGCCAAATTAATAATATCAGAAGTCATCTTCCTCATGTTTTGTAAAAAACTAAAGATGGCATATGACAGAAGTTGAGAGAAACCCATGGCTATTTTAGTTATTTTTAGATTGGTTAGTTAATTTTAAGAAAATAAATCTTTGGAATATTAGAATTTTTTAATATAAAATTAGTGGAGGATGACCTTGAAAAGTTTTCATTTGAGGTTTAGTTGTCTAGTTAGATCTAATTTTCCTCCTCTTATCCATTTTTTCAAAAACTAAAATTTTATAAAGTGGGTAACTGGCTTAAGCTTTTTATTTTAGGTTGGATAATTAGGAGTTAAAGCATTTTTTAAAAAAAATTATAAGCTGCCACTATAAAACTTGAATTAGAAATCTCCCTCAATAGAAATTTAGGTGTCAATTACTTATGTTAAAATTAGTTGGCTTTGTTAAGAGCTAAAAGTTAAGTCCTCTCGCTTCCCTTTGTTACTGTTGGATAAATATGTTTGCATTTTATTTTTTTATCAAGTTTTAGAATATTCTAAAAGACTTTGGATATTATTTTTTTCCAAGATGCACGGATCCCATAGGATCCTAGCTATTCATAATCAACTCACTTCAAAGCTGCAGCATTCTTCAATCTCTCCCCTCAAAGAAAATGATTATTTCTTTTTCCTTTTAGAAGAAAGGGGTTCTTCAATATTGGTGAATTAGAAAATATGCTACGGACCGAGGCTCCATTAAACAAATAAAGCCTATGATCAGTAAGTTTGGGCTCATTTGAATGATTGACTTGTTCAACTAGTTACAAGCATACCTTGAACAGGAATGTCAGAACTTGGATGGAGTCTGAGCTCAGATTAATGCTCCCAAATACTATAGCTGCGCCAACAAGGAAGCAGTCGAACCAATACAAATGATCGATAGACATATTTTATCATGTAGATTGTTTATTTTTCGGTTTTAGAAAGACCAACCCACATTGTTATCGCTTTCTACTTGATAACATTAATTGGATATTGATATAAAATGCCAAATAGCAAACCATTCGGGACTATCACAAAATCGAATCATAGGTCATACTGACATAATTTCTTGCTGTAACCCCAAATGCATATATGTACTTTTTGAATCCTTAGGGGAAAAAAAAAACAAAAAGTTACATTAGATTGTAAAGAGAAATAGGTCTTCTGACTTCTTTTTAGGTAGTTAGGCATCTCAGTAGCATGGCAAGATCACAACTCACCGGAGGTATCTCAATGTGAACTTTAATGGTTCTGTGCAAAATGTAGCTGCTCGCAATGGATATGCTATAAGGGATTTACATAGGAAGACTTTGGTTGCTGAGTTGGCTACTATCCTTTAACAGGTGTCTTTCGCTGATATTACTAAAGTTTGGATGGGCCTAAGATAAGCAATTAACCATCTCCATGTTCATATATATATATATATATATATATATATATATATATGGACTGAGGACTTGAATACATGATTATAAGTTCCTAAGTACTTTATTTATTTATTTATTTATTGTTTTTTGAAGCAGAAGTGAGGGAACAAGCACTTTTCCCACTAAATTTATTAAAACCAAAGTTACAAAGAGTTAGAAGATTGAGAAATAGACAAAAAAAAATTACAAAAGCTACGGTGGGAGTCTAAATATTTTTCGGTACAAAAATTATTTTATAGACTAAAGAAGGCAATAGATTTGTGTAGAAGTTCTCAAGTACATAATTTATTCATTCTGATTTGTTGGGCCAATTGATATGCAATAACAATCAATCTAAAAATTTGAACTTTGCTAATGTAGTTAGCCAAGGAGAGACGAAATTCAGTGCTAGACTGCTGAAGGACAGATAGGGCAGCACACCTGAACAAGACTAGGCCTTTTCTGAAAAATAACTATTTCAGTGAAACCTCCATGAATTAGTTGTTATGAAGATGAAACAAATGATTCTGAAAGAGAAGATAGATATGGCTTTGGAGGCATTTGCAATTCATTTGCTCTTCCCTGCAACATGTCTACCACCTTGCTTATTGAGGGACGATTTTCTGGCCTTGTTTGAATGCACCATAAACCAACTAAAATCATTTTTCTTGCAATTTCTTCAGTTTCACTTGTCACTTCAATTGCTTGTAAATCTCCATCTTGGTCCAAATGCTCATAAATCCAGTGCGGAAAATAAACTTCACTCGTATTCCCAACTTCAGCATCAATGTTCTTTCTTCCTCCCACCATTTCTAATACCATCATTCCATAACTATACACATCTGATTTACTGGAGACAACTCCAAAGTTTCTAGAGAACACTTCTGGGGCCATATAGCCAATAGTTCCTCGAGGATCTGTCATAGAAAGTATACTAACTTTTTCTAAGCATAACTTAGCCAACCCGAAATCAGATATCTTGGGACAAAATTCTTTGTCTAGTAGGATATTATGAGGTTTAATATCAAAATGTACTATACGTGTATTGCACCTACAATGCAAATACTCTAAACCTTGGGCTATGCCAAATGCAATTTGATATAGTTTTTCTAACCCAAGAGTTGCTAATTTCTCCAAATAAATGTACTTTTCAAGCGATCCATTGGGCATGAATTCATAAATTAAAGCTCTTTTGGACCCTTCTAAGCAAAAGCCAAGGAGACTGACAATGTTTACATGAGAAGTCCGGCCAATGCTTGCAACCTCATTAACAAATTCCTTCCCGTTGCCTTTTGAATCACTTAAGATCTTGACAGCCACCAAAAGACCATCATCGAGACTTCCTTTAAATACAGTACCAAAACCACCTTGGCCAAGTTTGTCATGAAATTCTTGGTTATTTTCTTTACATCTGCATACCTATATCTTTTTGGAGCAAGGGAGCCATATTTCTTTAAAAACTCTTCAATATCTGGTGCACGGTAAGATTTCTTCCAAATCAAAAGTTTACACTTGCGAATATAGCGAAGGAACATAAGGATGCCAAGAATAAAACCCCAAGTCCTGCTGTAAACCTGAAAAAGAAGGGAAAAAGACAAATCCAGTTTGACAGCATTAATGCATGCATGAATATATGCACAAAGATTTTAACATCACTGGCTATCACTAGTAACTATTAGGGAGGAACAAAAGAGATATATATTTGAGAAGTTTTTAAACCCCCATTCAGATACAGATTTATGGAGTGAGTTCGCACAAATTTACGATATTTTTTTTTCAGTTTAATATTTCCAACCTTAGGTAAATCAGTAGCTTTATTTCCTCCTTAAAATATAGAACCCTTTAAGTTCGAGATAATTAATGTCCATGTAATAGCAAATTAAGATTATCAAGCTACTGTTCTTTATTATCCATATTCGATTGTCCAATATTTTTTCCCAATAAATTGCTAATGCCCATGAGAGAAGCTTGAATGTGCAACTTTTATGTCTAGACACGTTCAGTTTCATTTTATATTTTAGTTATGGACATCATTCTTCCACCTATGTCCGCATTGTGAGTGGATGACTGAATTGAACTTCCCCTTCACTAGTTTTTGCATGGTATGCCATTATCATTCATTGATGTGTTAACACTAGTCGGGCCGCCAGGAAATATAAAGATAAAGAATCTAATTAATAACTACAAGATATTTAAATGACAATGGTAAAATTGAGAACAGATAGCACAAGGATATCATGGAGAATGTATGGCACTATCAGATGTGGCAAACAGACCAGGTGGTTCATGCCAGGCCAAGAATGGCATGGCTTGGGGGTCATGCTGGCCCATGGGCCATACAAATATGACGATTCGTCGCATGTTGGCCCAACATGGCCTGTGGTTTGGCATGGCCGATCTAATATAGCTTGTCATGGGCTAGCCCTAAGTGAGTGTTTGGTTATCCGAATGGAACCATCATAATGATTTTAGATCACTAATGGTCTTTAGCTTGGAGTGACTTTATATCCAATAATCTAAGATTAATATGTTTAGTATGTTATAGCTCCGAGATTAAAGATCCCCAAATATTTATGATTGAGCTATTTGATATGTTACTAAAATCTTAGATCACCAACTATATAATATCAAAATTATCTCTTATATATTTAGCAACTACCATGATAATTTAGTATTAGTTCACATTATTTCTTGTTATAATATTTACATTAAATTATAATATTATTTTATAACATAATATATGATGTGATATTTCATTATATTATAACAATATATTACTATTATTATATTATATTATATGATAATAATATCTTATCATATTAAATTATATTATATTAATATAAAAATAATATCAAACATCTTTTTTTATGGATGGGAGGCATTTTGGTCTTCAAACCTTAGAATAAGATCATTGCTTAGGAAAGTGGCTATATGGGTCTATATAAGCACTTATGGTGATCTAAGATATCAGACTCAACACTTTTACATCAAGTTAACTTAAAGATGTCAAATGGATTAAGCAGTTAGTGCTCTAGCCCGGCCTAGCCTGAAGTGAGTGGTGTCAATAATCGGGTTGTTCGTGGCATGGCTCGACTACTACAATAGCCATATTGGGCTTGACACGACATGACCCTTGGGCTATGTTAGGCCGTACCCTCTTGACTAGCAGACCATGCTGGCATGATAACACAAATGGGGCAGGTATGATGAGCATAAATTAACTAAACATGGCAAGCAATGGGGTTGCCTATGGCCTTTCTAAAAGCCAAAAATGCCTTCTTTTTTAAACCTATTTGTCCTTCCCAATAACCGCAAATGATTAACTTGTATTGTTAATTTAGACATTTAGAGACTCTCCAACCCTCTATAAATACCCTCAATCCCCTCACTTACCCCACACTAAATTCTAAGCTCTTCTAAGCTTTCTTAAATTATATTAAGCTCTCTTCTAAGTTCTTCTGAGCTTCCTACAAGCTCTCTTAATCCTCCTACAAACTCTCCTAATCTCTCTACAAGCTCTTTTGATTGTCTCTATAAGCTCTTTTGATCTCTTCACAAGACCCCTCTAATTCTTACCATGGTTGATGCTAGTAGCTGTCGCTCTCGGCACCCCATTATAGCTTTAAACTCAACTCAAAGGAGATAAAACATATGACACTCTAATTCTAACTCTCTTTTTTATCAATTCCTTTCATACGATTTTCGATCTATCTTTATCATTTTTTTCTTCTACATGTATCAAGTTACTCTTTGCATAAGTATATCTCTAAGTCTATGTTGCACATGTGCAAACCATTTAAGTTATCCTTCAATTAATTTATTCTCAATTGGAAACACCTCTACTTATTTTATGAATAGTTTTATTTTTTATTTTATCCTTTTCTTATTACTGTTGATGCCAAATCACCGGCCTCGAGCGTCCGATCGCTTCCTCCAGCGAGCTCCTCGCGCCTGCAAGCAAGTCCCGGGGGTCAGAGATTCCGGCGGGGACCCTTCGACGCTCAAGTCAGTGGTCTAAGCAACAGCCATGAGCTTGAGGAAGCTCGAAAGAGAAAGAGAGAGATGGCTCCGAGAAGAGCCCTCGCTGTAAGCGTTTAGGGGTGTAATGAGTGTGTTACCTGGTCGAGGTCCCTCTTACCCTCTTTATAGGTGCTTAGAGTTTGTCTGGCTTGACTAGTTGAGGCCTTGTAATGATGACCTTGATGGGTGAAGTGTCAGAGCTGATGTCTGTGAGGCATGGGGTTCTACCACTTGTCAGAGCATTTAAGGTGATGGCAGCAATGGCAGAGCTTGCTTCCTTCTTTGTTATGTCAGGATTGAAGGTCAAGTCCCATCAACGACATGGCCAGTGGGTAGGTGGACCTGACCAGGAAGTGCCGGGGTGGGGCCGGCCCAGCCGGCTCGGAGATGCTGGGGCCGAGAGGGCCTGCTAGGGATGGCCGGGGTCGACTCAGCGGGCTCGGAGATACCGGGGCCGAGAAGGGCCGGCCATGGATGGCCGGGGTTGACTCGGCGGGCTCGGAGATACCGGGGCCGAGAAGGGCCGGCCAGGGATGGCCGGGGTCGACTCGGCGGGCTTGGAGATGCCGGGGCCGAGAAGGGCCGGCCAAGGATGGCCGAGGCCAACTCGGCGGGCACGGAGATGCCGGGGCCGGCTTGGACACGCCGAGGGCCGCCTAGCTTGGACACGCCAGGGGGCCGGCTAGGAAAGTGCCGGGGCCACCTAGCTTGGACACGTCGGGGGCCGGCTAGGAAAGTGCCGGGCCGCCTAGCTTGGACACGCCGGGGGCCGGCTAGGAAAGTGCCGGGGCCGGCTGGAGGTGCTGGGGCCGCCTAGCTTGGACACGCCGGGGGCCGGCTAGGGAAGTGCCGGGCCGCTTGGCTTGGACATGCCGGGGGCCAGCTAGGAAGGTGCCGGGCCGCTTGGCTTGGACACGCCGAGGCCGGCTAGAAAGGTGCTGGGACCGGCTGGGAGGTGCCGGGGCCGCCTAGCTTGGACACGCCGGGGGCCAGCTAGGAAGGTGTCGGGCTGCTTGGCTTGGACATGCCGGGTGCCGGCTAGGAAGGTGCCGGGGCCGGCTGGGAGGTGCCAGAGCCGCCTAGCTTGGACACGCCGGGGGCCGGCCAGGAAGGTGCCGGGCTGCTGGGAAGTGCCGGGTGTCGGCCTTGGAGGCGTCGGCCATGGAGGTGTTGGCCATGGAGGTGCCAGCCTTGGAGGTGTCGGCCTTGGAGCTATCGGCCTTGGAGCTGTCGGCCATGGAGCTATCGGCCATGGAGCTATCGGCCTTGGAGCTGTCGGCTTTGGAGCTGTCGGCCTTGGAGCCATCTGCCTTGGAGCTTAGAGCAATTGGGTGTGCGTGGCTTTATGAGGCCATAAATGCTACCATGGCCGAAGGCCCTTTGGAGGACAAAGGGGGACTCCGTCGGTTTCCTTCCTTCATGGTTCTCTAACAGCGTTGGATCAGCCACATCAGATGCCCCCTCACCCCTGAGACAAAGCGGGTCCACCCCAGCAAGGCGAAAGGGGCGTTACCTCCCAAGTGGCTGATCCTCGCTTAACTTTAGGCCTTCAACTTTTGACATGAAGTTTGGATGTAGGTCCCCATCCACATGCTTTTGAGGCAAAGAGCCAATGATGCCGCAATGATGTTCCTGAGACAGAGGGGGCCGTTGCTGCAGAGGCAGAGATAAGCTGCTGGGGCTGTAACAAGGCCGTTGAGGCTAAAACAAGATGGCCGAAGTAGAAATAAAACCACAGGGGCTGAAATAAAATTGCCTGTGTTTGTGTGCTGGTCCGGAAGGTGACTCAAGCGGGCACGAGCTGTTAGTTATTTGAACCAACTCGGGGCGTAGGCTAGCCAGGCCGAGTGGTATCCGTTAGCCGCTATATCGTCGAGCTACTCCGAAACCACCTCGGGGGTTTCATGGCTAGCCCGAGGGTGACTCGGGGTCGCTGGAATCATAGGTCTTGAACCACGGTGGGGGTTTCGTGGCCGGCCCGGGGGTAACCTTTGATCACAGGACCGTCGAGAGCCTTTTGAATGGTTGGTTTTCCCATAATGCATTTAGATACTAATGAAAAGAAACTTTTTCTTGTAGTGTACTTAGCTCTTTGTTGGAGGGATTTGTCTCCTTTTGCTTCGTTTGGGAGGCTCCATGTTAATGGCTTTCGTTGGTGAGCTTGGAGGGGCTCTTTACTTTTGGCGTGAAGTTTAGAGGTGGGTGCCCGTCAACTGTGAGCCGATTGACCATTGGCCGCTCACGCAAGGCTGAAGCCGCTGAGGCTGAAATAAAGTTGTTGAGGCTGTGACGAAGCTGCTGAGGCAAAGTTGAGGACATTGAGAGCCTTTTGAACCCCGGAGGGTGACCTGAGAGTTGAGAGTCGTCAGGTGCTTTTGTAATGAGCTGGCCTCGAGCTTTTGTGCTGAGCTAGGGTCGAGCTTAGAGTGCCGGCGCTTGGGGTCGACCAAGGTCTTCCCTGCTGGACCCGGGCTTTTCGTGCCGACCGGGGTCGGGCTTTATGCCTGGCTGGTCCAGGGCTTTTTGTGCCGACCGGGGTCGGGCTTCATGCTTGGCTGGCCCAGGGCTTTTTGTGCCGATCAGGGTTGGGCTTTATGCCTGGCTGGCCCAGGGCTTTTTGTTCCAATCGGGGTCGGGCTTTATGCCTGGCTGGCCCAGGGCTTTTTGTGCCAACCGGGGTCGGGCTTCATGCCTGACTGGCCCAGGGCTTTTTGTGCCGACCGGGGTCGGACTTCATGCCTGGCTGGTGCAGGGCTTTATCCACCGATGGGTGTCGGGCTTCATGCCTGGCTGGTGCAGGGCTTTAGGTGCCGACAGGTATCGGGCTTCATGCCTGGCTGGTGCAGAGCTTTATCCGACGATGGGTGTCGGGCTTCATGCTTGGCTGGTGCAGGGCTTTAGGTGCCGACGGTGTCGGGCTTCATGCCTGGCTGGCCCAGGGCTTTTTGTGCCGATCGGGTCAGGCTTTATTCCTGGCTGGCCCAGGGCTTTTTGTGCCGACCGGGGTCGGGCTTCATGCCTGGCTGGCCCAGGGCTTTTGTGCCAACTGGGGTCGGGCTTCATGCCTGGCTGGTGCAGGGCTTTATCCGCCGATGGGTGTCGGGCTTCATGCCTGGCTGGTATAGGGCTTTAGGTGCCGACGGGTGTCGGGCTTCATGCCTGGCTGGCCCAGGGCTTTTGTGCCGACCGGGGTCAGGCTTCATGCCTGGCTGGCCCAGGGCTTTTCGTGCCGGCTGGGGTCGGGCTTCATGCATGGCTGGTGCAGGGCTTTTTGGACGCAAAAGCGAGGTTGGCCTTGGGTGTTGATGCAAGGTAGATCTTTCCTGCATGACAATTTTAAGTCTTAATGAAAGAAACTGTCTTAAGTGCAATATACTTAGCTCTTGTAGCACCCATGTTTTTCCTTTTGTGGATTTGAGCACTTCCGTCCACTGGTGACCTGCCCCCTAGGGAGTCATGTTAGTCGGATTGGAAGTGTCGTTGCCCTTACTTGCCTTCTCTCGCATTGGAGGCCAGGATGAGATGCCTGTGGCCGGGAAGAAGTTGGAAACCGGGACAAAGCTGGAGTCCTTTGAGGAAAGCCTCGACAGTTGGCGGTCATTGAAGATGAATGGCTGGGAGAGTCCATTGAGGGCATTGCTAAGAGTAAAAAGGTCGGAGGAGTTGCCGGGAGGGCTCTTGCCTAGCTTTTTCTTTGAAGAGATTGATTGCCTTCGGTGCTGAAGCTTAAGAGCAGTAGTCAAAGCCTTTTGTCCTCATCTTCTTCCTTGTATTAATTGCAATGACACCTCTCGGCTTGCTCTAGCCGATTGTTGAGCCTTTGAGTGAGCTCTTTCAACTGCCGGTGTTGTTCGTCCAGATGCTTCCTCATCTTATGATTAAGGTCCTCCCCAGATGACCCAAAAGACTAACAGAAGGCAGGAGATCGGTGGTGCTCAGGTGAAGCTTGATGGTGATAAGCTTCTATGTGAGGAGATTTTCCGTGAGCGGATCACTAGCCAACTGGTGCAGCTATCATGGGCGACGTGAGAGCCTTGGGGTGCTGCTGAGTGGCCCCCGAGCGTTGCTTCTGCAGTTCATGAACTGCTACTTTCAAAGCTTGATCTTGCCGATTGAGGATGGCCAGCTGGTTAATCAGAGCAGCTGAAGTTGGTGGTGAAGGAGGGGCAGGGAGAGAGAGACTGGTCTTTTGTTGCTCAGTGCGATGTGGATGCCCCCAGCATGATTGGTAAGAACCTCTAGCATGCGCATCACCACCATAGCTATCTTAGAGGGGACGGTGACTTATAGCTCAAGGAGACAGCTTTCTTTCCTTCAACGCGTCCCCCCTACCTGGCGCGCCAATCTGTTGATGCCAAATCACCGGCCTCGAGCATCCGGTCGCCTCCTCCAGCGAGCTCCTCACGCCTGCAAGCAAGTCCCGGGGGTCGGAGATTCCGGCGGGGACCCTCCGACGTTCAAGTCAATGGTCTGGGCAATAGCCGTGAGCTTGAGGAAGCTCGAAAGAGAAAGAGAGAGAGATGGCTCCGAGAAGAGCCCTCGCTGTGAGCGTTTAGGGGTGTAATGAGTGTGTTACCTGGTCGAGGTCCCTCTTACCCTCTTTATAGGTGCTTAGAGTTTGTCTGGCTTGACTAGTTGAGGCCTTGTAATGATGACCTTGATGGGTGAAGTGTCAGAGCTAATGTCTATGAGGCATGGGGTTCTACCACTTGTCAGAGCATTTAAGGTGATGACAGCAATGGCAGAGCTTGCTTCCTTCTTTGATATGTCAGGACTGTAGGTCAAGTCCCATCAACGACGTGGCCAGTGGGTAGGTGGACGTGGCCAGGAAGTGCCGGGGTGGGGCCGGCCAGGATGGCTGGGGCCAGCCCGGCTGGCTCGAAGATGCCGGGGCCGAGAGGGCTGGCCAGGGATGGCCGGGGTCAACTCGGCGGGCTCAGAGATGCCGGGGCCGAGAGGGCCGGCCAGGGATGGCCGGGGTCAACTCGGCGGGCTCGAAGATGCCGGGGCCGAGAAAGGCCGGCCAAGGATGGCCGTGGTCGACTCGACGGGCTCGGAGATGCCAGGGCCGAGAAGGGCCGACCAAGGATGGCCGGGGCTGACTCGGCGGGCACGGAGATGCCGGGGCCGGCTTGGACACGCCAAGGGCCACCTAGCTTGGACAGGCCGGGGGGGCCGGCTAGGAAAGTGCCAGGGCCGCCTAGCTTGGACACGTCGGGGACCGGCTAGGAAAGTGCCGGGGCCGCCTAGCTTGGACACGCCGGGGGCCGGCTAGGAAAGTGTCGGGCTGCCTAGCTTGGACACCCCGGGGGGCCGGCTAAGAAAGTGCCGGGGCCGCCTAGCTTGGACACGCCGGGGGCCGGTTAGGAAAGTGCCGGGCCGCCTAGCTTGGACACGCCGAGGGCCGGCTAGGAAAGTGCCGGGGCCGGCTAGGAGGTGCCGGGGCCGCCTAGCTTGGACACGCCGGGGGCTGGCTAGGGAAGTGCCGGGGCCGCCTAGCTTGGACACGCCGGGGCTGGCTAGGAAGGTGCCGGGCCGGCTGGAAGGTGTCGGGGCTGCCTAGCTTGGACACGCCGGGGGCCAGCTAGGAAGGTGCCGGGCCGCTTGGCTTGGACACGCCGGGGGCCGGCTAGGAAGGTGTCGGGGCCTGCTGGAGGTGCCGGGGCTGCCTAGATTGGACACACCGGGGGCCGGCCAAGAAGGCGCCGAGCCACTGGGAGGTGCCGGGTGTCGGCCTTGGAGGCGTCGGCCATGAAGGTGTCGGCCATGGAGCTGTCGACCTTAGAGCCGTCGGCCTTGGAGCTTAGAGCAATTGGGTGTGCGTGGCTTTATGAGGCCATAAACGCTACAGTGGCTGAAGGGCCCTTTGGAGGCCAAAGGGGGCACCGTCGATTTTCTTCCTTCATGGTTCTCTAACGGCGTTGGATCAGCCACATCAATTACCATACATTCATCTTAACATTCTCATTGCCGCCAAGTTCATCTTATATACATATATTTTTCTAACTACCTAACATTTCATGTTATAAAGTATAGATAATCTTGTGACCATTATAAAACTTTTATTTTAACTTGCATGTTTTTATGATTATATAATATTTCAATTGCATTTCTCCAATTGATCCAACTTGTTTTAATCCTATGAACAATATTATCCTCAATATCTTCTTTCTTATGAATAATCAATCCTAAATACTAAAAGTTATCATTTTTAGTAACTTTATGGATCCCAATTTATACTCTATAGTCATTTCTATTCTTAATTGTACTAAATTGATTCCATGTATTCTGTCTTTATCCTACTTAACATAAAATCTTTAGATTTTAATGTATTTCATCATAGTTTTAACTTAGGATTAACTTAACCTTGATTTCATTTACTAGTACTATATTATATACAAATAATATACGCTATAAAATATCATCGTGAATATGTCAAACAAGCTAATTTATAACTAAAGCAAAAAGATAAGAATTTAGAATATATAAGCCTATTGCAATAAAAAAATTCGCTAATATTACCATTAATAGTTTTTATACTATAAGTGCTCTATCATAGATATCTTTTATTATGTTAGTATATTTAATAGTTACTTTTTTTCTTTTCTAATATCAATTATAAGACTTGCATTCTGTATTAGTAAAATTTCTAAGATGAAAAATAATCATTGTTAAGTAATCCTAGTGTTTTACAGCTCATGAAGTAACTTTGAGAGTTCCATGATTTTTTTTTTTTAAAAAAAACCTCCATAACTGCCAATTGACATAAACCTGAACCAATAGATTCAACTTTATGAACTAATTTGATTGGTTAAAACAAGTAAAAAGCAATGATACCACCATATGAGTGTCGAAGAAATTGGGGGATTAAAGGGGAAAAAAGGGCTAAGTGCTCCATAGATCACCTGCTGTTAAACGTAATTCCTATTGTATAAATCTTGAAATAACGTAATTCCTATTCTATAAATCTTGAAATATTGTACCAGAAAACAGGATATCACATGTCATTAAGAAATATCAAAAACATTTGAAGAGATTGGGTTGGTTGGAGTAACAACATGTTCATTACCTATTGCAATCTTCCTCCTCAAATTGCTGTTTTCTGCATCAAATAACCCAAAACAAACAGAGATTAGTACAAAGAAGTTGATTTCATATGTTTTATCAGAAATTAGAACTCCTACAATGTCTATTTCCCTTAAGACACTCCTTTCTCTAAGTAAAATTTACAAGTTTCTACAGAATTGCCACTAATATAAACCTTAAACTCTAGGTGCAAGTTCAGTGGCCCATTTGAATGGGTAAAGCAAGTAGCTAGCAGTGATATCTAGATGCTTAAAACACGATGAAGATTTGACAAACACAACAGGTTATAGAAATCTACTTTGGCATCCGTTGTGCATGCACACTTGAAATCTATTCGAGTGTCATGTTTGAAGCAGAGCGGAGTCCAGGTCCTTTGATGCGAGTATTTGGCGGAATATAGAGAAAGGCCATCACCATTTCCACTGAAGATTAGCTGCCATTCAAGCAATGGTCTACCGTTCCAACACGCAGAATCAGATCCTTCATCCTCCAGTCTATTGGAAAAGCGAAGCCTATAATCTTTGCATAAGGTACGATTATAGATTTCGTGGAAGCTGTCGGCCGAAAAATTATAAGCACTCGGCATGCAATTGAAAAATGTTTGGTTCTGTCCGACGAAGTGAGGAAGGACAAATTCTTAGATAGATCAATTGCAGGATCAAAGTCATACTGAAAAGTGCAGTTTGGCATATGCAAGTTATTGCTCAACTCTTGGTCTTGAATTGTGATTGTCCTATAGCGTAGTCAATTTTTTCCAAGACATACCAAGGCTCATGCCCATTAAAGAAGATGATAGGTGTGGAGCCTTGGCAAGCGACCAGATGATGCCCTCTGCATTCAGGATTGGTGGTGTTTTCTCTTGCGATGTTGGGAGAAATAGAGGTGGTGTTTTTGGTGCGGTTGGATTTGCTGTTGTTCGTGTAGAAAGGCAAACTTACTTCAGTATTGCCGCATGTAGAAAGACAGGATTCAACGGGCATGATGAGCAAGAAAGATTGGGGAAAACGAAGAAGAGGAAGAAGGGGATTACGAGGCAGGAAAAGGACAGAGACATCATAAGTAACACTACGAGCTTTGCAACAGATCCACACTAATAGCAAGCAGCCCTGTTAAGCTTCTTCATCCCTAAAAGAGCGGAAGAAAAACCAGTTGGTGGTTTCATGTCCAATTGCAAGGCCATCTGTACCGAAGGACCACGACGCATTGTAAAAACCAAGAGGTTGAGCCCCACGCGGCCTTGACAAACATTTTTGGAGAGGGGGAGGAGCTTCGAATTTGTTTCTCTTTCACCTTGACTTCTACAAGGCCGTCGAAGAAGTTGGGGAAGAACGGGAAAAGGGCTAAAAATTGAGAACTCTGAAAAGAGAAGAGGCGAGGTTCCCAGAATTTTGACTCTGTTTTTAAAAATTCTTGGTGGTGGAAGATAAACAGCATTCAGAAATCCTGCAGCGTCAATTAAAGACTTCCAAAATGACAAACCCTTTTACATCACCGCATGGATACAGTGGAGTAGCCGTTTGCCAATCTTGAGTAACAACCAACCAATGAGTGGGTACGTCGTAAGATGGAAGTTTGAGTCAAAGTCTTCCTACCTGCCAGCAAGGTCCCAGACCCCACTTATACCAAAAGAACAAGTCTTCTCACACCATTTTCTACGTGGAAAAGCTTGAACCCCGCCAAAGTTTGCCCACAACAAAATCAAAGTCACGAGTCAAAGTCTTCCTAATTGTCCCTAACCTGCATGTCTCCTCGCACCATTTCCACAAAGGAAAAATTTACGCCCCATCTATCCTGATAGGAAAGTATGCTATGCCTACCACAATGGCCACCTTAAAATCAGCCTACAAAAAAGGTATCTATTCTTTGAATCTACGAGTGATATTTAAAGTTTTTGATGATGCCAGAGTATAAAAGAGATGTGGAAACTATTATGCAAGGGAAGAGTCTCTGGGGAACGATGTTCCCACAATAAAATAAAAGAAAGGAAAAGGTTAATTACTACTACTGCCTCTGAATTTTGGCATCATATCGTAGCATATAATATTTCAAAACATAGTTTCATATCGAATAAAAAAAATAAAATACTTAACTCAAATTTATTTGCTATCAATTAGCTTTCACTCAAGTTTTTAAAACCATATAATTTTGACTTACTAATAAATTAATTAGACCAACAATGAAGCTTAATAGTTTATACTGTTTTATTCTGTAACAATCATAAGTAGCTCGATGGAGCATTTGCTTCAGAGGCTAAAGCTCCATGCGAGGTAATGTCTTGTGTGGATGCTGTATGCGCAAAACAGAAGACAAACGAGGGAGTTTTCTTCTTCTATTTTGGATCAAATGATGTTCCGATCAATGGGGTGATTCAATTACATGAAACTATGTTTCTTGATGTAGCGAGTAGCATGGTCCTTGCCAAGTGCCTTCTAAGCAGTTGACGAAGTCCTTGCAGTTTGTTGTGTGGTTGCAGGAGCAAGTATCCTCGTATCTATCCGTTTTCTTTTTTTGCTTAAAAGTGTTTTTTTTTTATAAAAAAAAAATAACAAAGCTGTTGCCATAGGCCTAACCTTCTACTGCAAGGAAAATAGTAGAGTCCAAAAGGTAGGAAGGACAAGTAAATTATGAGGAGAAAAGAAAGAGATATTACCAATATAAAGCTAGGGGAACAGATATTAGCGATACAAATGTTAGGGGATTGTTTTTCTTTTCTCTTGATGTTTTTTTGACAGGTTGGCTTATCAACCTTTACGGTCAAATAAAAATAAAAATAATCCAGAACAAACAGAGATTAGTATGAGAAGAAAATGATTTAACAAGTTCTATCAGAAATTAGAACTCTCAGAAATATCTGTTTCCCACAATACTTGTCTCTATCTTCCATTCATAAAATTAACAAGTTTCTAAGGAATTGCCACTAATATAACCTTAAACTTCGAGGTGCAATTTCATAAGCTAGTTTAATTGGTTAAAACCAGTAGCTAGCAGTGATACCTAGATGCTTAAAAACATTATGAAGATTTGACACACATAGAAGTTATAGAAATTTACTTTGGCATTCCTTGTTGCATAGGCACTTGAAATCTCGTCTAATGTCATGTTCGATGCTGTTATGATCCCAGTCCCCTTTATAATGCAAGTAACTGGCAGACTGTATGGAAAGCTGCTCATCACCATATTCACTGAATGATAGGTTCCATTCAATCAATGGGCTAGGATTGCTCCAACACTCCTCACGAGCAGGTCCTTCATTCTCTGGTCTATTGCAAAAGAGAAGCTCGTAACCACTGCAAAGACTACGATTATAGATTTTGTGGAAGATCTCGGTAGGAAAATTATAATCACTCCGCATGCAGTTGAAGAATGATCGGTTTTGGTTCTGGACGACGAGGTGAGGAAGGACCAAATCCTCAGATAGATGAATTGGAGGATCAATTCATAACGTAAATTGCAGTCTGGCATCTGGATGTAATCGCTCAACTCTCGGTCTAGAATTATGGTCGATCTGGTAGGGTAGTCAATATTTTTTAAGACATACCCGGGCTCATGTCCATAGAAGCGGACGATTGCCGTGGAGTCATGATCACAGACGACCTCATGACGCCCTTTGCATTCAGGATAGGTGGGTTTTTTGGGAGTAGCAGGGTTGTTTGTGTAGAAAGGAAAAGTTATTTCAAAATCGACGCATGGTAGCCGATCCGGTGGGCATGAGCAACGAAGATCGGGGAAAACGAAGAAGATGAAGAAGGGGATTATGAGGCAGGAAAAGGAGAGAGGCATGATAAGTGACACTACGAGCTTTGCAACACACTACACTAGGAACAAGCAGACCGGTTGAGCTCCATCCCTGACAGAGGGAATAGAGTTTTCAATTCCGATACGGATGCTGATTCCTGGCGATCTGAGTTTGACTCGGTCTGAAGGACTAAGACGCGTGGTAGAAGTAGAACCAAGAGGTTGGGCCCCACCGCGGCCCCGTGAAACGTACTACAAGGGGTAGAATTTTTCAGTCTTTGCCCTTGACTTCTACAGGATGCTGGAGAAGAGGGGGACCCAAAAAAAACAAAAAAGAAAAAAACTGATCGGAAGAGCGAAGGATTTTCTTAGGGCTTTTTCTATCATACTTCTTGCCGTATATGCAGGTAATATCGTAAATGATAGTAAGTTCAAAAGTATCAGGACATTAATAAAAGTGATTCTATATTAGAGGTAATTCTTAGATTATCATATATTTAATTGGATATAATTACATGATTCTTAGATTATCATTATTTGACATAGCATGATTTTATATTGGACTTGATACTTGAATTGCTATATAAATGACTGAGTGTGATTTTATATTGAATATAATTTTCATATGGTTATAATTTTGATTTTCTATATTTATTAGATGTGATTTGTGTATATAAGTTGTATTTATTTTTTTTATTTTATATTATTTTTTATTTTTAATCAATAAATAATTCTTGCCTTATAATGTTACATATGTCATAGCAACTATTTGCATATATTTGCACCAATGCAACGGAACAATGGGTCATACAGAATTTAGCATCAAATATCCAGTAAAATTTTACTTTCTTTTTATATATATAGATACATCATTTCTATACATTTTTAATATAAATATCGATATATCAGGAAAGTGTCTTACTTCTTCTTTTTTCCTTTTTTTTTTATTTTTTAAAAATCCTGCAGCTTTCGATCAATCTATTAGACTTGGAAAATGGCGAGGCCTTTCACATCGATAAAGCAAAAGCAAGGCGGCTCACAACAATGCAAGGAATGAACGGATGCAATGGAGTAGCTGTTTGTTATATCTTTAGTACCAACCAAATTGAAAACAAATCAGAAGAGGATGATGAATGATGAATAGGCATATCATCTGATGGAAGTCTTGAGTGAAATCTTTCTGGCATCCATGAGTTCCAAGTCTCCTCTTGTTATGTTCAAAAGAGGAAAAACTTGTGGTCCTCCATTCTGACAGGAGAGTGGGCCTACAATAAAAATGAAGTCCTGAGTCAACCAAGTCTCCTCACATAACTCCACAGCGGAAAAAGTTGCACCCCATCGATTTTGACGGGAAAGTTTATCTACACTTAAGGAAATCTCAACGTCACTCATTCTAACTGAAATGAGAAAAAAAAAAGAGAACCAAACAACAAAAAAAAAAAGTTCTGTTCAATGAAGCGGCAAAGTGATGGTGGAGTCTTTAATGATGCAATAGGATGAGAAGATTTGGAGAGAACGATGCCGGGGAACAAATACAAATACCCTGCAGATGATGTTCCAAAGTTTGGTCATTGTTACTATTTAGTGAGGTGCAATTTGCCCAAGCCTGCATCAATATATGTTCAATTTCTGTAGCTAGAAACATTTTATATTGAATCAGGACTAAGAAACTTAAATAGTTTATTTTGGTTAATAGTTTTGGGTGAGATCATCAGTCATTATAAATGGTACTAGAAAGGTTCTAAACCATGGCCTTGTGTAGATGACGAGACACTGGAGCACTAATTCTTTCATACAAATATTGAATATATGCTAGGGTGTGTGATAGCTTGTGTACACATGTATTTATTCCTACATATGCCAAGAAAATGTAGAGTACTTAGACAGAATTAAGAAACTTGAATTATATTTCTCATATTATTACACATGGTATTAAAGCTAATCCAACTCATGATATGTGGACTAGGGGATGGTTGACTTAAAATGTAGGATGAAGGATTAAAGATGCACGATTGAATAATTCAAAGAGACTTTTGTTAAGATAATAAAGTTATTCAACCATGCAAAAAAAAAAAAAAAAAAAATCGACACAAACTTAGGCCCCTATGAACAAAGTGCTAGCCATAACCTCAAAATTTAAGGTTATTTCAAGTAAAGGTATGCAGAGGGTTTTCACCTACTTACAAATAAATGTGAGTGAAAGTGATGCTTTGATGCAAAAAAATTTGTGCGGACTTATGTATTTAGTTCCACAACATTGCATCTCTCCACATACATACACACATAATATATATAAATATTTATACACACACACACACACATATATATCTACATACATACATACATATATATATATATACACACACACACACATACACATATACATACATACATATATGTATATATAAACATATATACAAATATACATACATACAAATGTATATATGTATAACATAACATATAATAATTATATTCAAAAATAACTAAGTTCAAGATTCCATTATTTTTGATCTCCTTGCATCTATATGAATTCTGAAGTTACTCTATCTTTTTCATCCTTTTCATTTTGGTATTCACACACCGTGTGAATTCAAAGAAAAGAAAAATAACCAAATTTAAACTTGACTATATCGAAATATAGTAAGACCTATCTTTATATATATATATATATAAAGTGAAGAAATTTAAATATATTTTTGATTAATTTTTGTGAATTCTTAGGTTGTTGCAATAAAAGATGAATTAAGGGGTGGATATATATACAAAAGTTAGGTCACAGGTTATTATTGTAGCAAGAGATAAATCAGTTGAGGCATACATGCTGATACAAGGTCTCAGATTGTTATCGTTGGAAGGGACGTGTGGACGGTTAGGAAAAGTCATCATCTTTTATGTCAAGTTGGAAGTAAAGTGTGAACGGGGAACTTAGATGTGCACCTGATTGGTCAATTAGTTAAGACTTCATAAAAACGTGTGAGCAGTGGTCAAGTTGGAAGATTTTATTGAGGGACAAGGGTAAACAATGATTCAATGAACTTGTGGTAAAGACTAAAAAGCCTTAAAAGAAATGCCATCCGAGAAAAGCTAGCCATCTGATGCTGTAATTTGGTATTAAATTTATGTACATTTAATTATTTGTTTCACTGGCACGGTAGACACGCACGGGAGACTTGTTGACCTTATCTTCTCCTGAGGGCCAACCGCAGCAAACTACTGCCACGACCAACGCGATCAATTTACAGCACCCCACTGGCCATAATTCTGTTCCTCGAACTGACTTAATTATTTTTTTCACCCAATAGAAAAGATAAAGAAATGGTGGTAGCTCAGGCGTTGCAGAAATCTCATGATGCCATTTTGTAGAGTCATCAAAATATAATATAACAATAGAAAATGATGCTACACATCTTTTCCCGCCAAAACATCCATTTAGAATCAGCCGGCACAGTGTCTTTGAATCCTATGGTTTTACTTGTCTGCTTACAATGTGGCACATGCAATTCCGTGATATGTTTACTATAATAAAATTTAATTATAGCAACTCTTTTTTTTTTTTTCAACGTTAATGGTAAACATTGAAAATTTTCGCGATTCGTCGACGCTTAAAAAAAAAAAAAACATCAGCAAGGGAGAAAATTTAACGACGCTTAGGATTGACTATATTTGTAAACAACACCATCAAAAAACGGGACCGTGCCATGGATCGCGATCCGCGTGCTACAAAAACATGAAAATTCCACTGTTCATCCATCACTGCTAACTAATCCAACGCTCCGAATCAATGCGTGCCTCTCTCTCATCCCTTCGTCTCCCTAAAATCTCTCCATCCCTTTTCAAATTCCAAATCCCTCCTCCATTTCGAAGCCCTCAACAAGCGAAGGATATGCACATGTTTTGAGATGGAAAATGTATGAAAAGACTAAGCCTGTCCCGATCGGAGGGCGAGTACTTTATCTTAGTTGGAGATTTCTTTTGGCATATTGTGCTTCGAGCGACCATTGGTTGGATCTTTGGCCGGCAGGATTCCTTTCCTGACTACTGTTTTAGATGGCCAGGAAGTCGGCCCTGTGAATAAGCCCTTTCCTTTTATATGAACCATTAATTTATTATTTATTTATTCTAAATGATAATTATGATATCTAATTTTATTAGATATTTAAATTTAAGTGATAATGATGGTTTAATAAAGCTAATTTTTATTGATTTATCTTTGGGAAGTTGTTATCTGATAATTTCTTTGATGGAAAGAGAAATTGATCGTATTATCATATTGGTCCTTTCTTTCCTATATATATATCTGTTTGACCATCAAAATAGATAAGAAAAGAATTAATAAAGAGGAAGAAACTCAATCTGTCGTTAACACATACGCAGACTCTCGTTCCTTGTCAACGAAGAACGAATATCAATGGATCAAGGTACGAATATCAATACGAAGAACGAATATCAATGGATCAAGGTACGCATTCTTGGTTTATATTTTTATATATATTTTCATGTAAAAATCATTTATTCTAAGATCTTGGCCATTATGTTTATTAAAGAAGATCCTTTAATGGATCTTACATGTAGTATGAGAGCCTTGATTAAAGAATTTATGATTTTTTATTATGAATCTATATTTGACGATTCTTATTTATATATATATAGAATAAAATAATTAAATTTTTATTGCTCGAACGTCTCCTTTCCTTTATCATACATAAGACCCCCTCTATGTTGTGAATCAATGAAGCTCGTTTCAAGTGTCTTTCTTTTTCTTTATTTTTTCTTGAGATCTTATAGAAGTTTGGATCTCGTTAATACAGCGTAAGCCATGTTCAACCACCCAGCCCATGAAAGAAGGAAGGGGTGCCTGAAGTTAAGGAATCCACTCGTCTTTCTTTCGTGAAATCCCAACCAAATCCCTTTTCTTACGTGGACTTTGTGGACTCACGAAGACTCTTTAATTGCGTGCAATCCCAACGAAATCCAACTAAATTAATCGTGGGATTTGGACCATGGGATTCCAACATTAAAGATGGTGAAGAGGAAAGGGCGGTGGAGAGGGATTCCAACATTAAAGGCGGTGGAGGGGAAAGGGGAAGGGGGGGTCTTGCGTACCGTGGGATTTCTTCTTTTGATTATCTCAAGCAACCGTCTCCTCTTCCTTTCGTTCCATAAAGCCGGGATTCCGATCGCGGATTAAAAAAAAAGAAACCCTTCCATGAAGAATCTCTCTTCACGAGAGACATACTATAAAAGGAGACATCTCCCGTGCATGAAGGGAGACGAATGGAAGGCGTCTTGGGGAAGGGGATTCAAGAAAAAATAAAATAAAATAAAATAAAGGTTACTTGGTTTGAATCTCGTACCAACAGATTTAAGGATAAGGATGTTACTATTCCATCAATTTAATCTTAACAACAAAAGATGAAAGCCCAGGATATTTCTTTTCGAGAAGATTCTCCTAAAATTTATGTTTTACTCTCTAATATTTATGAGATTAATGTTTTGAAAAACATTACAATAAAATTATGTGGGTACCTTAAGTCTTTTATATTCACGCATGATATTATCATTAATTAAATTTGATGTCTATATTATGTGATTTGTTAGTCACCAAAGTGGCCAAATTTGAAAGTTTATAGGTATCAAATTTAATTAAATAATTCAATTACTCATAATTATGTGATGCTTATAAATGAATGATATAATTGTTTAATTGTTATGAGTATATTGAGTTCATTGATTATAAATATTTAAGGGTCTCCCAAAGGTTGACTAGTCATTTTATAATCTATGGAAATGATGTGGTTAATTAATGTGCTTGGTTAGGTATGTTTAGCATATCCAAAGATAGCAAACATATCTAATTTGAGTATATATAATTGCCAAATATGTAAAATTAAAATTAAGCATCAATTATGTTTATTGTTGTATATTGTTGTATCACCAAAGGAGAACTTCAATATGCACTTATTGTTTACTTGATGGAATATGAATAATATTACTCAAAGCATTAATATGTGAGCATGTTTTCTATATTTGCAGCAACTATTCCTGTTTCTCTTCATTCGCAATCTATGTCTGTTCAAACTTTTAATGGGCTTAATTTCTCTGAATGGCGTGAACAAGTTCAGTTTCATCTTGGTGTTCTAAATCTTGATTTGGCACTTATAAATGAGAAACCCACTGCTCTTACTGACTCTAGCAGTGCTAAACAGAGGTCTTTTCATAAGTCTTGGGAAAGATCAAACAGACTTAGCTGATGTTTATCCGAATGACTGTAGCAAACAATATCAAGTCCACAATTCCTGCTACTGAAAGTGCTAAGGAATTTATGAAGTTTGTGGAAGCACGTTCCCAATCTGACTCTGCTGATAAGTCACTTGCTGGGACATTGATGAGTACTTTAACCAACATTAAGTTTGATGGTTCTCGTACTATGCATGAGCATGTTGTTGAAATGACAAACATAGCAGCAAGACTAAAGACTATGGGATTGGAAGTGAATGAGAATTTTCTTGTGCAATTCATTATCAATTCCTTGCCTCCTAAGTATGGTCCATTTCACATGAGTTATAACAGTATGAAGGATAAGTGGAATGTGAATGAACTACAAAGTATGCTCATTCAAGAGGAAGCAAGAATTAAGAAACATGGAAATCATTCTATTAATCTCATGGGTCAGCAAGGAGCTGGAAAGAAATCAAAGAAAAATAAGAAAGGAAAGAGCAAGCAACGACCACTAAAGATAAATGGGTTATCTACTCAAATCCAAAAGAAGGAACAAAAGGATGATAAGTGTCACTTTTGCAAAAAGCATGGACACTATCAGAAAGATTGCCTGAAATGTAAGACGTGGTTCGAAAAGAAAGGTAAGCCTACGGCTTTTGTATGTTTGAATCAAACCTAACAAAGTTCCTTATAATACTTGATGGATTGATACTAGTTGTACCACTCATGTTTCTAATACGATGCAGGGATTCCTTACAATCCAAACCATAAACCCAAATGAAAACTTTGTCTCAATGGGAAACAGAGTCAAAGCTCCAGTTGAAGCTGTTGGAACTTATCATTTGATTCTAGACACTGGACATCATTTAGACCTTTTCCAAACACTTTATGTCCCTTCTATTTCTCATAATTTAGTTTCTTTATCCAAACTTGACTCAATTGGATATTCTTTTAAATTTGAAAATGGATGTTTCGGTTTGTTTAAACACAATCATCTTATTGGTTCTGGTATTCTTTCTGATGGTTTGTACAAATTTAAGCTTGATAGTCTTTTTGCTGAGACATTGTTAACCTTGCATCATAATGTTGGTACTAAATGTGGTTTAATGAATGAACAATCAACTTACTTATGGCATAAACATTTGGATCATATATCCAAGAAAAGAATTGAGAGATTAGTAAAGAATAAATCCTTTCTGATTTAGATTTTACTGATCTTGAGATTTGTATGGATTGTATTAAAGGAAAACACAAAATACAATCAAGAAAAGCGCCACAAGAAGTAAACAGCTCCTTGAAATTATACACACCGATATATGTGGGCCTTTTGATGTTCCATCTTTTGGTGGAGAAAAGTATTTTATCACCTTTATTGATGATTTTTCACGTTATGGCTATGTCTATTTGTTGCATGAAAAATCTCAATCGGTAAATGCTCTAGAAGTGTTTATCAATGAGGTTGAAAGACAACTAGACAAAAAAGTAAAAATTGTTAGGTCTGACAGAGGTGGTGAATATTATGGAAAGTATGATGAATCTGGATAATGCCCTTGTCCATTTGCCAAATTCCTTGAAAGGCATGGTATATGTACTCAATACACAATGCCTGAAACACCAGAACAAAATGGTGTTGCAGAAAGCGTAATTGAACTCTAATGGACATGGTTAGGAGTATGTTAAGCAATTCATCATCCCTCATTATTGTGGATGCATGTTTTAAAGACCGCTATGTATTTGCTAAATAGCGGTATCTTAGTTCAATGATACCATTACATCCTTTGGATTTAAAGAAAACACCATTGATCGGTGTATATATCTGAAGGTCAGTGGGAGCAAAATCATATTTTTGATTCTGTATGTTGATATCTTGCTAGCTACTAATGACCTTGGCCTATTGTATGAGACCAAGAATTTTCTCTCTAAGAACTTTGAAATGAAAGATATGGGTGAGGCATCCTATGTGATTGGAATCGAAATATTTCGTGATATATCACAAGGAATGTTAGGTTTGTCTCAGAAGGCATATATTAATAAAGTTCTTGAGAAATTCAACATGAACAAATGCTCTGCAAGTGCTATTCCAATTCAGAAGGGAGATAAATTCAGCCTTATGTAATGTCCAAAGAATGAATTGGAATGCAAACAAATGGAAGAAATACCTTATGCATCAATTGTTGGTAGCTTGATGTATGCTCAGACATGTACCATGGCCAAACATCAGTTCTGCTGTCGGGATGCTAGGCAGATATGAAAGTAATCTAGGAATAGATCATTGGAGAGCTGCAAAGAAGGTACTAAGGTATTTGCAAGGAATGAAGGATCACATGCTTACCTACAGAAGATCTAATGATCTTGAGGTCAAGGGATATTCAGACTCAGATTTTGCTAGATGTGTTGATACTAGAAAGTCCACATTTGGCTATTTGTTCCTTTTAGTTGAAGGAGCGATCTCATAGAAAAGTGCGAAGCAGTCTGTCATTGCTGCATCTACTATGGAAGCTAAGTTTATGGCATGCTTTGAGGCTACAATTCATGGTTTATGGCTGCGAAACTTTATTTCAGGAGTTGGGGTTGTCGACAGTATTGCCAAGCCGCTGAAAATTTATTGTGATAACTTCGCAGTAGTCTTTTTTTTCTAAAAACGACATGTATTCAAAGGGTGCTAAACATATCGAATTGAAATCTTTTCCGTTAAAGAAGAATTTAGAAACAAAGTGTCAATTGAACATATTAGCACCAATCTCATGATTGCAGATCCGCTGACTAAAGGGTTGCCGCCAAAGACATTTCATGAACATGTCAAAAGAATGAGCATTATTGAAAACCATTAGTGATGTTATGTTTAAAGCTTTAAGTTCCTTATGTATTTGACACTCTGAGCTCAATTAATTATTGCTTCTGAATCACTTATGGATCCTATTTACTTATGCTGGTATATATACATAAATGAATTATGAGAATATTAACAGGATTTATCTTTGATAAGATATATTGTTAGACCTTATTGCAATTCCCATTATAGGTCATGTTAAGTATAGAACTAGTAATGTGATACATGGAAGGGAGTACATCAAAACAATAGCATACAACCGCCATGATCCTTATTAGTTTTTGCTTAATGATGATTTCATGTTTGACCAATATATGAAGGATTTTAGCTTTTGTTATGTGCATTATGATTGATTATTAAACCAGTATGTTTAATATCTCACATGGGCCAAGTGGGAGAATGTTAGTGTTTCCTTTTTGTGGCCCACGTGGATATATGATTGATTTATCATTTATTTTTTCTAAATGATAATTATGATATCTGATTTTATCATATATTTAAATTTAAGTGATAATGATGGTTTAATAAAGCTAATTTCCTATTGGTTTATCTTTGGGAAGTTGTTATCTGATAACCTCTCTTTGATGGAAAGAGAAATTGATTGTATTATCAGATTGGTCCTCTCTCTCCTATATAGTCTGTTTGACCATCAAAACAGATAAGAAAGAGAATTAGGAAAGAGGGAGAAACTCAATCTGTCGTTAACACATACGCAGCCTCTCGTTCCTCGTCAATGAAGAACGAATATCAATGGATCAAGGTACGCATTCTTGGTTTATGTTTTCATGTATGTTTTCATGTAAAAATCATTTATTCTAAGATTTGGCCATTATGTTTATTAAAGAAGATCCTTTAATGGATCTTACAGCCCCACTGCTTCCATCCCGGTATGGTGGCGCTTCGGGAGATCTGAAAGTACCAGAAGAGCATGAAGTTCCTCATCCGCAAGCTGCCCTTCCAGCACCTTGTTCGGGAGATCGCCCAAGACTTTAAGACTGACCTCCGCCTCATCTAGAGCTCTACCTAGGATTTCTATGTAATTTTTTTTAATCTTCTTTCTGGTTTGCATGGGACATGAAACGGTTAAGATCTATTTACAAAAAACGAAGCAAAGAAAGTGGGTGTATTCTGATGAAACTTAAATCCATGGATGTTTTCTCAATCTGAAATCTTAATACTGTTTGAATGCTTTGAGACTGTTGCCCAGATGTAGCAACCCAAGAGGAGGGGTGAATTGGGTTTTTAAAAATTAATTACTAGTGCAGATATGTGCTTGTGACTAATCAAAATGTAATCGGCAGCGGTGTAGTGATGTGAACACAATAATATCACAGAAATTATGCAAGCAATCACAAACACAAGAAGGTTTATAGTGGTTCGGTGCCAAACCCAGCACCTACATCCACTCCCCTAAAATCCTTTGGAAATTTCACTCCAATCGTAACAAACGATTACAACCTCTAGCCTTTCCCGGCTAGCCCTCTTGTTTATACGGCACAAGGCAGCCAAACCCCTAGCCTTCCCAGCTAGTCCTCTTGTTTCACGGCACAAGGTAGCCAAACCCCTAGCCTTCCCGGCTAGTCCTCTTATTTCATGGCACAAGGAAGCCAACCCTAGCCTTACCCGGCTAGTCCTCTTGTTTTACGGCACAAGGAAGCCAACCCCTAGCCTTACCCGGCTAGTCCTCTTGTTTATGGCACAAGGAAGCCTTACAATAAAAATATTAAGTTTTAAGTATAAGAAGCTCCTAAAATGAGCAAATAAAACAATGAAAGATCACTTTACATTTAGAGCTTTTGGCTTCTTCTTTGGGATGAAGCTTTGAGGAATGAACGAAGCCTTCTTGTGGTTGTTGGAGCTTTGGATGATGCCTTCAATAAATTTGAAACTCCTCTTTGTAAGCTCTTGAATGCACAAAATCTCTTCTTTAAATGTTATCAACCACTTGAATCAACACTCCAAAACCTCTTGAAATGATTCACAAATGAAAGCTAACACTAACTTCTCACAAGGATTTTCAACAAGATTTTCACACAATTTTCCTCTATTTCTTTCTCTTTTCAATCCTCTTTTTCTTCTTGTAATCTCAGCTATTTAAAGCATTCCAACATCAAAATATCTGTTAGACTCAATTGGAATAAATGGAAAGTAAAACGGGAAAAAATAAACCGTTGTAAAATGTTTCCCTTGAGCATTGAATGCATTGAATCCATTTGAGGAAGGAAGATCTCTGCCATAATCCAAGAGATCAAAAGTTAGTATAGCTAAAAATAGAAATCAATTAAAGAAGAGAGAGTGAGAGAGAGAGAGCAGCCCAATATCAAAGAGGCAGCTGACTGGAGTTAATTCCAGGTAGCTGGCGACTTGAAGAAGCTCGGGCAAGAAGGAATGAAAAAGCCACAAGCTAGCTAACCAGCTAGCTAATTTTGAAATCGCCACGGCAAGAGGGAAAGGTTCAGCCACAACAAATAAAGTAGTTAGCTCTCTAGCTAACTAAGGCAAAAAGTCCACGGCTTGATATTCAGTTAGCTGAGCTAACTAGTTAGCTCTCTAGCTAACTATGGCAAAAGCTAGTTAGCTTTCTAGCTAACTAACCACAAAATCATACGGCCTGAGTTCATTTCAAAAGGCATTAGTTAGCTCTCTAGCTAACTAAGCAAGTAGTAGTTAGCTCTAGCTAACCAAGCAAGAAGTAGTTAGCTCTCTAGCTAACTGACACAAGGAATCACATGGCCAGGATAAAGTTTCATGAAGCACTAGTTAGCTCTCTAGCTAACTAATCCAAAAAGTAGTTAGCTCTCTAGCTAACTAAGCAAAGAACCATGCACCAGGAGAGAGGAAAAACCATAGAGTAGTTAGCTCTTTAGCTAACTAAGGCTTGCATCCACATGGCTTAAAGAGAGAGGTAGTTAGCTCCTTAGCTAACTAATTTTTTCATCCTCACGGCTTGGAGAAGTCCTGCAAGAAATAGTTAACTAATAATAAAAAATAGTTAGCTCCCAAAGAAAATTAGTTAACTAATAAGGCATTCTAGCTAGCTAGAAAGATGACCAGCTAGCTCCCCAGTTAACTAAAAAATAAGCATGGTTCGGCTAACACTGTAACAGGAAAAGATAGTTAACTAAAAGAGAGTCTCAGCTAGCTAGAAGAGGAGTCCAGCTAGTTAGTCAGCTAACTATCTTTAGCATGCATTCGGCCAACATAGTAACAGGGAAAAGTAGTTAGCTAAGAAATCCATTCAGCTAGCTAGGAGGAGAAAGCTAGCCAACCAGTTAGCTATTCCCAAACAATATTAGGCCAGCTAGCTGTGAAGGAAAAACTAGCTAACCGAAGCCATGATCCAGTTAGCTATTTTGAAGTCCCACACGGTTTTGAAATTTACAGAAATACCACTGACAGCTTTCAATGGGATTTACAGGAATGCCACTGACAACCTTCAGTGAGATTTACAGGAATGCCATTGACTGCATTTAGTGGGATTTACAGGATTGCCATGCAATGCTTTGAGAAAAATTTTTATATGATAAATCATCAAATATAGATTTAGTCATTTGAGAAATGAATGATCAAATATTGAAGAACCATGATAAAACATTTGGGCTTGAGGAAAAACATTTGGAATACAAATCCATTAGCTCATTTGAAAATGTTTTTCATGCTATAAGGAACAATACAATAGTTCATGCAAAGGTAGTTTTAGTCATTTATAAAACAAATATTTTGTGATACCTTTGAAGCAAAAGTCCATTTGAAAAATTCATTTGCCCTTTTCAAAAACATTTGGACTTGCAAAAATACAATCACATTACCTTCATTTTACCTTTGTAATACATTTCTTTTGATATGTAGAGTAATCTAATTCGGAGTAACATCATCTTGATGATTCACCTGAAATTTGTTTAACTTAACTGTAAGATCATTAGTATCATACTTAATTATTTTGTGATCATCAAAATCAATATAAGGTCAACAATCTCCTTTTTTTAATGATGACAAAACCATTAAGCATACAAAAGAAAATATATAAAATTCTCTTTCCTTTAATGTATATGCTTTTCTCTTTACATGCTATTCTCTCCTATGAATGTCCCATGAATATAATGTATGCTAATCTCTCCCATAAATGTAAATGAAGTGTATGCTATTCTCTCCCCCTTTTTGTCATTAATCAAAAAGAGATGAAAGAATCATGTGCACAATTAAGCATTCAACATTAAGCATTCATAATGCATTAAAAGGCATAAATACATAATACAAACTATTAAGTTCATGGCTTGATCGTATAAAATATAATTTTAATCATACAACAAAGATACATCAAAGTTCATCAAGGTTCATAATCTCAAATCATAAAAAATATATCAAGGTTCAAAATACGTCAAGGTCCAAATATATTAAAGTTCACAACAAAGTTTATATTATAAAAAAATTTAATCTTCAATAGTAACAATAATATACAAAATATTAATATTTAATAACAATCATTTTTCATAACTCAATTGATACCAATTTAAAAGCTTTGAATGTAGGATCAAAAAATCACTTTTTCATATTTGTGCAAGGTAGCAATTTTATAGTTTGATATCAAAAGAAAATGCATTTAAATCATTGCCACATATGAGAGTTGATACCACT
>UESW01002407.1:178857-228098 GCA_900491605.1 Calamus simplicifolius
TTCATCAAATATAACATGAATATAAGGTTCTATGTTCATTATAAGATTTTTCAAAGTGCCAATTTTTTAAATTTTTTCTATGATCACTTCTAATAGATAAAATAGGAAAACCTTTTTCATTTGAAATTCTTCTAAGGAGTTTTTAGAAAAACTAAAGATGCTTCATTTTTGCTAAATAAAAATAAAACTTATGTAAATCAAGAAAATCATCAATAATCATGAATCCAAATGCAAAAGTTCTAAAAGTCTAGAAGTTGAAATCATATTTTTAGACTTAAAAGAAATTATAGTTAATTTTTTAAAATTTGCATGTATCACAAATCTTATCTTTTTGAAACTCAATTTTGGCAAACCTTTAACCAAGTCATTTTTGAATAATTTAGAAAGCAAATACATGCTGGCATGAGCAAGTCTATGAAGCCATAACTAGATTTATCAATTTTATCATTCATGACAACTAGACATTCAATAATATGGTCATTAACAATATAAACATTACTATGCCTATGACCAATGGCTTTCATGCAATCATCAACAGGATTTGTAATTATGCAAAGAGATGATTCAACAAATAATTTTAAAATCCTTTTTTAACAAAATTGACTAATGCTAAGCAAGTTATGATTTAATACATTTAAAAGCAAGATATTATCAATAAAAGTAGAGGGAGTTGTACCAATTTTATCAATGCCAATAATTTTACTTTGGCCATTATTTCTAAAGGTAACCACTCCTCCATCAATTGCATTCAAAGTGATAAATTCATATTCATCATCCATCAAGTGTCTTAAGCACCCGCTATCCAAGTATCATTTTCTTTTTGCTCCACGGGTTGCAAGACACACCGCATCCATAATATCAAGTCTTGCTTCTAGATACCCAAGCTTTCTTGGGTCCTTTAGGGTTAGTTAAAATGGTTCCTTTTGGAACCCATATCATTTTAACATTGTGTGTGTGACATATATATGCTTTGTGTCCAGGTTTACCACATTTGAAACATGTAACTTTAGTAGAATGCACATAAATATTTTTTAAAAACTTTTATCTTTTTAAAGGATTGTATCCTAGGCCAGCTTTGTTAAAACAGCTCTTTGATTTTCAAGAATCATGTTAAGTTTAGTAGAGCTCAAAGTAACTTATCTACAATAGGTTTCAATATACTACTTCATTTTTTAAATTCATGTTTTCTTGTAATAAAACTTCATTTTCTTCTAATAGTTTATCCTTTTCTAAAGTAAGAATTTGAACTTGATTTTTCAAATCTTTATTTTTTGAACTGAGATTTGCGAAATCATCAATTAATTCATAAAATGCACCATACAATTCATCAAATGTAAAATCATCTAACAAGTTGAGGTTTACCTCTTCATTGTTCGTCATGAGACAAAGATTTTCTTCTTCATTCTTCTCTTCTTCTTCGGAGCTTGATGCATCACTATCGCTCCATGTAGCTATTATAGCCTTCTTTTTAAATTTTTGAGACCTTTCTTTAGATATGGACAATCTGGCTTGCAGTGTCCCGGTTTGTTGCATTCATAACAAATTACTTCATATTCTTTTTCATTGCTTGGCTCTCCTTTCATTAATGCTCTCTTTCTTTCTTCAAATTTCTTTCTCATGAATTTCTCAAATTTCCTTGTAATGAGTGCTAGATCATTTTTCTCAACTCTCATTCTCCTCATTTAGGACTGCACTCTTTAGTCCCAACATCCTCTTGTTTTTGGATTGTTCTTCATCAAAATGTTGTTGCTGCTGAAGCTGATGAGTCATCAATGAACCAACTAATTCTTCAAGAGGTAGTGTGTTGAGGTCCTTGGCTTCTTGAATTGTAGTAACTTTGGCCTCCCAAGACCTAGGCAAGGATCTCAAAACTTTTCTAACAAGATCACCATTAGTATAAGATTTTTCAAGGCTTTTTAGACCATTAATAATGTTAGTGAATCTTGTAAACATATCACCAATGCTTTCATATGATTCCATTTTAAACAATTCATATTCATGTACAAGCATATTTATTCAGATTCTTTAACTTGATTGGTACCCTCATGGGTAACTTCAAGTCCTTTCCAAATTTCCTTAGCAGATATGTATGTAGAAATATGATTAAATTCATTGGCATTTAAAGAACAATATAATACATTCATGGCTTTAGCATTCAGTTGAGCCATCTTCTTATCATGCACATCCCATTCCGTTTTCGTTTGAGAATATTAATACCATTAGATTTAATAGTAGGTGTGTGAGGTCCATTGACTATGATGCTCTATAAATCATAATCAAGTGCTTGAATAAAAATTTTCATACGTGCTTTCTAATAAGTATAATTTGTGCCATCAAATAGAGGTGGTCTATTAGTTGACTATCTCTCAGTCAAAACTGAATCCATTTGGATTGCTAATGATCTTTGGCTCCAAGCTAATTAAAGCAATAAAAATCAGGAACACGCTGCTCTGATACCACTTTTGCCCAGATGTAGCAACCCAAGAGGGAGGATGAATTGGGTTTTTAAAAATTAATTACTAGTATAGATATGTGCTTGTGACTAATCAAAATTTAATCGGCAGCGGTGTAGTGATGTGAACATAATAATATCACAGAAATTATGCAAGCAATCATAAACACAAGAATGTTTATAGTGGTTCGGTGCCAAACCCAGCACCTACATCCACTCCCCAAAAATCCTTTGGGAATTTCACTCCAATCATAACAAATGATTACAACCTCTAGCCTTCCCCGGCTAGCCCTCTTGTTTATATGGTACAAGGCAGCCAAACCCCTAGCCTTCCCAGCTAGTCCTTTTATTTTATGGCATAAGGCAGCCAAACCCCTAGCCTTCCCCGGCTAGTCCTCTTGTTTCACGGCACAAGAAAGCCAACCCCTAGCCTTACCCAGCTAGTCCTCTTGTTTTACGGCACAAGGAAGCCAACCCTTAGCCTTACCCGCTAGTCCTCTTTTTATGGCACAAGGAAGCCTTACAACAAAAATATCAAGTTTTAAGTACAAGAAGCTCCTAAAATGAGTAAATAAAACAATGAAAGATCACTTTACAAATTCGGAGCTTTTGGCTTCTTCTTTGGGATGAAGCTTTGAGGAATGAACGAAGCCTTCTTGTGGTTGTTGGAGCTTTGGATGATGCCTTCAATAAATTTGAAACTCCTCTTTGTAAGCTCTTGAATGCACCGGATCTCTTCTTTAAATGTTATCAACCACTTGAATCAACACTCCAATACCTCTTGAAATGATTCGTAAATGAAAGCTCAACACTAACTTCTCACAAGGATTTTCAACAAGATTTTCACACGATTTCTCCTCTATTTCTTTCTCTTTTCAATCCTCTTTTTCTTCTTGTAATCTCAGCTATTTAAAGCATTCCAACATCAAAAATATCCGTTAGACTCAATTGGAATAAATGAAAAGTAAAACGGAAAGAAAATATAACCGTTGTAAAATGTTTCCCTTGAGCATTGAATGCATTGAATCCATTTGAGGAAGGAAGATCTCTGCCATAATCCAAGAGATCAAAAGTTAGTATAGCTAAAAATAGAAATCAATTAAAGAAGAGAGAGAGAGAGAGAGAACACCCAAATATCAAAGAGGCAGCTGACTGGAGTTAATTTCAGGTAGCTGGCGGCTTGAAGAAGCTCGGGCAAGAAGGAGTGAAAAAGCCACAAGCTAGCTAACCAGCTAGCTAATTTTGAAATCACCACGGCAAGAGGGAAAGGTTCAGCCACAACAAATAAAGTAGTTAGCTCTCTAGCTAACTAAGGCAAAAAGTCCACGGCTTGATATTCATCCCCTGAGAAGGTAGTTGGCTCTCTAGCTAACTATGGCAAAAGCTAGTTAGCTCTAGCTAACTAACCACAAATTCATGCGGTCTGGAGTTCATTTCAAAAGGCATTAGTTAGCTCTCTAGCTAACTAAGCAAGAAGTAGTTAGCTCTCTAGCTAACCAAGCAAGAAGTAGTTAGCTCTCTAGCTAACTGACACAAGGAATCACACGGCCAGGATAAAGTTTCATGAAGCACTAGTTAGCTCTCTAGCTAACTAATCCAAAAAGTAGTTAGCTCTCTAGCTAACTAAGCAAAGAATCATGCACCAGGAGAGAGGAAAAACCATAGAGTAGTTAGCTCTTTAGCTAACTAAGGCTTGCATCCACCTGGCTTAAAGAGAGAGGTAGTTAGCTCCTTAGCTAACTAATTTTTTCATCCTCACGGCTTGAAGAAGTCCTGCAAGAAATAGTTAACTAACAATAAAAAATAGTTAGCTCCCAAAGAAAATTAGTTAACTAATAAGGCATTCTAGCTAGCTAGAAAGATGACCAGCTAGCTCCCCAGTTAACTAAAAAATAAGCATGGTTCGGCCAACACTGTAACAGAAAAGATAGTTAACTAAAAGAGAGTCTCAGCTAGCTAGAAGAGGAGTCCAGCTAGCTAGTCAGCTAACTATCTTTAGCATGCATTCGGCCAGCATAGTAACAAGGAAAAGTAGTTAGCTAAGAAATCCATTCAGCTAGCTAGGAGAAGGAGAAAGCTAGCTAACCAGTTAGCTATTCCCAAACAATATTCGGCCAGCTAGCTGTGAAGGGAAAACTAGCTAACCAAAGCCATGATCCAGTTAGCTATTTTGAAGTCCCACCAGGTTTAAAAATTTATAGAAATGCCACTGACAGCTTTCAATGGGATTTACAGGAATGCCACTGATAACCTTCAGTGAGATTTACAGGAATGCCATTGACTGCATTTAGTGGGATTTACAGGATTGCCATGCAATGCTTTGAGAAATAATTTTTACATTATAAATTATCAAATATAGATTTAGTCATTTGAGAAATGAATGATCAAACATTGAAGAACCATGATAAAACATTTGGGCTTGAGGAAAAACATTTGGAATACAAATCCATTAGCTCATTTGAAAATATTTTTCATGCTATAAGGAACAATACAATAGTTCATGCAATGGTAGTTTTAGTCATTTATAAAACAAATATTTTGTGATACCTTTGAAGCAAAAGTCCATTTGAAAATTCATTTGCCCTTTTCAAAAACATTTGGACTTGCAAAAATACAATCACATGACCTTCATTTTACCTTTGTAATACCTTTCTTTTGATATGTAGAGTAATCCAATTCGGAGTAACATCATCTTGATGATTCACCTGAAATTTGTTTAACTTAACTACAAGATCATTAGTATCATACTTAATTATTTTGTGATCATCAAAATCAATATGAGGTCAACAATCTTCCCTTTTTGATGATGACAAAATCATTAAGCATACAAAAGAAAATATATAAATTCTCTTCCCTTTAATGTATATGCTTTTCTCTTTACATGCTATTCTCTCCTATGAATGTCCCATGAATATAATGTATGCTAATCTCTCCCATAAATATAAATGAAGTGTATGCTATTCTCTCCCCCTTTTTCATTAATCAAAAAGAGATGAAAGAATCATGTGCACAATTAAGCATTCAACATTAAGCATTCATAATGCATTAAAAGGCATAAGTACATAATACAAACTATTAAGTTCATGGCTTGATCATATAAAATATAATTTCAATCATACAACAAAGATACATCAAAGTTCATCAAGGTTCATAATCTCAAATCATAAAAATAACATATATCAAGGTTCAAAATACATCAAGGCCCAAATATATTAAAGTTCACAATAAAGTTTATATTATAAAAAAATTCTAATCTTTAATAGTAACAATAATATACAAAAATATTAATCATTTAATAACATTCAATAAAATGGGTAAGAGGGATTTCTGACCAAGTAAGTATGGCATACACTCACACAGAGCATCTTTCTCTTTCTAAGACTATCGAGCTTTCCTCTAAGCTCACGGCTATTGCCAGAGTGCTAACTTAAGCGTCGGAGGTCCCTACTGAAATCTTTAGCCCAAGAAACTTTTTGCAGGCTACCGATCGAGAGAAGCCAACCGAAGGATTCTTAGCTCGTCGGAGAAGGCGATTGGGCGCTCGCCGATGATCAAGGAAGATGACTTGGTGACAATAGATTAACGCACCAGTAGGAAGAAAGAGCAGATCAATAATACCAACCTATAGATTTTATCCCCTCTAAATCAACAATGGTGATGACGCATGCTCGAGAAGCTTCCACCATCCGTGTGGAAGAGCCTTCCTGGTAGGTCAATTAGCAGGAGGCCAGTCTTCCTGCTCTACCATCACTACCATCTCAGACCACCTAGCCGGATCAGCTCGCCTCCCTCACCCAGCAAGTCCAAGCACTGGTGGTAGTGGTCGAGGAGCTGCAAGAGCAGCACTCAGTAGCAGCCAAGGGCCCTCTCGTCCCCTGCAACCGCTGCTCAAGCCAATCATCAATTCACTCGCAAGAAGTCTTCATATTGAGAGACTCACTGCCGCCATGCCTCACCGAAGCACTACCACTGTGAGGCCTCCAAGAGGCCTCAATCTTCCACTTGCCGTTCGAGTAGTCCCTCTCACGAATGGTGGCATGGGAAGGAGCCTGAATGGGGACATCGGTATTGGCACCACCCCTCTCCCTATTTATCTCTTGAATCATCGAGAGAGTGCTCCACTAACAGCCCATAACCGTAGGAGAAGCGATGTCATAACGATTATCAAACACCCTATAAAGAGGATTCTAGTTGATAGTGGAAGCTCCGCAGACATCCTCACTTACGGTGCATTTGTTCGGATGAATCTTACTCCTGATTCTCTCAAATCGTGTCTGTGCCCCTAGTCGGTTTCACGAGAGACTCTGTAAGAATTGAAGGTGAAATCACTCTCCTCGTCATAGCTGGGACTCCGCCTTGTCAAAGTATGGTATCATGAGGTTCCTGATCGTTCGGATGCCCTTGGCCTACAATGCCATACTCGGACGCTTCAATCTAAACCTCTTAGATGCAGTCATCTCCACCAAACACTTTCTTATCATGTTTTCCATCAGAAATGAAATCAGTGAGATGCATAGTGACCAGAATCTGGTGCAGTTATGTTATCACCCTTACCCTCGTAAAGCGGTCACACCATCGACTTTAGCACTTGTTGGCCCAGATGGCAACCTAAGAGGAGGGGGGGTGAATTGGGTTCTTAAAAATTTCAAACTAATTTAACAAATAATGCTAATATTTGTGATTGAATAAGTGTAAGTGCAGTGAGATATAATCCAAGCAGAGTATAGAGAAGAGAGATAAGAGAAAAGAGTCAAGCATGATAAACACAAGAATTTTATAGTGGTTCGGTGTTAACTACACCTATGTCCACTCCCAAGGATCTCTTGGGCCTCACTATAATCTTTCTGATTATAGTGGAGTTGTTTTACAAGCTCACAATTCAAACTTATTGTTTTACCCTAGGATCACAATGAACCCAGCTGGTTTTCATAGGATCACCAGCACAAAACCTCTCATAAGCCTCTTAGCTTGCACAAGGCCAAACTGCCCCCTTGATTTAATCACCTAATTGAATCCACTTACAAATATAATAAAAGGTTTAGTTACAGAAAAAATAAAGCTTCAAAATGAGCAAATAAAATAATGCAATCAAATAGAAATAGAATGAGTATGATTAGAAGATTTCTAAAGTTGAGCTTTTTTTCTTTTCTTCCTTTTCTCAATTTGATCTTTCTCAAGATATGCTTCAAGTTTTGGAAGATTCTTTGACGTTGAAGCTTTTGAAGAACCAGGACTCTCTTCTTCTCCTTTTGATTTGATAAAAATTCTTCAAGATTAGCTTCGGATTCTTGGGATTTTTCTTAACCTCTATTTTCACTCTAAGGATTTTAAAATTTGAATGTTTTCTCTTTGATTTTTCTCTTTCTTCTGTTATTTTTTAATCAATCCAGAGCTCTTACTTATAATCACCTTTCAAATCCACTTTTAGAAGAAAACTAGCCGTTATTTGTAGTTGGAAGAGTATTTAGCATGAATAGAGAAAGAGTCGTTGAAGTTCATTGGAGAAATATCAGATTCTGAAGCCATCTCTGATGGTTTTGGAGTCAGCTCCTGATAGGCTTGAGTCGATGCGAACAGACTTTGAGTTGGCTCGAACATAGGTTATCCAAAAAGTGAAGTGTCAGCCCATAGAGGAGTTATCTCTTGCTTTGCTTGGAGTCAGTTCAAATTCTTCGAAAGTTGACTCGAACTAATGCAGGAGTCGACTCGAGCTGAACGCCAAATTTGCAAGTCTCTGTATAATTGACCAAGTTGATTTGGACTACTACTGGAGTTGACTCTCGCTCATCATAGAAATGAGGTCTCTCTATCTCTCTAACCAAGTTGACTTGAGCTACTATTGGAGTCAACTTGAGCTCATTGCAGAAATGAGGTCTTTCTATCTTTCTGATCGAGTCAACTCATGACTCTGCAGGAGTCGACTCGAGTCCATGCCAAAAGTGCCAATGTGTGCCGAAACATGCCGAAGTTGACTCCTTGATAGTAGGAGTCGACTCTAAGTGCTGAAATTAACATTTAAAGTGAGACTCAAGACTAAGCTCGATTTTTCTTATGATTTTGAATGATTAATGGTTTAAATCTTTGAAACACTTAATCAAAATCATTAGTAGTTTTTGTTATTCATCAAAATCAATATATGGGTCAACAATCTTTTCTTTTTTGATGATGACAAAGACACTGAGTATATGCATAGAAATTTGAAGCATAGACATTAAATCAACCAATTTTCAATAAGATCAATATATTCAATAAAATCTTTGATAAAACTCCTTCATTAGATATTGTTTATTAAAGATAACTATATTGAAAACAATTTAAACAACTCAACCAATTTGATATTTTTATTTTAAACAAACAACTCAAACAACTCCCCCTGAGTATGTGCATACCATTTATCCATTAAATCAATATGCATATACATACCAATTCTCCCTCTTTTTTATCATCAACAAAAAATTTAAAGAATCATAGGATAGATATAGCTCATGATATATATGAAATATTCATAGAATTACATACAAAGAGAATACGTTCAAAGAGAATCATTGCATAAGATCTGAAATAACAACTTCATTAATATCATAAAGGTTTCATACATGATCATACATATGATATCACTATTAGAGTAAGGTTGTTGGTTCAAGTACAAGCATATCAAACCAAATTGCAAAATACAATATATCATTACAAGTCCTAAATACAAACTATATAGCTCTAATTCCTAAGTAAAACTATATAATCAAAATATCTAAGGGTAGGGTAGGCTGGAATAAATCATCTGAAGATCCTCTTTAACTGCTCCAATATTTCTCCCATGCCATCCTTCCGAGTCTTCTTAGAGTGGTTCATCATCTCTTCAATTTGTAATACTACATGTTGAATATCCACTTGGAGTTTTGCTGAAGAATTGGACTAGACATTACCATCATCAGTTAAACTTTTAAGTCTTTCAGAGATGATTCCAGACTTGTTTTAAAACATTCAGTTGAGATTTTAATTATGTCTTCCACATTGCTTAGTCTTTCATCAAATCCATATATCAACTGTCTAACCGGAGAAACATTATTTTTATTTCACACCGAGAAATCTCAAAAATACTGGAATATAAACAACGTAGAAACCAGTAACCAAGTCCACGACATCCTATCTTGAAATGTGTATATGTTTATAGCATAAAGAAGCAACATATGCTATGTATTGTCTCGTCAATTATTAGATATATGGGTAAAACCTCTCTAACTCTCTCTGCGTAGATCCACACAATAGACATACTATGAAGAGCGACCAAGTTTTATTAGGGGTGACTCACCCACTAGGGTTGGGCGTCATCGACCTGCTTTCCCATCTATCTGTAACAGAATTCGGCGAATAACGAAGAGTATTTTGCAGTAAGACGGCATCTTCACTCACTGGAACGTCGGTCTCCACCACTTTCTCTCTGCTCTCTATACCTTTCAACACCTCTAGAACCTCCTTAATGGATGGTCTCATCTCTCCCTCGAATTGCAAGCATCTGAACGCAAGTTCAGCAACCAAGGTGATCATCGTCTTCATCTTCCAGTCTGTCTGAAATCCAAGACTTGGATCCACCAACTGGTCCAGTTGGCAATTCTGGATCTTACTCATTGCCATGCTTGCCAAATTGATCTCGTGATGGGTCCTATTGGTATCGACGGCCGGTTTTGATGATAAGAGCTCTGCTAGCACTACTCCGAAGCTATAGACATCACTTTTATCGGTGAGCTGGTAGCATTCGAAGTACTCGGGATCAACGTAACCAGGGGTGCCTTGCGGAGCGGTGGATACATGGGTTGCGTTAAGCGGGAAGAGTCGTGACAGCCCAAAATCAGCTACTTTCACATGAAAGTTGCTGTCAAGCAAAATGTTGTTGGTCTTGACATCCCGATGTATAATTTCTGGCTCAACTGCATGGAGGTAGGCAAGTGCGTCAGCTGTTTCAATGGCAATGCTCAACCGGATAGGCCATGTCAGGGCTCCTCCCTGTGCACGAGGGCCATGGAGGTGATCTGCGACGGTGCCGTTGGACACGTACTCGTACACGAGTAGGAGTTCACGGCTGTGACGCGAAGTGCAACCGTAGAGGGAGACAAGGTTCGGGTGGCGAAGGCAGGAGAGGATTTCGACCTCATTCATGAACTGCTCGACACGCTTGTAGTTGTGCTCATACAGTCGCTTGACCGCAACCACACGCCCATCTCGGAGCTTTCCTGTAGAAAGGCAAAGCACCAGTTTATGCTTATATAGTTCATCAATGAATACATTTGTCCAATTTATAGAGTCTTATAGATTTAGGGGGCAGGGAAAAATGTGGTAATCTGAACAACAAAGGCAGACACATTAGTCTCAGTGGGCACGGCCAGAATAATCTGGAACCAAAATGTTTCGAGTCAGATGCAAAGTTGTTTGTACCTTTATAGACGATACCAAAGCCACCATCACCAAGTTCTTTGGAGGCACTAAAGCCATTAGTGGCCTCCTCGAGTTCCTCATAGGCGAAGATGGTGGTCTGATACTCTGTTCTTCCCAACTCGGGGTCGTTCTTGGAGTATGTCTCGGAAGAAGCACTTCGGCCAAGCAGGATTGAAGAGCTTGAACGCTGCTTCCTCTTCCTTCGCTTGTTCCAGAAAAGGCAGAGTACGCTTGAAGCGATGATGCCTCCCACGCCGGCACCAACTCCTGCTCATGATAACAACAGGAACCACATAACTGCATGATCATTGCATAAGAAAAAAGAGAATTTTGAAATATTTAGAATGCTCAACAATTATTGTTCAAGAAAAATTGAAATGAAAAAACTTATTCCACTTTCTCCATAGTATTATTGATGAAATATGACTAAGTAGAACGGTGTGATGGCTCCTCCGTTGCTTTAAGAGATTAATAAAGACAAATAATTTATAGCCAGAGATATTTATGTTAAATTATAGAACTTCTGCTCCACTGAGCTGAAAACTGATAGGTTTTCAGCACCCCGATTATTCTCAAACAATTTCTAGTGTTTTTTTTTTTTTTGAAAAACAAGGATAATTAAATAGAGATCTTGATACCATGTGAGCTATAAATCACCAACTATCAAAGTATCTTCAAATATTGTGCCAAAAAATATGATATCACATGATGTTAAGCAAGATGAAAAGCATTTGAAAAGGCTGGGTTGGTTGGATACCTATTCCAATCTTCCTCCCTGTATTGCTTTTTGCTGCATCAAATAATCCACAACAAACAGAGATTAGTACAGAAGAAAATGATCTCACAAGTTTTATCACAATTAGAACTCTCAGAAATATCTGTTTCCCTTAAGACTTGTCTATCTTCCATTCATAAAATATCATCGTGACTATATCAATCAAGCTCATTTATAACTAACGCAAAAGATAAAGATTTGAAGTATATCCTTGATGTAAGCCTACTGTAATAAAAATTTTACTACTATTACCCTTAATAGTTTTTGTATTACTAACTGCTCTATTATATATATTTTTATTATATTAATATATTTAATAGTTACTACTTTCTTTTCTACTATCAACTATAAGACTTGCAATTTTGCATTCGTAAAATTTCTAAGATGAAAAATAACCATCGTTAAGTAAATCTTGATGTTTACAAGTTCATTAAGTAAATTTGAGAGTTTTCATGATTTTTATTTAAAAAAAAGAACTCCATAACTGCCAAGTGACATAAACCTAAACCACTAGATCCAACTTTATGAACTAATTTGATTGGTTAAAATAAGTAAATACCACCACATGACCATAGAAGAAATTGGAGGATGAAAGGGAGAAAAAAAGGCTGAAGTGCTCTGTAGAGATCACCTATTGTATGTCAAATGTAATTCCTACCGTATAAATCTTGAAATAATGTAACTCCTACTCTATAAATCTTGAAATATTGTACCAAAAAACATGACATCACATGTCATTAAGAAACATCAAAAACATTTGACGAGGCTGGGTTGGCTGGAGTAACATGTTCATTACCTATAACAATCTTCCTCCTTATACTGCTGTTATTTGTGTTTTCTGCATCAAATAACACAAAACAAACAGAGATTAGCACAGAAGAAGTTGATTTCATATGTTTTATCAGAAATTAGAACTCCTACAAATGTCTATTTCCCTTAAGACACTACTTTATCTAAGTAAAATTTACAAGTTTCCACAGAATTGCCACTAATATAAACCTTAAACTTCTAGGTGCAACTTCAGTGGCCCATTTGAATGGGTGAAGCAAGTAGCTAGCAGTGATATCTAGATGCTTAAAACACGATGAAGATTTGACAAACACAAAAGGTTATAGAAATCTACTTTGGCATCCGTTGTTGCATGCACTTGAAATCTATTCGAGTGTCATGTTTGAAGCAGCCCCGAGTCCAGTTCCGTTGATGCAAGTATTTGGCGGAATCTAGAGAAAGGCCATCACCATCTCCACCGAAGGATAGCAGCCATTTAAACGATGGTCTGCCGTTCCAACACCCAGAATGATCAGGTCCTTCATCCTCTAGTCTATTGGAAAAGCGAAGCCCATAATCTTTGCATAAGGTACGATTATAGATTTCGTGGAAGATGTCGGCAGAAAAATTATAAGCACTTGGCATGCAATTGAAAAATGTTTGGTCCTGGTCGACGAAGTGAGGAAAGGACAAATTATCAGATAGATCAATTGCAGTATAAAGGACATACTGAAAAATGCAGTCTGGCGTATGCAAGTTATTGCTTAACTCTTGGTCTTCAATTGTGATTGTGCTAGAATCGTAGTCAATTTTATCCAAGACATACCAGGGCTCAAGCCCATTAAGGAGGAGGATAGGTCTGGATCCATGGCAAACGACCAGATGATGCCCTCTGCATTCAGGATTAGTGGTGTTTTCTCTTGGGATGTTGGGAGAAATAGAGGTGGTGTTTTTGGTGGGGTCCGAATTGCTGTAGTTCGTGTAGAAAAGGAAACTTTAATTCAATATTGCGGCATGGTGGAAAGACTGGATTCAACGGGCATGAGCAAGAAAGATCGGGGAAAACGAAGCAGAGGAAGAAGGGGATTACGAGGCAGGAAAAGGAAAGAGACATCATAAGTAACACTAACGAGCTATGCAACAGATCCACACTAATAGCAAGCAGCCCTGTTAAGCTTCTTCATCCCTAAAAGAGCGGAAGAAAAACCAGTTGGTGGTTTCATGTCCAATTGCAAGGCCATCTGTACCGAAGGACCACGACGCATTGTAAAACCAAGAGGTTGGGCCCCACGCGGCCTTGACAAACATTTTTGGAGAGGGGGAGGAGCTTCTAATTTGTTACTCTTTCACCTTGACTTCTACAAGGCCGTCGAAGAAGTTGGGGAGAAAAAGGCTAAAGACTGAGAACTCCAATGTTTTAAAAATTGGATTGGACCGGTTGATCCAATCAAAAATTGATCATTAGTTTGGTTCGATTTTATTATTAAAGTTGACTTTTATATGACTCGATAAAATTAAAAAAACTCATTGAACCGATCGGGTTTCAACCGGTCCAACCCGAATTTTAAATTTTTTTAATTTTTCATTTAAATTATATTTATATTTTATTATTTTATATTATTAAATTAAAATTTAATTATATATTATTCAGTCCAATTAAACTAGTTCATTCGGTCGAATCAATTAACCCGCGATCCAAATGTTAAGCTGGATTGTCTGATTCGATTTTCAAAACATTGAAAAACTCTGAAAAGATAAGAGGCGAGGTTCTCAGAAATTTCGACTCTGCTTTTAAAACTTTTTGATGGTCGAAGATAAATAGCATTCAGAAATCCTGCAGCCTTCTGGTAAATTTTAAAGAACTCCAAAATGACAAAACTCTTTCGCATCACTAGATGAGATGCGTTAAAGCACGACCATACAAGGAATTCAAGTTTGACGACCTTCTTATTGACTGGATCATGGGCTGCATATATAGGTCGTCTTTCTCTCTGATCATTAACGGTAGTCAGACAGATTTTTTTTATTCTATTGTTGGGCTGCGTCAGGGATGCCCCCTATCTTCCTTTCTGTTTATTCTTGCTGCTGATGCTCTTTCACGGGCATTCACCCAGGCACAGGATGATTGCCGCATTGCTCCTTTTATGGCTGCTCCTCAGGGCCCCCGATATCTCATCTTTTATTTGCTGATGATTGCATATTATTGGGGCAGGCTACTATACACAATGCTGCGGCTTTGCTTCCATTATCCAGCTCTACTGTCAGGCATCTGGGCAACGAGTTAATCTTCATAAGTCTATGATCTGCTTTAGTCTGAAGATGACCACTATTACAAGGGAGGCCATCCTCCAAATCTTGGGTATTGCTACTCAGACTGACCGGCTGGCTTATCTGGGTATCCCTATCACGGGTAGACAACCGCGGTGTCAAGATTACATCGACCTAGAGCGGCAGTTCTGTGATCGGATTGATGGCTGGCAGATCACGGGATTATCTATGATGGCGAGGATCACCCTTCTTCGCTCGGTTCTTACCTCTCTACCTCTTTACCTCCTATCTAATGCAGATGTTCCAAGGACTTGCCTGAGGAGGATAGAGAGATGTTTTAGAGATTTTTTTTGGGCTTCCATGCAGGATGGCCATGGTATTCATTTGCTTGCATAGGACACTGTTTGCTTGCCGATCTCTGAAGGTGGCCTTGGAATCCAGTCTCTTACAGCCAGAAGAGAGGTGCTGATTGCTAGGCATGCTACGCGGTTCCTCTTGGATCCGCATTGTTTCTGGAGCTCTTTTATGTAGGCTCGTTATGGGCCCTGGACTCCCTCTTCGAACTTCCAGTCTCTTCGTGGTTATTCATCTTTCTGGAAGGAAGTCTGCCGGCACGATCTGATGGTTTTGGATAATATCTCATGGATGATTGGTGATGGATCCTCGGTTGATGTTATCCAGGATACATGGATTGCTGAGCTTCCCCTTTCCCTCTGGCCTACCTTTATCAGCATGGATGCTCCTAGCAATATGAGAGTCTCAGAGTTGATTTCTCAGGATCGTACTTCATGGCGCACTCCCACGGTGGCTCAGTTCTTTGGGGAGGAGTTAGCAAGCAGGATTCTTTCTATCCCGCTCATCCCGGGGAATTCATCTGACACCAGATTATGGAGAAGATCATGCCTAACTCATGCGCCTACCAGGGATCTAATGAAGATCTATAGGACACACCCTCACCGTATGATGGATGCTGCGTGGATATGGATGCTTCCTATTCATCCCATGATCCAGCTATTTATCTGAAAGCTGCATGGGATTGCATTCCCACTTGCTTTATGCTTGCTGAGAGAGGAATGCACATACAGGCTACTTGCCCATTATGTGGTCAGGAGGAGGAGGCCACTGATCATGCCATTTTTAGTTGCTTTAGAGCGAGGCAGATATGGCTGATGATCGGATACCATCCTAGGGAGGGTGCTGATGGCTCACGGAGGATTGCTTTTTTGAGTGATATTCGAAGGAGAGGCCGACAGCAGGGCGCTATCTGGGCTGGCACAGCCTATCAGATTTGGCTATCACGGAACCTTCTCATATTCACTGACGAGGTGATCTTTTCCAGGAGGGTTGTGAGGAAAGCTATTTCTTTCTCTAAACAGTACGCACTCCATGGGTCTGCTATTGATTCTGACAGTTTTGGCCACTGGGGCTCCTCTGCTGCCTCGGCAGTGACTCGGCATATAGCTTTTATAGCTTGGGAGCCCCCTCCTTCAGGGTTTGTCAAAATCAATTTCGATGGGAGTGTTCGTGGTCGCTGTGCTGGCTCGGTATTTATTATTCGTGGGACTGATGGTGTGATGCTGGCGGCGGGTGGCTTTGGCCTCCTTTACTCTTCTGTCCCTCTAGCCGAGCTTTATGCAGCATGGACAGGTATTCATATGTCACCCGGATACTCCATGCTCAGTGTCTTATTATCGAGGGTGACTTCACTACAGTTATTCGATGGGTTCGGCAGGATTATTGTAATCACATTCTACCAACCCTCTTCTTTATGATATTTGGGCCACCCTCCGGGATGTTCCTGTTGTCCAGATACGGCATATCTACCGGGAAGCGAATGCGGCGGCAGATTAGGTTGCGGCTTCAGTCACTTATCATTCCGATTTTTGGTTTTGGAAATAGGGCGATCCATGCCCCTTGTATTAAATCAAATATTATTTTTTGATTTATCTGGGTTGACTCGCATCAGACTAGTGTAATCAACCGTTCTTACCCAAAAAAATAAAAATAAAATAAAATAAAGGAACGCATGGATACGGTGGAGTAGCCGTTTACCATCTTGAGTAACAACCAACCAACGAGTGGGTGCGTCATAAGATGGAAGTCTTGAGTCAAAGTCTTCCTAGTTGTCCATAAGCTCCCAGACTCCACGCATCCAAAGAACAAGTCTTCTCACATCATTTTCTTTTTCTACGAGAAAAAGCTTGCACCCGCCTAACAAGAAAGTTTGCCTACAATAAAATCAAAGTCACGAGTCAAAGTCTTCCTAATTGTCCCTAACCTCCATGTCTCCTATCACCATTTTCCACAAAGGAAAAAGTGACACCCCATCTATCCTGATAGGAAAGCATGCCTACAACAAAGGCCACCTTAAAATCAGCCTACAATAAAGATATGTATTCTTTGGATCTACAAGTGATATTTAAAGTTTCTGATTAGGATAAAAAAGATGTGGAAACTGTTATGCGATGAGGGAAGAGTCCCCGAGGAATGATGTTCCCACAGCAAGGGAAAGACGAAGGTTAATCACTGCTTCTGTCTCTGTGAACTTTAATTAGCACCATGCTATAATATCCTAAAAAAATTTTATATCAAAAAAATTAAAATGCTTACATCTCAAATCCATCCGCTATGAATTAATTTTTACTCAAATTTTTAGAACCATATAATTTTAACTTACTAACGAATTAATTAGATAAATAAGTAAGCTTTAGAGGTTCTATTGTTTTATCTTGTAACAATCATAAGTAGCTCGATGGAGCATTTGCTCCAGAGGCTAAAACTCCATGCGAGGTGAGCAAATGGGGAGAAAAGAGATATTAGCAATACAAAGCTCAAGAGGGTTATTTTATTTTTCTCTTGATTTTTTGACAGGATGGCTTATCGAGTTTTTACAGTCAAATAAAATAAAAATAATAATAAATAATAATAAAGCAACAGCTTTGTGAAAGAATCTGCTGGTAATAAACAGTATATGTAACATAGTTGTTTGTCTGGTTCAACAATAACATTGAGAAACCAGGAGAGGAGGAGGAAGAAAGAAACACGTACCCCCTGGATTGCCGGAATCTTGACATTGGCACCCATCCTGCCCCGCCGTCCACGTTATGTTGATTCCGTCCTGCATCATCACCTCCCAAAATTTCATCTTCCCATCTTTTAACAAACGATGCAATGTCTGGTTTATAGGAAAGCCTGCATTCGAGCTACACTTCCCGAACAGTTCCGGCAGGTCCGACAAAGGAAAAAAAGCATAGTATGAGTACGGCTGAATATCTCCTCCTGGTGGGCAATCGATTCTATATAATGAGTTGATCGGGGAGTCCAAGGTGCAGTTGAAGTAGAAGTAGAGATTGACATCAGAGATGGCATATTTGAAGACGGAGGAGTTGCTGATGGGATCGATGAAGGCATGAGGGCAGTCCTCTCCACTGAGATCGGGGTCGATGACGGTGAGGACTTTATACTTGTAATCGATGCTCTTGATTTGGTAGGCCTTATAGGCCATGTTGATCGTCAGAATGGATTTATCCTCCTCGCAAGCGAGCTCAAATCCCGGATGGCTGCAGCCAATAGGCCCGTCAGGAAGCCAGAAAGGGGGCGCGACGTCGTAGAGCTTGGCTCCGCAGTTGTATGGTGGGTGAACCGCAGCCAGGATATGGAGCGTTTTCATCGGCTTTGGAGAGCAGAGAAAGCATGAAGAGAAGAAGGATGATTGAGAGGAGAGAGGAGTGGAACATCCCTGCGTTCTCTTTCTGAATGCTAGGAACCTTGGCAAGGGAAGCAAGTTGCAAAGGAGAGGACAAGAAGAGTAGATGGAGTTGGAAGATCCTGGTCATTCGATGTGGGATTTTAGCCAATTGGAAGGAGGTAGGAAGTAGGGAGGAATGAAGCAGACTGACTCATTCAAAGGAGAAGTCTTTGTACATGGCTCTAGTGCAGGCCGTGATAATTTGTTCGTGCATCTGCCGAGACTCATAAATAAATCTCTCGAATTTATGCGTAGATGAATCGCTGCGTTCGGTACAAACCATTCTGCATCAAAAATAGTATACAAAGACTTTTTTCCTCATTTAAAACAGGCAATGAGTGCCGAGAGATGTTTGATATTTTTCATCCCCATAAAACGGTGCTGGTTGAGAAATGGACTAATCTGACATTCCGGTTCCAATCCGCTGCCAATAGAAAACCTGGTATAATTTAATTGGATGTTATTCCATGTTAAACGTAATTTTTGAATCATCATTATTTGGTTGAGCACGTAATTTTTAAATCGTTATGTATTTGATTGAAAATGATTTTATATTAAAAATATAATTTTAATTTTTTAATATTTATTAAATATGATTTCTATACATTAACTGTATTCTTTATATTTATATTATTTATTTTAATTAATAAATAATTTTTGTCTAATAATGTTGTTTATATTATGACAACTATCTATATATATTTACACCATGGACTAATGGGCCGTGCATAATTTTGAAAAACTTTATTTTTTTATTTATAAATACATTACGATGAAAGTGTCTCACACTCTCACTTCCTTTTTTTTCTTTTTAAAAAAAAAATCCTAAAGCTTTCGATCAATCCGTTAGACTTCAAAAATGACAAAGTTTTTAAGGTAAAGCAAGGTGGTACGCAACAATGCGAGGAACGCATGGATGCAATGGAGTAACAGTTGCAATATTTAGTTCCAACCAAACTCGAAAACAATTTAGAAGAGGATCATGAGTGCTCGGTAGGTACATCATGAGATGGATGGAAGTCCTGAGCAGATCTTCCTGGCGTCCGTGAGCTCCAAGTCTCCCCTTGTCATGTTCAAAAGAGAAAAAAATTGCGCTCGTCCATTCTGACAGTAAAGTGGGCCTACAATAAAATTGAATTCTTGACTCAAACAAGTCTCCTCATATAATTTCACAAAGGAAAAACTTACACCCAATCGATTTTGATAGGAAAGTTTGTCGACAATTAAGGATACCACAAAACCTATCATTTTAATTGAAATGAGATAAAAAGAGAACCAAACAACATAATAAGGTTCTGTTTATTATAGCGACAAAGTGGCAATAGAGTTTTTAATAATGCAACAAGAAAAGGAAGATGCGGAGAGAATGATATTAGGAGATTTCAACTGCAACGATATGCTTCGAAGTTTGGTCACTGTTACTAGTTTGTGATAATATAAGGAGATTTCAAGTGCAATATGCCTAAGCCTGCATCAATATATGTTTAATTTCTGTACATTGTCAAATAATTAATTTAAATTTATACTTAAAAGATCAATCATAGAAGCTATTTATTTATTAAGAAGATTAATGAAGAAGTATAGGAAAAAAATTATATGATTTTTATTGATTTAGATAAAATATATGATAGAATATCTAGAAAAATATATGATGGGTTTCCAAAAGGTATATAGAATTGATAAAAGATATGTATGATAGAGCCATAACTATTCTTAAAACAATAATAGAAGAAACTAGTGAATTTTTAATTGCTGTAGGTTTACATCAAGGTTCTGTCTTAAGTCCATATATTTTGTATTAGTTATAGATGAATTAACCAAACATATTCAAGATGATATCCTACAGTGTATGCTATTTGCAGACAATATAGTATTAATTGATGAAACTAAATCTGAAGTAAATGCTAAGTTAGAGATTTGGAGAGAGGCTTTAGAATATAAGTATTTCAAGATTAGTAGAATTAAAATCAAATATATGAAATATAATTTTAGTGAAAGTAAAAATACAAATGAAGAGAGAATGAAGCTTGCAAGCCAAAAGATACCAAGGAGTAAAAAATTTAGGTAGTTGAGATCAATTATCCAGCAATAATGAAAAATAGATGAAGATGTGAATCATAAAGTTAGAGCAGGATGGATTAAGTAGAAGAGTACTTCGAGAGTATTATATAATCGATGCATTCCATTAAATTTGAAAGAAAACTTTTATAAAACCGCTAGTAGGCTAATTATGCTATATAAAATAGAGTGTTGGACAATACTAAAAGAACATGTAAATAAATTAAGTATAATAAAAATGCACATGTTACAATGAATATGTGGTAAAACTTCAAAAGATAGAATTAGAAATAAATATATACGAGAAATGATAGGAGTAGCTCCAATTGAAGATAAAATAAAAGAAAATCGATTACGGTGGTTTGGATATATACAGCGAAAACCTTCATATGCTCCAGTTAGAAAGATTGATCTTTTAACAATCCATGGTAATGATAGAAATAGAGATAGACCTAAACTAGCACGAACAAAAATAATTTAAAAATAAAATTTTTTTGTAATTTGAGTATCGACTTAATCCTAAATAGAGTATAGTGGAGGAATTAGATTCATGTAGCCGACACCATGGAGTTGGGAAAAGGCTTAGATGAGTTGAGTCGAGTAGCAAGACTTTATATTGATGCAGGACTAAGAAATTTAAATAATTTAATTTTTATTAATAGTTTTTGAGTGAGATCATGAATCTTTATAAATGGTACCGGAAAGGTTCTAAACCATGTATAGATTAGGACACTGTAGCACTGATTCTTTCATATCAATATTGACTATATGCTAGGGTATGTGATAGTTTGTAAACATATGTATTTATTCTCATGTAAATTTATACCAAGAAAATGTAAAGTACTTAGATAGGATTAAGAAACTGGAATTATACTTCTCATGTCATTACACATGGTATTAAAGCTAATCCAGTTTACAACGTATGTGGACTGCGGAATGATTGACTTGAAATCTAGGGTGAAGGATTAAAGACACGTAATTAAATAATTCAAATAGACTTTTGTCAAGATAATAAAGACTTCAATCATGCACAAAAGAAAAAAATTAACACCAACTCACGCCCCTATGAATAAAGTGCTAGCAATGCCCCCAAAATCTAAGGGCATTTCTAGCAAAGGTATATAGAGAGTTTCTACCCACCTCCAACTAAATGTGAGTAAAAGTGATGCGAACTTTTCATCCTTTAATCCATATGGATTTTGAAGTTAACCCCATCTTTTTTACTTCTTTCATCTTCGAGATATATAATTGTATAGATTCAAGGATTGAAAAGGTGAACGGATTGAATCTACATAGTTCAAGGATTGCGAAGATAAAAAATATGAAAAAGATGGAGTGGCTCTAGGATCCGTATGGATATAAAAGCATGGAAGTGATCAAATTTTTAAACTCGACTACGTTCAAATGTAACCAAGTACAAGATCCAATCACTTTTCTTATTCTTAGATCAATACGGATCTCGAAGCCACTCTATCTTTTTTATCTTTAGAATTTATGAACTATATAAATCTAAGGATGGTGAAAGTGACTGAATCTTAATTTAGCTACATTCGAATGTAACACACACACAAACACACACACACACACATATATATCTGTATAAAGTAAAGAAATTTAAATTATATTTTTTTTGACTAATCTTTTTGGTGAATTCTTGGGTTGGCCCAACAAAAGATGAATTGGATAGACATTGGACACATTATACAAAAGTTAAGTCACCAATTATTGCTGTAGCAAAAGATAAATCAATTGAGGCATACATGCTAATACAAGGTCTCGAAATGTTATAGCAGGAAGTATAGCGCGGGCGGTTGGGAAATAGTCATCATCTTTTATGTCAAGTTGGTAGTGAAGTGTGAACGGCAAACTTAGATGTGCACCTGATTGGTAAGTAGTAAGACTTCGTAAGTACACACTACAAAAAAAATGACTTATTATGACGAATTAATTCGTCGCAATAGGTACAAAAGTCATCGTAATAAATTATTACGATGATTAAAAATTCATTGTAATACATTATAAATCGTTGTAGTAATATGTTGTCGTAATAACCTATTACGGCGCGTTATTTTCGTCGTAATAGAGTCCTATTACGACGATAACCTATCGTCGTTATATATTTTTTAAAAAATTTAATTTAATTAAAATCTTATTACGGCGACTTATTTTCGCCATAATATTGACCTATTACGACAAAAATAAGTCATCGTAATAGGTTTTTATTTAAATTTTAATTTAATTAAAATCTTATTACGGCGACTTACTTTCGTCGTAATAGGTCGATATTACGGTGAAATAAGTCGTCGTAATAAGATTTTAATTAAATTTTAATATTAAAATAAAAACTTATTACGGTGACTTATTTTCACCGTAATAGATCGATATTACGGTAAAAATAAGTCGACATAATAAGATTTTAATTAAATTTTAAAAATATTAAAATTTTATTTTAATATTTTTTGTATTGAACCTGTTACAATAATATAATATTAAAGCAACGATACTAGAAATAATTTTCTAATATAAAAGTTTCATAAAAAAAATTAATAAAAGTTTTCATTCATTTCAATAAAATCATCATATACAATGTTTCAAAAAATATATAATTTAAAAAAAAATACATGTACTATGGAGGTGAAGTCTACTGGGATCCACTAGGATGATATCCAGGCACTAACTGTCGCATGAAAGCAGCGAGCTCAGCAGTCGTCGCTTGTAGATCCTGGATAGTCTTCTCTTGCTGAGCGAGCTTATCTTCTTGTTGAGCAAGCTTATTCTCTTGCTGAGCGATGAGCTCTCGGCACTCATGTAATTCACCCTTTAATTGTGAGTTTTTAGAAGATGAAGAACTACCTCTAATTCTCGATGTACCCTTCGGTAATGGACCCCATCCTCTTTTATAACCAGATCTAGAGCCTAAAACCTCCTCCAAAATAACATCCTCATTGATTGGTTCTACTGTAGAGTCCTGTGAGAAAAGTCGCTCTATTAACTGTGCCTGCAATGAAAAGAAAACAAATTCAATATGTTAGTATAAAACATTACATTCAATAATATTGTATTTTTAATTGATAAAACTTACATGGGTTTCTTCAGCTTTTTTATTTATCCATTGATTCTTCTTTTTATCAAAATGAAGAGTATTCCACAGATGAAGTCTTGATGGCTCCTCTCCTGTAACAGGATCTCTCTGAAAAGAAACAATAATATTTAAAACAATAATTTAAGACAATAATCTAATACAATTATCAATGTATCAATGGAATAATCTAATACAATGTATCAATGCATCAATGTAATAATCTAATACAATGTATCAATGCATCAATGTAATACAATTATCAATGTATCAATTTATCAATGTAATAATCTAATACAATGTTCTCTAGAAGGAATTTGAGAATTAAAAATCCTGAGTTGTTGTCTGAAAGTGTGAAATCTACTCCAAAACCCACTAAACGCATACAAGCTGAGAAAAATGATTACACAAAGAATTTCTTGGAAATTTGGAATGAGGAAAACACACTGTTCTAGACAAATGGGTTTTGTTTAATGAAAGATTTCATTTCAATATCCACCAAACAATTCTGTTGTGAATCAAACTTTAAAATGTTACAGATCCGAGAGTTTTTTGTTTAAAGCTCAAAATTTGGTATATATAAAGTAATACCCAGAGAAAAAAGCATTGCCTGCCTATGGTAATACATGACCCTCATGAGTTTGCAATAAGAGGGAGCACTACTTGCAGTCTAAAATAATAATAGCAAGACTCACCAAATGAATTCGTCACTTAACTGAGCCATCTCGAATCAGATGCTTGGTGGGCCAACTCGGCGTACCAATCAGATCTGAGCATAGCCAGCATTTTTAATAATTCAGTAAAGTCAGCCAAGTCAAAAGGCATGTTCCACTCAACTAGTTTGCTGAGCTCTTATTGCCTGTTTTCACCCAGTTCAGAAAAAACTCCATGACCTGGCAACACCACAACTTGTTCATGGGTGACTCGGTACTGGAACGATACACTGCATGGTTTTTATAAGATCTTGGGTCTCTCTTTAAAGAAAATTTAGAGAACAATAGAAACAAGCAAGGTATATTCCCAAAACTAGGGGTGCCATAATTGATGCTTTCCTGATATATAGCCAAGAAACTGTAGAACTGAAAAACAACATGCAGGTAGTAAGAAACCTAACTCTCTTCTCCTCCATATTAGGGCATACTGTTTCAGATGTTTCTTGGAATGGATCATATTTATTATTTTTCTATCTTAAAACATATTTATTCAAATAGAACGTAAACACAATCATGAACTGACCATTGATTAGGTCATCCCAAATGATTCAAGAAATTTGGACAATCTTAGCTGAGACTGAGACATGGGTCTGATTCATACCTCAAAGTCCAACAAATAAACTTTTCCTATTATGCTGAACTCAAATATTTCATCCCAAATAGATAAGATCAGCAACTACAATAGATGAGACTGCAGATAAAACCGTAACCAAGCATGACTATTAACAAACCCAAATAGGCAAGAACCAAGCGAAAGCATAAGTATAAAACAATACCCACCATCAAAAATTATCCTAATTTCCAATCCAAGACGCATAAACCCTCTAATTTTCATATTTAGGATTGATATTAAAAAGTGGCATCTCATTTTGAACTAATTGTGTTGCCCAATAAAAATAAAAAAACCTTCCTGTTCTTAATTGTTTCTATCTTGTTGTTCCTTTCTTTTTTTAAAAAAAAATAAAGGTCTTTCTGCAATATTTTGCTGTAGAATATGTGCCGGCTGCAATACTGAGAACCTTATCTAGCACTCAACATAGATGCTAGATCAAATCTTTCATAAATATGACTACACTAGATTTATAACACTACAACAAAATCAGACCACAAAAAACAAATATAAAAGCACTAGGTTCACAGTATTCCTTACCATATCATAAGAGTGAGCCGGTATAGACTTCGATCCAGTGAGAGCAGCATATGGCTGCAATTCCCGATTAGATTTATTTGTTTCTGATTTTTTCTACATCAAAGAATTAATGAAAATGGTTACATGAGTTTATAAAAATATAAACTATTAAAATATTTGTATGGATGTATTTACCTTATACTCATCTGAATAAAAGTAATCACATAGAAAGTCCCAGTCACTCTGCGAGACACAAGATGGCTTATTTTGTTTTGCTAAGCTCACACTTGTGTCCCCATCGTGACTAATGAAGTGGATATGAAGCCGATATCTAAATTCTCGATAAACTTTATTCATTTGAAACTCAATACCTTTTTAATATGATCTAAATTCATATCAAGATCGAACTTCTCCTGCAAGTATATATATATATATATATATATATATATATATATATATATATATATATATATATATATATATATATATATATATATATATATTATAAAGTTATAAGGTATATTAAGTACATTAAACGTAATCTAAAGTAATCTAATATAATTATACTGACCTGAAGTCGATCGATCATAGATGCTTTCTGTGCATCAGTGATCTCACTCCACTTCCTGATCGCAAGTGGTGCCATGTCACGTACAACCACTCCTATCTCGGTCAGAAACTTAGAGCGAAACTCTCCTAATGGTCGTCCAACCTCAGGTGTCAGAAGAATAGGCAACTTTTGTCCACGACGCGTTTCAATTAGATGTATGGACTTGTAACCGCGAGCAGGACCTCGGCCCTTCTTCTTTGATGATGTAGCTGCAAAACATAATGAACTAAATTAGTACAAAATAACATAAAGAAATATAGCCAAATAATATAAGTTTAAAGTAGAGTGATGACATGATGCGCCGACAGATGACCCCTCTGTCAGAGCTGGAATGTAAGGATAATCATCTCGCCTCGATGTAGCAGGAGTATCTCTCGAAGACATCTGCAAACAAACATACAAACTAAAATTAACAAATAAGAAAGTATAAGAACATATAGTTATAATAAGTAAAAAAATAATGAATGCTACCAATTAATCACTGTCATCACTAATATGCTCATTTTCTTCATCATCCTCCATATCAGAACTATGTATAGATCCCTCACTGTCATAATCAGCTAGTGTGTCGTCCTCCTCAACATCTTCGCATATAAAGTCATCCTGACCGATATCACTTTGACCTCTAATGTTTTCTTGAATTGCAACTATTTCAGCATCAGTGTCCGTACGCCGAGATGTTATTAAGTCCATGTTAGGTTGCTCACATGTGAATCGAAGGGCTGCTGAATCATCTTCTTGATATACTTCTTCCTGAACATCATCATCCTTTTTTGGAATATCCCACAAATGACGATGACTAACCTTGTATACCACTTTCCAATTAGAATTGTTCTTCAAATCATCCAAGTAGAAAACCTTTTCAGCTTGTGATGCTAAAATGAATGGCCCATGTTTGTACCATTCTGAACTAATATTTATACTTGTAATATTATAATGTTGTTGCATTCTCCTGTGCTTTGGTTCAGTTTCAAACCATTTGCACTTGAACATTATCGCCTTACAACCTTTAACAAAATGAAATTCAAGGACCTCTAATAATATACCATAAAAGTTAATTTCTTCTCCTAGATGAGTAGAGGGAACACAAATGCCACTATTCTGTGTTTTATGGCCGTCATCCCGAGTAACACTGATAAATTTAACGCCGTTCACCACACAGCCAGTATACGAGAACACATGATTGTCGGGACCAATAGCCAATGAATAAAGCTCATCAGTAGCTTCAGATGCCCCAGCAAAATGCTTATTTAACATCTGGATAAACCAAACATCAACGTCATTTAAAATAAAGACATATGATATATTAATTGACAATATAAATGAATGTACGGGCTTACTTCATTTTTAAACCACTCCAAAAATCTTTCCTTTTGTAATCGGTCCAGTTGTTCCGGTCTAGTTGGATTTAGTTGATCAATGTGTTGGCTATAGAGAAGATTATGCTAATGAGCACTATAGAAAATTGCATGATATGAAGAAATAATTTTACAAGTATACTTACTTGAGAAATGGTTGCACCTCTGGACAATTATTAATGAGGTACCAATGTACTTGTTTTAAAGTTTTATCATCTAAATGCACCATTCTTCCTTTTCCAAGAGGCCGCCAACGAATTGCAAATATATTTAATTGCTTGTCCAAATGGCTATCCGAATCAAAATTTCGTTCCGGATGATTGAATTTTGTTTCTATGCCTCGAAGATACATTGAACAAAATGTTAGAGACTCGTTGACAACATAAGCTTCTGCAAGTGAACCTTCCGGACGAGCCTTATTACGTACGTATTGTTTATACGTACCAAGTGCCCTTTCAAAAGGATACATCCATCTACTTTGAACAGGTCCGGCAAGTAAGGCCTCGTAAGGCAAATGAATTGATAAGTGCACCATAACATCAAAAATGCTGGTGGGAAAATTCGTTCAAGCTTACATGAGATCACCACAATCTGCTCTTGTAACAACTCCAAATCCCTAACATACAATGTCCTTGAACAAAGTTGTTGGAAGAAATTAGAAAGCTCAATTAAAGTACTACTCTCATGTTTCTGCAAGAATGGTTGAATGCCAATATGTAACAATCTTTGAAGTAGTACATGACAATCATGTGTCTTCAAGCCGGATATCTTTCCATCCCCTTCATTTACGCACCTTGAAATATTGGAAGAATATCCATCGGGCACCTTCACAGATTTTAGCCACTTACAGAATTGTCTTCTTTCATCTAATGTTAAGGTGTAAGATGCAGGAGGCTTATAAACTCTATTACCTTGAGTTTGTAACCACAACTCCCTTCGGATCCCCATTGAAGCCAGGTCCTCTCTTGCTTTATATGTGTCTTTTGTCTTACCTTCGATGCTTAATAAAGTTCCCACGACATTGTCACAAATATTCTTCTCAATATGCATTACATCTAAGTTATGTCTCAATTTTAATGATGACCAATACTCAAACTCGAAGAAAATGCTCTTCTTATACCAATTCAACTCATTTGGTGCACGCTTTCGCTTTCGATGTTTATTGTTTGGATGCTTTCCGGACTGTTTAGCAGCTATGTGTTCTAATTGCATTAAAATTTCTTCTCCGGTCAACATTTTTGGTTTGACTCCATGCTCTCTACTTCCATCATGGAGTCTACTATTTCGCCACTTGTGATAAATAGGCAAGTAACGGCGATGTCCCATATAGCAAATCTTGTCTTTCAGCTTTTTGGATGAGGTTTGCTCATTACAAACTGGACATGCCTTATAACCCTTTGTGCTCCAACCAGATAATAACGAGTATGCTGGAAAATCACTTATAGTCTATAAAACAGCTACGTGCATCCGAAAACTCTCTTGGTAGATGCATCATATACATCAACACCTTCGGTCCATAAATGTTTAAGTTCATCCACTATTGGCCTTAAAAATATATCCATATCCCTTCCTGGAGATTTAGGACTGGGGATAAGCAACGACATCATAAAGAATGTCTCTTTCATATATTTCCATGGAGGCAAGTTATAAGGTACTAAAATGACGGGCCACATACTGTATGCATTACTCATATTCCCAAATGGATTGAATCCGTCTGAAGCAAGACCTAACCTTACATTTCTTGGTTCACTGGAAAAATTAGGATACTTTTGATCAAAATCTTTCCATGCTTCTCCATCTGCTGGATGACGTAACACCCTATCTGTGATCGGTCGCTTATCATAGTGCCACCTCATATCTTCAGCTGTATATCTTGAGGCATATAGACGTTTCAAACAAGGTGTGAGTGGAAAATACCGCATAACTTTATAAGGTATCTTCTTACCTTTGTCTTTAACCACTTGGTACCTAGGCTCGTTGCATACCGGACATTTTTCTAAATAGGCATTCTCCTTCCAAAAGATAGCACAATCATGCTTGCATACATGTATGTTCTCGTAGCCTAAACCCAACTCATTCATCTTCTTTTTGGCCTCATAGTGCGAAGATGGTATTCTAGTACCATTCGGAAATGCCTCTTTTAATAGTTCAAGCAACATATTGAAAGACTTATTTGTCCACTGATTGAGGACCTTAATGTGCATTAACTTCACTAAGAATGTCAAAGAAGAAAACTTTTCACATCCAGGATAAAGCTCGGATTCCACCTCATTGAAAAGATCATCCAATTTCTTACTGTGATCGGTCCTTCCATGGTCAGACATCATCGGATTGTCATCATCATTGCCAACCTCAGTGTGAGCACTACTTGGGCCAGCAATGTCCTGCAATGCTTCGACCATCTCATCTTGTTCCCTTTCTGGGTCATCAGCTTCATTCTCATTTTCATCTGAGACATTGCTTCCAAACTGTTCTCCATGAAAATACCACGTCTGATACGTCTTCGAGAAACCCTTTAACATACAGTGTAATTTAACTAAATCAGGCTTATGCCATTTGCCATTATAACACCGCACACAAGGACAACGTATCTTCCCTTCTTCATTAACATGAAGCCTTGCCTTTTCTATGAACTTCTTAATAACGGCATCATATTTTGGACAATTTCGTTTCTTATGTATCCAACTCTTATCAATCGGCATCGTTGGTGACGTACAACAGCTGTTTGTTGCAAGGATATGTTAGTGATAAAATTTTTCTTTTTTTATTCAGTGAATTGTCCTACTATAACATCATGAATCCAAACAGTAAGTATGCTGAATTTTCTTAAAATTAAAGGCATAAAAAACATAGCAATTTCACAAATGCGCCCCAATGTAAGTCATGGTGCAGTAAATTGTGGCAATTTTATGGTAGATATAAATTAGAGTTCAACAATATTTTTTCTACACATTCAAGCACTAGCCCCATGTATTGTATTTTTAATAAATTTAAATCAGTTGCTTTCAGGTTTACTGGTTGACTAAAGTTGCAGCATTAATATTTTGTTAATTTGAATGGCATATCACATCTGAATTGAAAGAACCATGTGAAATTTTGATTATGACCACAATAGTGAAGAGTGGATCGTCCTCTTTCTACCCTTGGAGCATAGCATGCATTCGACCAGCCCCAAGTCGTGTGGAGATGCGGAAGCGAGATGATATCCCTGCTGAAATTTCTGCAGCAGAATTTTGGATCTTGATCTTGGTAATCTTCCCAGATTGATTAGCAACTAGGATTTTCCTTGGTTTCTTCCGCCCCAAGATTGTAAGAGAGGGTCGTGGCCTCTCTTCTTCCTCACGTGAACCTTCAGATCTGATCCAGAAAATCAAGAGACGTTGCCCAAGAAGAAGGTGCTGCTAGGGTTTCTTCCTTCTCCTTCTTTGAGAGAGGCGGCTCCAAGAAGATGGCTAGGGCAGAGATGGCAGCAATAAAACCCTAGAAACCTAGGGCATCTATATGTGAGAAAGAGAGGAGAGAAAGAGAAGGGATAGCTTATTCTAGGGAGAAAAGGGTTTCTTTCATTCATCTATAATCATCATCGTTACATGACTATATAAACCCGTCCCCATGACGGCCACCAAAATAAAACCAGCACCACACATGAACCGGTGCCTTATTATATGGATAATAAACCCTAAAAAACTCCCTTGGACCAACCCACACCTTGGGCCCAAACCCAGCCCAATGATAGACTAGCCCCCTCAAGACCCAACAACCTGGGCCTTAACCCTGTGGAGCCTACAAACCTCCACCCTAGGATTTAAGCTTTGGAGTACCACACCAGGCTCTACAATCTCCACCTTGGTGCTTCAAAGCTGCTGAAAAATCTGCACATTCCCTCAGACCCATCAGTGTCACACATGAGAGAAAGCTATCCCGTGGAAGAGTCTTCGTAAGTGCATCTGCCTGGTTCTTCTTTGTATGAACTTTTACCAGCTCCACTTCACCTTCTTCCACCAATTCTCTGATCCTGTGATACCTCACATCTATGCTTTGTGCGTGCATGATAGATTGGGTTCTGAGCCAACTGCAGGGCACTCTGACTATCACTGTGTAACAATACTGTACCCTGCTTCACCCCCATTTCCATGATGAGTCTCTTCAACCAAAGAGCCTCCTTGGCAGCCTCTGTAATCCCTATATACTCAGCTTCTGTTGTAGACAAAGCTGTAATAGGTTGAAGGGTTGATCTCCAAGAAATTAATCCACCATACATGCTGAACACATACCCTGTGGTAGACCTTCTTGTATCCAGATCACCTGCAAAATTTGCATCCACAAATCCTTCCAATGGACCTAATGACTTACTTGGGATATTAGATTTCTCCTTAGATCCATCTTGCTGCCCAAAAATTAGACCAAGTCCACGAGTTCCCTGAAGGTACCTCAAAATCCACTTGAGTGCCTTCCAGTGCTCCTTCCCTGGGTTCGCCATGAATCTGCTCACCTGGCTCACTGCATATGCTATGTCAGGCCTGCAACACACCATAGCATACATAATGCTGCCCACGGCACTGGCATATGGAACTCTCTCCATGTACTCTTTCTCTTCATCTGTCTGGGGGTTCTGTAACTTAGAAAGAGACATGTGACTAGCCAAAGGTGTTCCAACTGGTTTGGCCTTATCCATCCCAAACCTCTCCAACACCTTGTGAATATATCCACCCAATGACAAGTGTAGAATTCCCTTGGTCCTATCTCTGTAAATTTCATCCCAAGTATCTTCCTAGCTGACCCCAAATCCTTCATTTCAAATTCTGTTGATAATGCATATTTCAGTCCATTCACTGCTTCAACACTCCTGCTGGCAATGAGCATATCATCCACATACAGAAGGAGATACAGTGCATCATCCTCATCCACATCTTTCACATAGACACAAGTATCATGTTCACATCTAGAAAATCCAAGGCCCAAAATAAAAGTGTCAAACCTTTTGTACCACTGACGGGGTGACTGCTTCAAACCATAGAGCGATTTCTTTAGTAGACACACTTTTTCTTCCAATCCAGATTCCTTGAAACCCTCTGGTTGCTTCATGTATATCCTCTCCTCTAGACTCCCATGTAAGAAAGCCGTCTTCACGTCCATCTGCTGCAACTCCATACCATGTTGTGCTACGAGAGATAACAACACACGAATTGAAGCATGACGTACCACTGGAGAGAATACCTCTGTGTAGTCCACTCCCTCTCTCTGTGAGAACCCCTTAGCAACAAGCCTTGCTTTGTATCTGACTCCACCTTGCTCTGAAGGTGCCTCCTTCTTTGTGAACACCCATTTTGAACCAATGGCCCGAGCATCTCTAGGTAGATCCACTAGCTGCCATGTCTTGTTCTTTTCCAGGGACTCCATCTCCTCCATCATGGCCTGCATCCATGAGTCTCTTTCTGAACTTTCCATGGCTTCTTGGAAGGTCTCTGGATCTTCATTTGCAGTGATTAGAGCATAGGAAATCATGTCATCAATGCGATACCGAGCAGGTTTGATGATGGTACGCTTTGCCTTGTGTAGTGCCACACCCCTTTGATCATCTCTCAAAGCTGAAGTGTGTGACTCCACCTGCACCTCCTTTTGGATTGATGGCTCTCTGGCTGATCCTTTACATGTATTGGAACATTCATACCAAACTCCACCTCAAAAGAAGCATGTTTTGAAGTAGAAGTAGAAGGTACATCACCTGTCAGCCAATGCTGTCCACTGCTGTCCTGTTCAGCCTTTTCAGCTCCATCTGCAATCTCTGACCTCTTCAAGATGCTCTTCTCATCAAAAATAATGTCTCTACTGATGATACACTTCTGTGAATCTGAACTCCATAGCAAATAGCCTTTAACTCCCTGTGGATACCCGATGAAGATCAGCCTTTGTGATTTTGGGTCCAGCTTGCTCCTTTCAGTTGCCTCCACATGTGCATAGGCTGGGCAACCAAAAATCCTTAGGTGTCCAAGCTCCACCTTCTTCCCACTCCAGATCTCCTCTGGAATGCCTCCATCAAGTTTTCTATTAGGGGACCTGTTAACAAGAAAACCAGAGAACATAATTGCATCACCCCAAAAGACCTTGGGCAGTGATGCCTGCAGCCTCAAACACCTAGCCTTCTCTGTCAATGTACGATTCATCCTCTCTGCCACACCATTCTGCTGGGGAGTCATCCTTACTGTGTAATGGCGTTGGATCCCATTTTCCTCACAGTAGCTTCTGAATTCATTGCTTGTATACTCCCCTCCATTGTCAGATCTCAAACACTTCACTGGTTTTCCTGTCTCCTTTTCAACACCAACTCTCCAAGCTTTAAACCGGGCAAATACCTCTGATTTTTCTCTTATCAGATATACCCATACCTTCCTGGAGTAGTCATCAATGAAGTTAAAAAATACTTAGCCCCACCTCTGGCTGACACAGGGGCCGGTCCCCATACATCTGAGTGAACTAGTTCCAGAATACCTTCACTCTGCTTGGAACTGCTGGCAAATCTCACCCTATGTTGTTTGCCATAAATACAGGGCTCACAGATGTCATTGTCCTCCTTCTTAAGTGCTGGAATCAGACCTCTTTTGCTGAGTTCTATAAGCCCTTTATCACTCATGTGTCCCATTCGATAGTGCCACAGTTTATAGACCAACTGTTCCTCCTGTGCCGCTGCTAGCACCTCTGCACCATCTATGGCCACTGAGCCTTCCATCTGATAGAGATTATTTTCCAACCTTCTCCCTTTCATCACCACTAATGCACCCTTGGTTATCCTCAAACATCCACTCCCCGGCTGGCTTCCAAAAGCATACCCATGCTTCTCCAGGTAGCCCAAAGAAATTAGATTCTTCTTCAACTCCGGGACATGTTTGACATTGGTTAAAGTCCTTATAACCCCATCATACATCCTCACCCTTATGCTTCCAACTCCAGCAACCTTACAAGGATGATTATCACCAAGGCATACACTCCCTCCATCAGATTCTTCATAAGTTGCAAACCACTCCCTATGCGAAGTATAATGGTGAGAACATGCTGAGTCAAGTGTCCAACAACTATCACACTTCTTGGTCCCATCTGAAACTACCAGTACATCATCTTCACTGTCTTCAGATGAATTTGCACCACCATTGCTGGCTGAACCTCCCTTGGAAATGCCCTTCCCCTTCTCATTCTTCAGAAGTGGGCAATTTCTCTTCAGGTGACCAATCTGATGACACTTGTAACACTTCCATGCTTTCTGCTTGCCCCGAGACTTAGATCTGCCTTTGGACTTGCCTCTAACCTTTTCCCAGGGTCTTCCTTGCCTCTCATTCACAGCAAGTACCTCTGTGTTAGAGTTTCCCATGCGAATCTTTTCTCTTTGCTGGTTTGATCTCAGCACCCCCACAACCTCTTCATAATTCAGGGTCTCCTTCCCATACACCAAGGTTGTAATCAGACCATCATAGGAACTGGGTAGCGAACACAACAAGATGAGGGTCTTGTCTTCTTCATCAATCTTCACATCAAGGCTCATCACCTCTGAGCACACTTGATTGAATTTCTGAATATGGGCCACAAGATCTCCTCCCTCAGGCATTCTCAAGCTGTACAACTGTTTCTTCAACCACAACTTGTTTGTCATGCTCTTTCCCATGTAAGTGTTCTCTAAAGTTTCCCATAGCCCCCTTGCCGTGGTCTGCGTGCAAATCTCCGGCAAGACTTGATCAGCCAAGCACATCCTGATTGTGCTAAATGCAATCTCCTCTAACTCCTCCCAATCCTCACGACTTACATTATCCGGTCTTTGTTTCACCAAGACCTTATAAATCCTTTGCTGTACCAATAAATCCTTCACCCTTTGCTGCCATAGGGTGAAGTTCCCCTTGCCATCATACTTTTCAAAATCGAATTTAAAGCTACTAGATGCCATATCCAACCAAGAAACAATGCACACAACAAAAACAGAAAATTAAACTTGCTGCAGAAATTTCTGGTTTGATATCTTACCAAGAAACGCCCAAGATCCAATCTTTTCTCCACCAAATCACCGAGGCTCTGATACCAAATGAAGAGTGGATCGTCCTCTTTCTACCCTTGGAGCATAGCACGCATTCGACCAGCCCCAAGTCGTGTGGAGATGCGGAAGCGAGATGATATCCCTGCTGAAATTTCTGCAGCAGAATTTTGGATCTTGATCTTGGTAATCTTCCCAGATTGATTAGCAACTAGGATTTTCCTTGGTTTCTTGCGCCCCAAGATTGTAAGAGAGGGTCGTGGCCTCTCTTCTTCCTCACGTGAACCTTCAGATCTGATCCAGAAAATCAAGAGACGTTGCCCAAGAAGAAGGTGCTGCTAGGGTTTCTTCCTTCTCCTTCTTTGAGAGAGGCGGCTCCAAGAAGATGGCTAGGGCAGAGATGGCAGCAATAAAACCCTAGAAACCTAGGGCATCTATATGTGAGAAAGAGAGGAGGAGAAAGAGAAGGGATAGCTTATTCTAGGGAGAAAAGGGTTTCTTTCATTCATCTATAATCATCATCGTTACATGACTATATATAACCCGTCCCCATGACGGCCACCAAAATAAAACCAGCACCACACATGAACCGGTGCCTTATTATATGGATAATAAACCCTAAAAAACTCCCTTGGACCAACCCACACCTTGGGCCCAAACCCAGCCCAATGATAGACTAGCCCCCTCAAGACCCAACAACCTGGGCCTTAACCCTGTGGAGCCTACAAACCTCCACCCTAGGATTTAAGCTTTGGAGTACCACACCAGGCTCTACAAATAGATCAAGTTAAGGATATCATTATCAATTTGTCCTACTTAATATGATTTTTAACTAAAATCTATGCAAGTCAACAAAAGCAATCTATCTGCATCTCTATTCGTGTTTCATTTTTGGTCCTGTTAAATTTTTACCCCCCCAACACTTATTTTTTTCTTTTCTGAAGCATACTTCTGTGGTGCTGCTTGTGCATTCCAACTCATCAAAGACGCCCACTTGAATGTCTATTGTTGGTGAAACTATGCAAGTTTAAAACATGGGGATTAAAGCCAAACTTTTAGCAAGACTCATTGCAATTTGGGGATTAAAAACATGGAACTGCTCTGGATTTAATTTTCAAGTAGTTCCTAATTTTTGTTACATTGGTTAGTTCACTGCAGATGTTTTCATATTTTGAACCAAGAGTTGTATGTACATTTATTCATCAGTCCAATTTTATTCACCTTTCTACTTCATTTCCCATAAAAAAATATATATACTGAAACTCGGTCAAGGTCCCTTTTAGAACTACAACGAAAGTTGTTCTCTGTTATGAATGCTTGAAACAACTGCTTGAATAAAAGTTTACTTCATTAGTTAAACTTTCTTGTATGAATCTACAGTGAGGATTAGAACGACCAGTTTGTGAAGACCCTTGCACTGGTGACATGTTAGATGTCTAGGAAATTTATAGACTTAAAATCGAGCTTCTTGCTCATTCTCAAAGATTTAAGCACATTGGAACTGTAGTAGAATGTACATGCATCAAAATGCTGACAGTGTAATGAGAAGAAGTCCAAGACATCAGTGCATGACATGAAAAGGAGGAGGAAATTAACAAAGAAACAAGTGGTAAGAAATAATTTCTAATTGGTTTTCATTTCAAACAGTCTCATCTTTGATAGGGCCAGCCACAAACCAGTCAGTACATGTTGATCCTAAATTAATACAAGGCCTTGTTTCCAGCCACAAAATAGTCTCATCTTTTCTAACAATAAAACATCCAGGCTGAAAGTTTTTAAAGGAAAAAAGAGAATGCTTGAGAGAGGACACGGCTATGAATAAATAACCAGTAATAACTTTCAATTGAACCTTATAAACCCCCCAAATCATAAGAAAACAAGAGAAATCGAAAAAAAAAATCCAAGTGAAACAAGAATCGCGAGCAAGAGGGTTTTATAAAGCCCTTCTTCTCACCTCGTCCGAGGGCTGACAGAGAGGAGCTCGGCGTCTGCAGGCGGAGAGGAGCTCAGGGGCTGACGGCGTCCGGGGGCTGATGGCGGAGACGAGCTCGGGGGGAAGACGGCGGAGACGAGCTCGGGGGGAAGACGACGGGAGCTAGGGTTTCACAGAAAAAAATTGCGCGAGGGTTTCACAGAGTATTAAAGGGGACTTATACGGCGAAATTAACTTACGTCGTAATAAGGTCCCATACGAAAGATTTTTTCACCATATTACGATGAATTTTTAATTTCATCGTAATACGTATATTTATTACGGCGAAAATTTATTTCGCCGTAATAAAAAGGAAGAAAAATAAAAAAAACTAAAATCATAAAATACAATGTGGACTTATTACGACGACTTATAAAAGTCGTCGTAATAAGTCTTTTAATTACGGCGAATTTTATTTCACCGTAAAAAAAGAAAGAAAAATTAAAAAAATTAAAATCATAAAAAATAATCTGGACCTATTACGATGAATTATAAAATTTATCGTAATACTTCTATTTATTACGGTGACAATTTATTTTGCCGTAATAAAAAGAAAGAAAAATAAAAAAAACTAAAATCATAAAATACAATGTGGACTTATTACGATGACTTATAAAAGTCGTCGTAATACGTCTTTTAATTACAGCGAAAATTTATTTCGCCGTAAAAAAAGAAAGAAAAATTAAAATCGTAAAAATAATCTGGACCTATTACGATGAATTATAAATTCATCATAATACTTCTATTTATTACGGCGACAATTTATTTCGTCGTAATAAAAAGAAAGAAAAAAAAAAAAACTAAAATCATAAAATACAATGTGGACTTATTACGACGACTTATAAAAGTCATCGTAATAAGTCTTTTAATTACGGCAAAAATTTATTTTGCCGTAAAAAAGAAAGAAAAATTAAAAAAAATTAAAATCATAAAAAATAATCTGGACCTATTACGACGAATTATAAAATTCATCGTAATACTTTTATTTTTATTACGGCGACAATTTATTTCGCTGTAATAAAAAGAAAGAAAAATAAAAAAAATAAAATCATAAAATACAATCTGGACCTATTACGACGAATTATAAAATTTATCGTAATACTTCTATTTCTTATGGCGACAATTTATTTCGCCGTAATAAAAATGTTACGATGAATTTAATTTTATTTCACCGTTATAAATAAACCTATAACGACGAAAACATTTCGCCACAATAGGTTCACCACAAATACCGTATTTTTTTGTAGTGACATGTGAGCAGTGGTCAAGTCGGAAGGCTTTATTGAAGGATAAGGGTAAACAATGATTCAATGAACTTGGGTAAGAAGCCTTAAAGAAATGTCATACAAGAAAAAGCTGGTTCGTAAGTCTAATTAACCTTTTAGAGAATCATATGGCCCTTAAAAAGTCGAATGTTAATAAGCCAAAAACATGCATGTTCCCTTAAAATGCCTAACCAGAATTTTCTACGAATCATAAGCAGGACTCTACCAACAAACCATCTGGCTCTAAAATTTGGGTGTTAGCGGGCAAAAGCCATGTTCCCTTAAAATGCATAGCCAAAATTTACTTTGAGCCATAGCGAAACTCTACCATCGTCTTTACGCTGAGCCATAGTAGGACTCTACCATAACTCTACCAATGTTCTCATTTCTACATCAATAGTAGCTAGACATCCAACAATATATAAAGATTCACATTCTAGAGCAAAATACAATATTTCAGCATGATATATGCATGACCACTTAATTCTTGCTTGTTTTGTCAACCAATTAGCATTACTAGTTTGTTGTTTTAAACTTGCATGCCCACATTGCAGTCATTTGTGGAGGAACTACAGGGAGAATGCAATGCCTAATCACTATAAGAATGCAGTTGGATGAAGCATCTACTTTTTTTTTTTTGATGAAATTGGATGACGCATATACATGAGCGGCCTGTGAATTTGGATGACGCATCATTTCAATTGACCTTCCACATTCTCAAGAAGCAATTTCTATTGATGAATTAATCAATGATCCTTGAGGAGAAGATACATATGGCTTTGGAGGCAGTTGTATGCCACTTTGGCTTCCCTGCAACATATCTACCACCTTGCTCATTGAAGGTCGATTTTTAGGCCTTATTTGGATGCACCATAGACCAACTAAATCATTTTTCTTGCAACATCTTCAGTTTCCTCAGTCACACCCTAAGCTTGTAAATCTCCATCTTGCTCGAGATGCTCATAAATCCCATCTGAAAAATATATTTCACCAGTTTTCCACTTCCAACATCTAACCAACATTTCCAGTGCCATCATTCAATAGTTATATACATCAGATTTACTAGAGACAACTCCAAAATTTCTTGAGAAGACTTCTAAGGCAATATAGCCGATTGTTCCTTTAGGATCTCCCATGGAAAGTATACTAATTTTAGGTGGGCATAACTTAGCTAATCCAAAATCAGATATCTTGAGATGAAAGTCCTGATCTAATAGGATATTTTGAGGTTTGATATCAAAATGTACTATTAGTGTTGCACCCACCATGCAGGTAAGGTAAACCTTAGGCTATGTCAATTGCCATTTGGTATAATATTTTCATTCAAGAGTCAGTTTCTCTGGATATATGTACTTCTCTAGTGACCTATTGGGCATGAATTCAAGAGCTCTTAGACCCCTCTAAACAAAAGCCCAACAGACTCAATGTTCACATGAGATGTCCTACCAATGCTTGCAACCTCATTGAGAAATTCCTCTCCATCATCCTTGGAGTCAGATATGATCTTTACACCATCCAGACAATCGTCCCCAAGACTACCTTTGAATACAGTGTCATAACCACCTTGTCCTATTTTGTCACGAAAGTTTCTGGTGATCTTTCTTACATCTGTGTACCTGTATCTTTTTGGAGCAACTGGAGCAACGGATCCATATCTCTCCAGAAAGGCTTCAATACTCTGTGGGTTATCTGATCTCTTCTTCTGAAAAAAGATTGAGCTGGGAATTTTCTCATGCTGGAGCAAATAAAGAGAGCATAAAACGCATGCCAAACCAAGACCATCAGTAAGTGCTGCTAAACCTACAGATGGAGAAAAAAATGAATATGTGATTAAACAATGCCAATGCTAAGAGGATCTACTATGAATAACCATTAACAATGTCATTTATAATTAATAAGATTAAAGGAAACATGTGAATAAATCACTTTTAGAGTTTCTATGGTCCTCTTGAACATTAAACTTCTGCTTCAGGGAACAAGTTTTAGAGCTACATGATTACTTCTTCCTCTTCTTCTATTTTTGTTTTTTCACTTGTTTAATAAGTAGGTGCCTCAGCCTTCAATTTTGAAAAGCAAAAAAAATGGAGAAAAGGAAACAAATTAAAAATTGATTAAAAAAATTCAAGGTCCTTTATATCTTTTTATGCAAATTTCTTTGCTCTGTTCTGTTTTGTCAATAAATCAACCTTAGTTCATTGTGCAATGAATGACATAATCATCTAGCTATATTTAAGTATAATTATGTCGGTCAAATATTGTAGTCCTTAACTGCCAATAATTGTTGTTAAGCATGCTTGGAAGAATAATTCCATCAGCTGTCATGCAAACTACTATTGCACACGATCAGTTAGCTTGTTTATTAGCTACTAACAAACCACCAATGCATGAGGTAGTAATGACTATCAATTTTAAGATAAAAAATGGTTGTCAACTATTTCCTCCTTAGTTGAGCATGTCTAACATTCTTAGCTGAGTGATCATCATTTTTTGCCTAGAATTTCCAATGTATGTGTCTCAACATCATGTTTTGCATTGAAAATACTTATTGTTATCAGACACCATCTCTGGCACCGCAAGTTTGATATGTCTTCATGTATTCACCAAAAAAAATTTAAAATTAAAAGCAGAGGCAGTAGCGTATAAAGATCTCCATCTAGAAACTAGAATTTTGGCCTGTTCAACAAACCAGCAAACTAATTTAAAGCCATATACCATGGCATCATATAAGAAGAGAACTAGATATGCAATGCCTGAACTACTGAACACTTTTGAAGCTTATATACATATCTATGATTTCTGGGTGAGCTGCACACGGGAAATAAAAATTGACCAAATGAAACCCAGTAACCCATAACATCTAAAGCTAACTGCTTCAGAGTAATGTCTACCCTTTGCCCACGTCAGCAAGCTAGAATATGTTTTCAGAAGCAAAATAACTCCACAAAGATGTAGAATTACCGGAAAGCCTAGAGGGCAATGGGATTAGACCGTAAATACATGAATTATGGCTGAGCGACTGTCCTATTGGAAACTTAGCACTAACAACTCTAAGGTAGACTTTCTCTTATCTAGAGCTAAACCTAGAAAAGTCACTAAGTTTGAATTTAGATTGTTCAGTTGCAGCATATATCTTGCATTTCATATCATGCTACTTATTTACATGTTAAAGTCTTATTTTATTCATTCTTTGTCCAGCTCTCTTTGCCCTCCTTTCTTCTAAAATGATTATACTGATAGGGAATACAACAAATATTTCTCTAATAAGATCGCTATTAGTACGGCCAAGCACGCAGTTGCGATAAAATCAACAAAAAATACAGAATAATAATAGGAACCAAAATCCAAAAGAAAACAGCGAGAGGCGAGGATTTTACGTGGTTCATCCAAACTGGGCTACGTCCACGGCGGCACAGGATCTGCAAGGCTTCACTAAGAGTTGAATCAGGTACAAGCCCTCAAAACATTCTCTCTCAGAAACTCTTATGATTCAGAGAGTTGAATCAGGATCTACAGCGCACGAAGGATGTCCTCACAGAGCCTCCTTTTTTCGCTCAACTTCACCGGTTGAAGAAGACACCCCAAGGATCGAAGACTCTTCTCCTATCTAATCCCATCCCAAAACTGGCTCCACACTTTTGGCAACCATGGACTGATTTTCAAAATTGGCTCCACACTTTTGGCAACCATGGACTAATTTGATGCCTTGAAAATCTTCAACAAATCCTCCCCAAGATCAGATTTGGAAGTTGCAACAAATCCTCCCCAAAATGAGCTTCCTTAGTTGGCCAAATCGAATTCAAAATTCGAATTCAAACTCCCTCTTGATGAAATTAAGCTCCATCCATAGCAATCTCCCACTTGGATATTAATGACATCAATCTTAGATCTACCTTCTTTCTCTGTGTCGCGCTCCCCTGATCTATCTCTTGGAAAGCTTCACCAAGTTGCAACAAAGACTCAACTTGTCTCTGCTCACAACCTTGGTGAATATATCTGTAGGATTCTTAGCTCCATCAATTTTCTCCAGCTTCAACTGCTCCTCATCCAACGCACTGTGTATGAAATGATACCTAAGCTGAATGTGCTTGGTTCTTGCATGAAATGCTGGATTCCTTGCCAAGTGAACTGCGCTCTGACTGTCGCTCCATAATGTATTACACTCGTGCTCCTTGCCGAGCTCCTCCATCAACCTCTGTAACCAGATCATCTCTTTACTAGCTTCAGTGATCGCCACATACTCAGCTTCTGTAGTTGACAATGCCACTATCTTCTGCAACTGAGATACCCAACTCACTACTGTATCACCGACAGTGAAAACATAACCAGTGGTGCTCCTCACACTGTCTCTATCACCAGAGTGATCTGCATCTACAAATCCCTGTACTTGAAGACTATCACCTCCATAGCACAAACTGTAAGTTGACGTATCCCTAAGATATCTCAAGATCCACTTCACTACATTCCAGTGCTCCTTGCCTGAATTCTGCTTGTACCTGCTGACTGCTCCCACTGCTTGTGCGATATCCGATCTTGTGCAAACCATTGCATACATTAGACTTCCCACGGCTGAGGCATATGAAATTCTAATCATCTCATCCCTTGCCTTCTGAGTTGTTGGACACAACTGCTTGCTGAGCTTGTGCTGCCAAAGGTGTTGACACTGCCTTTGCATTCTCAATATTGAACCTCTTTAGTACCTTCTCTACATAGTCCTCCTGAGATAGCCACAGCTTCCGTTGCTTCCTATCTCTGTTGATCCTCATGCCAAGAATCTGCTTCGCCTCTCCCAAATCCTTCATTGAGAACTTCTTTGCCATCAGTTTCTTGAGCTCTTCTATCTTCCTCATACTGGAACCTGCTACAAGCATATCGTCCATATACAAGGATAAAATAATGAACTCATTTGTAATGTACCTCTGAAAGTATACACAATGATCTGACTGGCATCTGGTGAAGCCTTTCTCTAGCATGAAACTGTCAAACTTGAGGCACCATTGCCACGGAGCCTGCTTCAGACCATATAAACTTTTCTTCAATCTGCAGACCATATCATCCTTTCCCTTAATCTAGAAACCTTCTGGCTGGTGCATGTACAGCTCTTCCTTCAATCTCCATGAAGAAATACTGTCTTCACATCTAGCTGCTCTAGATGAAGATCCTCCACTGCTACCATGCTCAGAATCACCCTGATGGATGTCATCTTGACTACTGGGGAAAAGATCTCCTGGAAGTCAATTCTCTCTTTCTGTGCATAACCCTTGACAACTAACCTTGCCTTGTATCTCTTGGTACCATCGATCCCATTCTTCACCTTGTACACCCATTTGTTGAACAGAGCTTTCTTGCAAGTGGGTAACATCACAAGATCCCAAGTCTTGTTTTGCTTTAAAGAGTCCATCTCCTCTTTCATAGCCAACTCCAACTTGACCTTAGCTTCATCCTGCATGGCTTCAACAAAACATTCTGGCTCTCCAGATTCTGTGTACAAAACATAATCATTAGCAGAATACCTCTGTGATGGCTTGGTAACCCTCGTGGTCCTCCTCAACTGTGGGGACACCGACTAAGGTACCGATGTATGCCTGTGGCTGTCTGTTCCAACCACATCTTTCTCCTTCACATCCTCGGAGTTTCCATCTTCAGTTTGCACTTGGGGAATTTCTCCATCTCTGACAGGATCATGTTCTATAAACTCATGTTTCTTTTCTTCCATTGCATCTTTCCTGTCTTTGTAAGTATGCTCTTCATCAAATACCATATTCTTGCTCCGAATGATCTTATTGTTCTGGAAATCCCAGAGCTTGTAGACATACTCATCGCCACCGTATCCAATGAAAACACACTTTGTAGACTTGGAGTCTAACTTACTCCTCTTCTCTTTCTCAATCAGAGAATAAGCAATGCAGCCAAATACTTTAAGAAAAGAAAGTTTTACCTGTTTTCCTATCCAAACCTCCTCTGGAATCCCACCATCTAATGCACTGGATGGACTCATGTTGATCAAATACACTGCAGTGTCTAGTGCTGCCACCCAAAAATATGTAGGTAGACCTGAGTCAAACCTCATACTCCTCTCTCTCTCAAGAATGGTCATGTTCATTCTTTCTGACACACCATTCTGCTCTGGTGTCCCTGGGACGGTCTTGATCCTTCTGATTCCATGCTTTGTGCAGTAGACATTAAACTCTCTGCTGCAGTATTCACCACCGTTATCTATCTTGAGACACTTGAAACTTGCTCTAGTCTGGCTTTCACACATGACTCTCCATCTCTTGAAGATGCCAAAGACCTCAGACTTTTCCTTTATAGCAAAGACCCAGACTTTCTTGCTGAAATCATCTATAAATGTGACAAAGTACTTATTGCCCGCATATGATGCCACTGGTGCTGGACCTCAGACATCTGAATGAACCAACTCCAGCCTTTCAGTCTTCTTTTGAGCTCTTGTTAACTGAAAACTCACTGCTTTCTGCTTACCATAGATATACTCTTCATAAAACTCTAGATTCACCTTCTTTAGCCCAGGTAGAAGCTCTCTCCTGTGTAGAATATTCAAGTTCTTCTCACTAAGATGACCGAGCCTCCTGTGCCATAATGTAATCATTGTACCCGTGTCTCTTGTTGCAACTAAAACTGAACTCTCACTGTCTGTCAAGAAGTAGAGAGTACCTATCCGCTTTCCTTTGACAATAACCATAAACCCTTTAGTAATCTTCCACTGAGAATTACCAAAAATGGATACATAACCCTCAACATCAAGCTGGCTGGTAGAAATTAGGTTTTTCTTTAACTCTGGGATGTATCTGGCTTGTGCAAGTCTCAATTCTCCGTCTGTCACTGGCTTCAGTACAATTATTCCTTTACCCATAATTCTACACTGCTGTCCATTGCCAACTGTGACATGGCCAAAATCTCTTGGACAAAATCCGAAAATAGGTGTCTCTTTGAGCTGCAATGGTAAGAAGCCCCTGAGTCTACAAACCACATATCTGAGTTTGCCCCATCGCCGACTGACAGGCACACATCCTCAAAATTACGCTCAATAGTACTCACAACATTTGCTTCCTGACCTTCTATCTTGCTCTCTGCACCTTTTTCCTTTTTCTTACCCCAATAATCCTTGCTCATGTGACCTTTCTTCCCGCAGTTCCAACACTTCATGAAAAATCTCCCTTTGGACTTTCCTCTGCTCTTGGACCGGCCTTTCTCTGACTTCTTCTCTCTTGTGATCTTCCTCTGGTATCCACCATGAGTGCATCACTTGTAGAAGTCCCACCCACAGCCTTTCTTCTCATCTCATCATTCAATATACAACTAACTGCATCATTGAATGTAAGGTTACCTGATACCGAGTTGCTGACTGTCATCACAAGATTGTCCCAACTCTCTGGAAAGGAACATAAGAAAAGAAGAGCCCTGAATGAATCATCAAAAGCAACAGAGACCGACTCCAATTGATTAATCATCGTGTAGAACTCGTTCAGATGCTTCATCACTGAACTATTCTCAGCCATCTTCAAATTGAAGAGCTTTTTCATGAGAAATATCTTGTTTGAGATGGAAGGTTTTTCATACAGCTTTGTTAAAGCGGTCATCATATACACTGTGTTCTTTTCCTTTGCAATATTATACACCACTTGAGATGTCAACAACAATATGATCGTAGCTAGGGCTTTCCTATCCAGAATCATCCAATCTGAGTCGTTCATTGAATCCGGCTTCTTTCCCTCTAATGGAAGGTAAAGATCCTTCTGATATAGGTAGTCCTTAATTTGCATCCTCCACCATCCAAATTATGACCATTGAATTTCTTGATTTTGATCTTATCTTCTGTCATCTCTTTGTTAATTTGTCCGATCGTAATAATATGAAGAAAACCAAGCTCTGATACCAATTTGATAGGGAATATAACAAATATCCCTCTAATAAGATTGCTATTAGTATGGCCAAGCACGCAGTTGTGATAAAATCAACAAAAAAATATAAAATAATAATAGGAACTAAAATCCAAAAGAAAATAGTGAGAGACGAGGATTTTATATGGTTCATCCAAACTGGGCTACGTCCACGGTAGCACAGGATCTGCAAGGCTTCACTAAGAGTTAAATCAGGTACAAGCCTTCAAAACACACTCTCTCATAAACTCTTATGATCCAAAGAGTTGAATCAGGATCTATAGCACACGGAGGATGTCCTCATAGAGCCTCCTATTTTTTTTTGCTCAACTTCACCGGTTGAAGAAGACATCCGAAGGATCGAAGACACTCCTCCTATCTAATTCCATTCAAAAACTGGCTTCACACTTTTGACAACCATGGACTGATTTGCTACCTTGAAAATCTCCAACAAATCATTCCAAAGATCAGATTTAGAAGTTGCAACAAATCCTCCCCAAAATCAGCTTCCGCCAATCGAATTCAAAATTCGAATTCAAACTCCCTCTTGATGAAATTAGCTCCATACATAACATATACAACTGGTAAAAATTGAAGAAAAAAAAACACTATCTAGAGCAATTGGCTGGAATGCAACACTTATGTTATAATCCACTTCTTACTGCTTTTGCTGCCTGCAACAATGTGAGCAACGAAAGGACAAAGTTAGGGTAAGAAAAAATTGGTGACATAGAAAGAACATCATGAAGATTTGATAAACACAAAAGGTTATAGAAATATACTTTGGGCATCCGTTGTTGCATAGGCACTTGAAATCTCGTCGAGTGTCTATGTTTGACGCAGTTCGGATTCCAGTCCCGTTGATGATGGAAGTAACTGCATGGCAGACTTTATGAAAAGCTCACCGCCATCTTCACTGAATGAGAGGTGCCATTCAAACAACGGGCTAGGACTGTTCCAACACTCCTCATGATCAGTCCTTCATCCTCTGATCTATCGGAAAAGAGAAGCTCGTAACCTCTGCAAAGACTACGATTATAGATTTCGTGGAAGATGTCGGTAGAAAAATTATAAACTCGGCTTGCAGTTGAAGAATGATGGGTTCTGGCCGACGAAGAAGGGAGGAAGGAACGAATCCTCAGATGGATGAAGTGGAAGATCAAATTCATAACATAAATTGCAGTCTGGCATCTTCAAGCAATTGCCGAACTCTCGGTCCCGAATTATATATGGTCGATCTGGTATGATAGTCAATATTTTTTAAGACATTCCCGTGCTCATGTCCGTGGAAGTGGACGATTGCCGTGGAGTCATCACAGACGACCTCATGAGGCCCTCTGCATTCAGAATTAGTAGAGTCCGTGAAGAAAGGAAATCCTATATCGAAAGAATCAGGGCCGCATGGTAGTCGCACTGGATACCAGGGACATGAGAAAGAGAGTGTGGGTAAAAGAAAGAAGATAAAAAGGGGATTACGAGGCAGGGAAAAGGATAGAGCCATAACGGGTAGCAGTACGAGCTTTGCAACACACCACGCTAGCAAGAAGCAGGCCTGTTGAGCTCCATCAAGAACAGGGAAGGAAAAAAAAAAACAAAAAAAGAGTTTTAAATTCCGATGCAGATGCTGATTGTTGACGGTCTGAGTTTGACTCGGTCTGAAGGACTCGGACGCGTGGTATAACGAAGAGGTTGGACCACACCGCGGCCCTGTGAAACGTACTGAAAGGGGAGAGAATTTTTCAGCCATTGCCCTTGATAGGGAGTGCGAAGATTTTTCTTAAGCCTTTTTTTCTATCATACTTTTTAGACAGTGTGGATGACATGGTAGATGATAGTTAAGTTAAAAGTATAAGGACATTGTTAAAGGCCTGAATAATGATTTTAGAATGGATAAAATTAAAGTTTAATTTTCAATCAAACTTTAAAAAGCTATAAGAACTGAACTTCTTTCTTTCTTTTTTAAACTGGACACCTTGGTGTTACAGGAAAAAGCAGAGTTCCATGCAATTTTGGCTCTGTTTTTAAGTATTTTTAAAGCCTGGTAAGAAAAAATGGAGCAAAATCCAAAAATCTAGCAGCTTCAGATAATCTTTGCACAAAAGAGACTTTTGAAAGTCATAAAAAAGTGTTTCTGATCCTCACATATATTTTTTAGCCATAGGCTTTGAGTTTTCTTCACCAAATATTAGGCACAATTCCATATAAAATTGTCATATATTTGATTGAGCATAATTTCATATTAGAAATAATTCTTGGATCACCGTATATTTGATTAGAAGTAATTTTATAATAGATGTGATTCTTAGATCATTATATATTAATTGGATGTTATTCTATGTTAGACATGATTCTTGCATCCTCATTGTTTGATTGGGTATGATTATACATTGAACGTAATTCTTAAATCTCTATATATTATTTGAGTAGGCATGATTCTATATTGGACATAATTCTTATGTGGATGTGATTTTAGTTTTTCTATATTTATTAGATGTGGCCTTTATATATTAAGATATTTGTTTTCTTTTATATTTTATATTATTTTATTCCTTCTTAATTAATAAATATTTTTGTCTTACAATGGAAAAATTGCACCTTATCGATTTTAAAGGAAAGTTTGTCTATAATTAAGGAGACCTCAAAGTCAGTCATTCTAACTTAAATAAGAAACAGAGAGAACCAAACAACATAAAAAGTTCTGTTCAAC
>UESW01002408.1:0-100320 GCA_900491605.1 Calamus simplicifolius
AATTTTTCTCGATATGCATAACATCCAAGTTGTGCCGGATGAGATTTGTGCTCCAATAAGGCAAATCCCAAAATATACTTCGCTTCTTCCAGTTATGTTCTTTACATATACGGCTATTTATTCTATCTGCATCTGGTTCCCATGCATACATCAACCCCAAATGCTCTATAGAATCAAATAGATCCGTGCCGGACCTAACCGGTTCGGCAAATTTTGTGACTGCTTTGTTCTTCCGGAAGGCGATCAAGTTACGCCTGTAAGGATGATTTGGGGCAAGAACTTCCTATGGTTATCAAACCATGACTGCTTACCACTCTTCTGCAATGTAAATGCATCCGAATCATACATGCAATGAGGGCATGCCAGACGTCCAGCAGTGCTCCAACCAGACAACATTGCATATGCCGGAAAATCACTTATTGTCCACATCAAAGCAGCTCTCATTAAGAAATTTTGTTTCATAGAAATGTCGTAGGCTACCACTCCTGTTTCCCACAACATTTTCAATTCGGCCACCAACGGTTGCAGAAAGACATCAATCTTTTCCTTTGGATTTGATGGTCCTGGAACCAAAACGGTTAAAAACATTGCAGGATCTTTCATGCACTTCCACGGAGGAAGGTTATATACAGTCAGTATCACAGGCCAACATGAATACTGTTGCCCCGCTTGACCAAATGGTTGGAAGCCATCGGTACAAAGACCTAATCTCACATTCCTTATATCTTCAGCGAAATCAGGATGATTTTCATTGAAATGCTTCCAAGCCTTTGAATCTGATGGATGCCGCATTTCATCCTCTTTAGATTCATGTTCGGCATGCCATCTCATATCAGCAGCTGTTGCCTCAGATCTGTATAATCTCTGCAGGCGTGGGGTAAGAGGAAAGTAATGCATCCTCTTGTAAGGCACACTTTTCCTCCTACTTGTACCGGCTCCTCCTTCGGTGTTTTTGAACCTCGATTGCCCACAAATCTTACACCATCTCAGCTCTGAGTCTTCACCCCAAAATATCATACAATTGTTCAAGCAACAATCGATCTTATTAACTGGAAGCCCAAGCCCACGCAACAACTTCTTTGTTGCGTAAAAACTGTCTGCGGCAACATTATCATTTGGCAGAATTTCTTTGATTAACTCAGCTACAGAATTGAACGCCTTTTCTGATAATCGATGTTCTGCCTTAATATTCAACATTCGAGCAGCTGTAGAGAACTGGGAATGACCCTCACACCCAGGATACAATTCTTGATTGGCAGCACTCAACATATCGTAAAATTGTTGTGCTTCTGGATTTGGTTCTTCCATAAATGTATTCTGATTGAAGTCATTACCCGATGCATTCATAACCATTTGTTCATATGTGTTTAAATTCACAAATGGTTCTTCTACGGGAATTGACTCTTGTTCCCAGCAATGCCTCTGGTTCACCATGACAGTACCAAACATAGTAATCAGGTTCTTACACAAATGCACCTTAACAGTTTCCACATCTCTGTAGGCTTTATTCTGACACCTGTGGAAGTTGCATGGGCACCTAATCCTAGGCCCATCCATCCATTCAGGTTGGCTACATGCAAATGCGATAAACTCAATCCATTCAGAAAATCTGGATTCAGCAAGCCATCTTTTATCCTTGCATACATCCATGAGCGAGTCCCGCTCATTTTTGTCCGACTTATACAAAGTCTGGTAAAGCATTAAAAAACCAAAAAATAAAACTATATTAGTATTAATAATATATAACTAAATTATTTCTTGGGCACAACTAATTAAGGTTAATTACAACCAATTAAATCATTTATAAGTACGCAAATAATTTAGATATATTTATGTACTAATATAATTACAACCAATTGCTAGGAAGGACCGATGCATAGGTTAATGGCTAAAGAGAGGGCTTGAGTTTGTGTCGGGCCATAAGGCGATGCGTTTAGTCATTAGACTTCACAAGAATTCAAGTGTCTTAAATAATTCTACCTTCACTCCATGTCTACAAGGTAAGGCCCTATCCCATTCAAGAATATTTTTTGTGATATGTTATTGCTATTAATTATCATCGATCGGCAACATTGAAATTTCGGCAGCATTTCCCCATATGTTCTCCTACATGTGTGGTATATAAGCCACACTAGGAGAACGTATGAGCAAATGCAAACCGAAATCTCACCCCACGATGATTACTAGCAGACTAACATGTCACAAGAAATATTCCCAAACTGTCCACCAGGACAATTTGAGAATTTGCAAGACTAAGGCTTACAAATTCTCAAACGGGTCTAAAGGTTAATTAAAGTGCTGTGATTATGAAAGTCCGAAGACAATCGAACTTATGCTTGTTATTCTTAACTTCTTGTGAATTATACATGTAATCACTAACTTTTTAAGATTATTGTGTCAAATACAAATGTTTGCGAATACTAAAATGTAAATCATTGAAACTAGTAATTTGTTGCTGAAAATTAAATAATATTACAACAAAACATTTTATTTAGCATTTCAAAATGTAATGCATCATTAAGTTTGCAGCAGAATATAAATAATCAAGACATAACAAATGTAAATGAGTATAAATGCACAAATACTATTGTCATAAACATTCTGCTTAAATTAATTATTGCATAAATATATAAATTAAATAAACATAAATTAATTTATTTTTTTTTTTCCCAGGGGGCGGGGGGTTTCCCCCCTCCCCCCTGCTATGACCCCAAAAATTTTTTTTTTCTTTTTTCACAGTGGCCTGGCCACCGTGGCCAGGCCACTGCCGGCCACGGCAACACCGTGGCCGTACATTACAGTGGCCTGGCCACCAAGGCCAGGCCACTGCGGCCTATGGGGGCCTTGGCCTTTGTGGCCTGGCCACCGTGGCCAGGCCACTTTAAATTTACAGTGGCCTGGCCACCGTGGCCAGGCCACTGGTTGGCCACGGCCGTTTTTCCTCCCCTCCCCCCAGTGGCCTGGCCACCGTGGCCAGGGCCACTTTGGCCAAAGACAGTGGCCTGGCCACCGTGGCCAGGCCACTGCCGGCCATGGCCGTGGCCGCCTTGTCCGGCCGCGGCCACGGCCGTGGCCTTGGTTTTAAAAAAAAAATTTTTTTTTTACAGTGGCCTGGCCACCGTGGCCAGGCCACTGCCGGCCACGGCAGCGGCCGTGGCCGGAGAAGACGGCCACGGCAGCGGCCGTGGCCGCCTTGTCCGGCCGCGGCCACGGCCGTGGCCGGCCGTGAAAACAAAGGGGGGGCGGGGGGGGTTTCCTCCCCTCCCCCCTGTTAAAAAAAAAATTTTTTTTTTTTATACAGTGGCCTGGCCACCACCGTGGCCAGGCCACTGCCGGCCAGCCCGTGGCCGGAGAAGACGGCCACGGCAGCGGCCGTGGCCGCCTTGTCCGGCCGCGGCCACGGCCGTGGCCGGCCGTGAAAACAAAGGGGGGGCGGGGGGGTTTCCTCCCCTCCCCCCTGTTAAAAAAAAAATTTTTTTTTTTTCAGTGGCCTGGCCACCGTGGCCAGGCCACTGCCGGCCACGGCAGCGGCCGTGGCCGGAGAAGACGGCCACGGCAGCGGCCGTGGCCGCCTTGTCCGGCCGCGGCCACGGCCGTGGCCACGGCCGTGAAAAAAGGGGGGGCGGGGGGGTTTCCTCCCCTCCCCCCTGTTAAAAAAAATTTTTTTTTCAGTGGCCTGGCCACCATTTCCTGGCCGCCTCCTGTTTTCCTCCCCTCCCCCCTGTTAAAAAAAAATTTTTTTTTTTTTACAGTGGCCTGGCCACCGTGGCCAGGCCACTGCCGGCCACGGCAGCGGCCGTGGCCGGAGAAGACGGCCACGGCAGCGGCCGTGGCCGCCTTGTCCGGCCGCGGCCACGGCCGTGGCCAAAACAAAGGGGGGGGGGGGGGTTTCCTCCCCTCCCCCTGTTAAAAAAAAAATTTTTTTTTTTTACAGTGGCCTGGCCACCGTGGCCAGGCCACTGCCGGCCACGGCAGCGGCCGTGGCCGGAGAAGACGGCCACGGCAGCGGCCGTGGCCGCCTTGTCGGCCGCGGCCACGGCCGTGGCCACGGCCGTGAAACAAAGGGGGGGCGGGGGGGTTTCCTCCCCTCCCCCTGTTAAAAAAAAAATTTTTTTTTTGTGGCCTGGCCACCGTGGCCAGGCCACTGCCGGCCACGGCAGCGGCCGTGGCCTTAAAAAAAAAAAAAAAATTTTTTTTTTTGTGGCCTGGCCACCGTGGCCAGGCCACTGCCGGCCACGGCAGCGGCCGTGGCCGGAGAAGACGGCCACGGCCGTGGCCGGAGAAGACGGCAGCAGGTTAAAAAAAAAAAAACAAAAAAAAATTTTTTTTTTGGATTTTTGGGGCTAACCTTTGTGGGTAGCCGGAGTAGGAGGAGATCCTCGGGGGGGCTGGGAGTCGGAGGAGATCGCCGGCGTTTCGGGGGGCTGGGAGTCACGGCGGCGGCGGCTAGGTCAGACCGGAAGGAGGAAAGAAGAAAGGGGGGGTTTAAATATAGGCAATTAGCGACGCCAATTTGGCGTCGCTAATTGCGTCGCAATAAATTTTTTTTTTTTTTTTCTTAGCGACGCACGTGGGCGTCGCTAATCCATCATTAATAAATGTAAAAAATACTTTTATGAAAATATAGCGACGCCAATAAATGCGTCGCTAAAGCGTCGCTAAATTGGCGCCATCACCTGGCGGGAAAAATAATTTTATTTTCTAATAATTGCGTCGCTAAGGCGTCGCAATATTTTTTTAATAATTTAAATTGATTAATAAAAAAAGTTATTACATATATTGCGACGCAATAAGTGCGTCGCAATTATTTTTAAAATATTTTTAAATGAAAATATTTAAATTTATTATAATAATTGCGACGACAAATTGCGTCGCAAATATTTTTTAATATTTTAATCAGTTATATGTATTCTAATAATATTGCGACACATATATTTTGTCGCAATATTTATTTATATTTTTTTAAAGTGTGTCGCTAAGGCGTCGCAAGCTATTTGTTAATATTTATAAATGATTATATTTATAATTAATGTTAATAATTACGACGATAAATTGCATCACAATTTATTCTATAAAATTTTTAATGATCCCGATCGGCCACGACCTATCTCGGACAGTTGCAATCCGTCAGAGATCGGCGACGATCCGACGGTAGCGATCGATCCAAGCCCTGATCCCTATCGGCCACGACCGATCTCGGACCGTGGCGATCCGTCCGAGATCGGCGACGATCCAACGGTTGCGATCGATCCAAGCCCTGATCTCGATCGGCGACGACCGATCTCGGACCGTGGCGATCCGTCCGAGATCGGCGACGACCGATCGCGGACCGCGGCTATCGGTCCGATCGGCAAAGGTCCGATGGTTGCGATCGATCCAAGCCCTGATCCCGATCGGCCACATCCTATCTCGGACAGTTGCAATCCGTCCGAGATCGGCGACGATCCGACGGTTGCGATCGATCCAAGCCCTGATTCCGATCGGCGACGACCGATCGCGGACCGCGGCTATCGGTCCGATCGGCAAAGGTCCGACGGTTGTGATCAATCCAAGCCCTGATCCCGATCGGCCACGACCTATCTCGGACAGTTGCAATCCGTCCGAGATCGGCGACGATCCGACGGTTGCGATCGATCCAAGCCCTGATCCCGATCGGCGACGACCGATCGCGGACCGCGGCAATCGGTCCGATCGGCAAAGGTCCGACGGTTGTGATCAATCCAAGCCCTGATCCCGATCGGCCACGACCTATCTCGAACAGTTGCAATCCGTCCGAGATCGACGACGATCCGACTGTTGCGATCGATCCAAGCCCTGATCCCGATCGGCAACGGTCGATCTCGGACCGTGGCGATCCGTCTGAGATCGGCGACGATCCAACGGTTGCGATCGATCCAAGCCCTGATCTCGATCGGCGACGACCGATCTCGGACCGTGGCAATTGGTCTGATCGACAAAGATACGACGGTTGCGATCGATCCAAGCCCTGATCCCGATCGGCCACGACCGATCTCGGACCGTGGCGATCCGTCCGAGATCGGCGACGATCCAACGGTTGCGATCGATCCAAGCCCTGATCCCGATCGGCCACGACCGATCTCGGACCGTGGCGATCCGTCCGAGATCGGCGACGATCCGACGGTTGCGTTCGATCCAAGACCTGATCCCGATCGGCGACGACCGATGCAATATTTGCGTCGCAATATTAAAAATTTAAAATATTTAATTCTGCTAAAAACATTGCGACGCAAATCTTGCGTCGCAATATTTTTAATGATATTTATATTTCATAAAAATTAATTTAAAAATATTGCGACGCAATATTTGCGTCGCAATATTAAAAATTTAAAATATTTAATTCTGCTAAAAACATTGCGACGCAAATATTGCGTCGCAATATTTGTATTAATATTTATATTTCGTAAAAATTTAATTTAAAAATATTGCGACGCAATATTTGCGTCGCAATATTAAAAATTTAATTTTTTTAAATTCTGCTAAAAACATTGCGACGCAAATATTGCGTCGCAATATTTTTATTGATATTTATATTTCATAAAAAATTAATTTAAAAATATTGCGACGCAATATTTGCGTCGCAATATTAAATATTTAAAATATTTAATTCTGCTAAAAATTGCGACGCAAATATTGCGTCGCAATATTTTTAATGATATTTATATTTCATTAAAAATTAATTTAAAAATATTGCGACGCAATATTTGCGTCGCAATATTAAAAATTTAAACATTGCGACGCAAAATTGCGTCGCAATATTTTTATTGATATTATATTTCATAAAAATTAATTTAAAAATATTGCGACGCAATATTTACGTCGCAATATTAAAAATTTAAAACATTGCGACGCAAAATTGCGTCGCAATATTTTTATTGATATTTATATTTCATAAAAATTAATTTAAAAATATTGCGACGCAATATTAAAAATTTAATTTTTAAAATTCTGCTAAAAACATTGCGACGCAAATAGTGCGTCGCAATATTTTTATTGATATTTATATTTCATAAAAAATTAATTTAAAAATATTGCGACGTAATATTTGCGTCGCAATATTAAAAATTTAATTTTTAAAATTCTGCTAAAAACATTGCGACGCAAATAGTGCGTCACAATATTTTTATTGATATTTATATTTCATAAAAAATTAATTTAAAAATATTGCGACGCAATATTTGCGTCGCAATATTAAAAATTCAAAATATTTAATTCTGCTAAAAACATTGCGATGCAAAATATTGCGTCGCAATATTTTTAATGATATTTATATTTCATAAAAAATTAATTTAAAAATATTGCGACGCAATATTTGCGTCGCAATATTAAAAATTTAATTTTCTTAATTCTGCTAAAAACATTGCGACGCAAATATTGCGTCGCAATATTTTTATTGATATTTATATTTTATAAAAAATTAATTTAAAAATATTGCGACGCAATATTTGCGTCGCAATATTAAAAATTTAATTTTTTTTTGATTTTTTGGTTAATTGAGTCGCTAATGAGTCGCTAATGCGTCGCAATATTTTGTTGTCACAAAGGCGTCGCAAAGTGGTCGCAATTTAGCGACGCAATTTTGCGTCGCTAAATTTGCGTCGCTATTTCAGTATTTTCTTGTAGTGATACGAAGATCGCAAAGGTTATAAGCATGGGTGTCGTAGCGTTGTAACTACGGTGTCGCGAGGCTTTTCTCCAGCTTTCGTTTGGCGCACGGGTGTCCTAGGCCTGTAACTACGGTGTCTTAAGAGTATATCAGGGGTTTCATGAGGTATAACAGGGCCGCATTAAAAGTGTATGACATTCGTGCATACAAAATAGTTATGACTCCCAGAATGTCATAACTATTTTGTTCTAAGGTAGTTACCCGCGCATTAAACGGTTTGGTCACGCATTAACTAACTCTAACCAGAAAAAAACTGTTGGTGTAATAAAGAAGTGGGAAGAAAGAGTTTTTACTTTGTACTGCGGATGACATTTCCTCCAGAAGTTTTTCTACACAGACTCAAGTAGCCAGGTTTTCCAGCGCTCGATGCTTAAATATTTTCTTTCGACCGGAGAAGAAACAGAGTTCTTATGTTCTTCTTGCACAGATGAAATACAACGTAAAATGGTGCTAGGAAGGAGGGAAAGGGCATTTTCGTCCGCACGCAAATTTTGAAAAAAAAGTGAACTGCTTTAAATGGCCGTCACGTTCAGAACGTTACGTCAAAGCAAAGCCATATCGCCCGTCAGGTCATCCATGTCAGAGTCAGATGGACTAATCGAAAGAGACGGTGCAGCTCACGTAGGCCTTGCTGCACCGGGACGATGTACAAAGTGTTTTTCATAGAAACATTGTTCCAAGAAAGCCGAGCGAGGACTGAGCTGTGGGCCGTTAAAAATATGGACGGTCCTGCAGGTGAACGACGGGTGGCCGCAATGTCTTCTAGCTCCGTTTCCATCCTTTCAAAGTTCTCAAAGATTGAATGATTGTTTCAATACACACGACAACCAGGACCGTAATAAACTCATAGCCCCTCTTTATGATCCATTTGGAAGAAGGAGAAATAATTTCATTTTTAATGGCAGGAAAATCTCTCCCAGTGAAATGACAGCCAACTTTATGATGCTCGTCGAAGAGCTTATCATCCCATGAACAACGGTTGAAGGCCCCATCATAACGCGATCATCTGGATGCAATGGGTGCTTCCATCTCCCGGCTGGGTGGAGACGAACAGGAACGGCCCTTTATATTGATGAGGATGCTTCAAGTGAAGGGGTTGGGTGGACCATTTGGGACGTGGAGGAGATTAGGTCCATGGCCGGGGCCCCTCTATTCTGGCCGTTAGTCCTGCACCAAGAAGAAAGGGGGATTCTCTTATTTACTGTTTGAATCTTTGAAGAGAAAGAGGAAGAGTAAAAAAAAAAATTATTCCTTTATTTTTTTGTTTGAAAAAGATAAAAAAAAAAAATAATAATATTAATTATTTTTTTGGATAAAAAAAAAAAAAAAAAAAAGTTATGTGATAATTATACCACTTCAAAATAGAAAATGAAAAGCGAGAATGAAAGAATAAAGAATAAAGAAATAAAGAAATATTGTTAGCTTTCAAAAAATATAACTTAAACATTTTTTCTTCCCATCTTACCCCGATTTGGGAGTTAACAAATTTATCATGAAAGAAACAAAAAAAAAAAATTACTCTCATTTTCTTCTCTTTTTTTAATTTTTTTAAATAAAATAATTTATAATATTTTTTCTTCATTTCCTTACCCCTCTCCATCTCCCCTATCCAAATAGTCGGTAGTCCCATAGCTGTCACCTGGCCCAAGCAGGGGCCGCCAGTCTAGCAGCGGGTATGGATAGATTCGTCCAACCAACCTTGCACATTGCCGTATTTTCTTGGAGGCTTTGAGGCGGTGCATTTGGAGTGATCTTGGCCCTCCATCAAGCCATCCAACGGTCAAGAAGGAGGCACACTTGGAGAGGACTTTGAGGCGGTGATTTCACGTGGATTTCTACGTGGATTCAATACGGATGGGCAGCGGCTTTCCACCTATAAAAGAAAGGTAACGAGTCTTCATGGAGGTAATCAGTCAATTTAATAAATTCAGTGGATCATACGGCTTGACCAGCGAAGATCAAGTCAGTGCAAAGGTTTAGGCCAGGTGGGCTTAGATGCGGACGAGACTAGGCTAGTACGCATAGGAGATGCATGGGTGCAAGGCACCAAGGTCAGTTTCATGTTTTTAAGTAAGGTTGGGGCGAGTGCTTTAAGTGATCTTTGTAAGAGACAGAGAGAAGTGTTTGGCCTACGGGCAACCTCATTGTATCTAAAGTTACTTCGTGGAAAGTTCTTTGGTTGGGAAGGCTTTGCTTCCTGTATATCTTGTGTTTGACTGGTTTGGGGTTTTTATTTTATTGTTGGGAGGGTCTAGGCTAGCTAAGAAAGGGACTTCTAACGCCATCACCAGTAAATGCAAGGACCTAATGGCCATAAGGAGCGCTTGCACGTGCCGATTGAAAGCCCGGTGGTAATTGGTATCAAAGCCCTGTTGAAGCGAGTTCCAAGCACAAGATATGGTGACGACTACTGATCGTATGATCCGTTTGGAGGAGATTGTGGGAGATCCAGGAGATGGATCAACCATGAATTTGGTAGCTATATGCACGGAGTTGAGCCTGCAGTTGACCGAGTTACGGACTTCACACAATCAGCTGATAGAGATGTATGAGAGGTTGATTCGTGACCTCGAGCATCGAAATCTTCAACAACAACGATCAGATCTGGCCATGGAGGAGAGATTGGAGCTTCAGATCCATGCTTTGGAGGAGGAGTTGATCCAACAAAAGCAGGAGGCACAGAGTCCAGTTAACATGGTTGGCGCTCCGGCAAAGGAAGCGAAGGTCCGGGAGCCTAAAGCCTTCGGCGGAGTCAGAAGCGCAACGGAGGTTGAGAACTTCATATGGGATATGGAAGTCTACTTCAGTGCGGCAAAGATCCCAACGGTCGATCAGGTGGATCAGGCCTCGACGTATCTGAGGGAAACTCCAAACTCTGGTGGAGAACCAGGATGGCAGAGGATGACTATACAGCCATTTCAAGATCAGACATGGGAGGTCTTCAAGAGGGAGCTGAAGGGTCAGTTCCTGCCGAGCAACGCATGATAGCTTGCTCGAGAGAATCTGTGGAAGCTGCGGCAGACAGGGAGCATCCGGGAGTACGTGGCACAGTTCAGCATGCTGCTTCTAGAGGTGTCCAACATGTTCGAGGAGGATAAACTCTTTAATTTCCTCGCGGGCCTACAGGGGTGGGCACAGGCTGAGCTTCGCAAGAAGGAGGTGAGGGATATTTCTTTAGCCTTCGCAGCAGCAGAGGCACTAGTGGACTTTCACAGTAATACAACTTCGGGTAGCGGTGGCCAGGGTAAGGACAAACGCAAGAGTACGTCACCACTGTGGGGTCAGCAGGCAAGAAAGAGGACGTGCCAGCACATGCAGCAGCAAAACTGAAGGCACGAGCAAATTTCAGCGGATGCTTCATATGCGGAGGACCGCATCTGGCATGGGAGTGTCCAAGGAAAGTGACGACAGTAGCCGCCGTTACTAACTAAGAAGATAAGACATCTGAGAGTTCAGAGGAAGGGCCAATAGTGAGGTTATCCCTACTAATAGCAATCGAAACCTTGACCACGATGGAGTAAAGCCAAGGTCTGATGCACGTAAGGGCTCGGGTCAACGGGAGGATAGTACGGGCCTTGGTTGACACCGGCGCGATGCACAATTTTGTGAGCCAGGGAGCGGCGCACTGATTGGGACTAAGAGTACTTTTCAAGCCTTGTCAAATGAAGCTCGTAAACTTCGAGGAGATGGAGTCTTTGGGTCAAGCAGAGGCCACATTAGAGGTGGGTTCATGGCGAGAGCATTGCAGCATGAAGGTTCTGCCACTCGACAATCTCAATATGGTGTTAGACATGGATTTCTTCATCAACGCCAAGGCCAAGGTTATGCCTCATCACGGAGGCATCCTGATCCGAAGATGTAGACGTCTTTGTTTCATGCCAGCGAAGGGACGGGCAAGACGATGAAGGGTTGGGGTGGAGCACCCCACCACCAGACTTGAGGTTGCGCGGCGACCTCGTGCCTAGGCGGTAGCGCACGCAGGCATTGGGGCGGCGCATGCACAACAGGCTTAGGTATGTTAGCTTGCAGCAGGAGGCAGCAGGCGAGATGGTCGATGAGAGGGCTATCCAACCGAGGAGGCATCAATGGGTGCACGTGGTAGGCAACCGCGTTGGGACTCGAAAGCCTTTGACCAGGAGGGTCAAGGTGTGCGGTGGTGAGGTGCACTAGGAGGGCGCACGACGCGGCAGTATCGAGTCCGGCATGGCTCGACGAGAGCATCGAGACTTCAGCGGAGGAAGGATTGTTACAGCCTGGCCTAGGCGGGGGACGCGTGCGCACGCGACCCAGCTGGGCACGCGGCCCAGTCGGGCGCACGAGCGTGCGGCCCAACTGGGCGCATGGCCCAGGTGGCCGCGTGGCCCAGACCGGTGCGCATCCAGGCTGGTCGCCAACCTGGCAGTAGTTATGGACAGATTTGCCTAGCCAACCTTGCACATTGCCGTATTTTCTTGGAGGCTTTGAGCCGGTGCTTTGGGCGGTGCATTTGGAGTGATCTTTGCCCTCCATCAAGCCATCCAACAGCCAAGAAGGAGGTACACTTGGAGAGGACTTTGAGAGTGATTTCACGTGGATTTCTATGCGGATTCAAAATGGATGGGTAGCGACTTTCCACCTATAAAAGAAAGGCAGCAGATCTTTATGGAGGTAATTAATCAATTTAATAAATTCAATGGATTACATGGCTTGACCAGCAAAGATCAAGTCTAGGCCAAGCAGCTTGGATGCGGACAAGACTAGGCTAGTGCGCATAGGAGTGCACGGGTGCGAGGCACTAAGATCAATTTTATGTTTTTAAGTAAGGTTGGGATGAGTACTTTGAGTGATCTTTGTAAGAATAAAGAGAAGTGTTTGGCCTACGGATAACCTCATTGTATCCAAAGTTACTTAGTGAAAGTTCTTTGGTTGGAAAGGTTTTGCTTCATGTATACCTTGTATTTGATTTGATTCAAAATTTTTATTTTATTATTAAAATATTTAAATTGATTAATTTTTTTTAAATATTATTATTGATAAACGAAAGAATCTAGTGGCTATGAAAAGCGTTTGCATACGCCGAAAGCCAAGTGACATCGCGGGAAACATCACAAAGCGGGCTGAACGCATCCCAGGAGAGCAAGTTCGGACATCGTAAACGTTTTGGATCGTAATCTGGGCCTTCCGGTTTAAAAGTAAGACACGGACCAGAATGGCCCTTCGATGCCGTACTTCACGTGGCAGCGCGGCGGTGGATTTAGGACGAAAGATATATATATTTTTTTTGGTAAAAAAAGAAAAAGGACGAAAGATATATTAATCTGGGCCTTCCGGTTTAAAAGTCGGACACGGACCAAAATGGCCCTTCGATGCCGTACTTCACGTGGCAGCGCGGCGGTGGATTTAGGACGAAAGATATATTCTTCATCCGTTATCTTTGCCATCCAATCACCACCCTTCATCCGAATCCCCTACCTCCGAAAGGAACAGAATTTCTCTCTATACCAGAGAATCTCCAATCTTTTTTTCCCTAAAGTTAAACCATCAATTTTGAATCTAATATTATAAATTAGTAAATATTAACAATATATTTAAAAAATATAAGATTCAAATTTACATAAGTATATATTTTAAAAATGATTAGGCTTTAAGAATGAATTTTAAGATGAAGATTTACTGGAGATAAAGTTGCTCCTTTTTTCTTTTTCTTTTTTCTTTGAAAAAAAAAAAATTCCCCAATCTCTTCGCTCGCTTGCTTTCCCAGTTTCGCTGCCGTCTATGCTATGCTACCCGTCGACTACGTTCTGGTTACCTACTCATCTACACTGCCGTTATAAAAGGCTAACCTCGTGGGGCAAGTGGTTCGCCGTCTCCTCTCTCTCTCTCTCTCCCTCTCTTCCCGGGAGAACCCGAATCCCGTAACCCTCCTTGGCGGCTTCGTGCCCTGTTCCCCCCACTTGCCGCAATCCCTTCTTCCGCTTTCTATAGGGGCGAGAGAGAGGGAGAGGGAGCAAGAGGAAGGCGAGGGAACCCCAGTGTCAGTCCCCTATCCCAAGCTCCAAATCGAAGGAGAGAGACGGCGCAATGGGCTCTGAGGGATCGCGGGTTGTCGGTGAGCCCTCGTCATCACCTTCCTGATTTCTTTTCTTTCCGTTCTCTTTGATTTTTTTCCCCCCTCTTCCATGTGCTCTTCTGGGATCGTGCTTGATCGCGTTGCTTTTAGGGTTTCTTCTTTGATTTGCTTGGAGTTTTCTTTTCTTCAATTTTCTTTTTTTTTTTTGATAGGAAATGGCTAGGTTAAGATTTGATGTGATAATTCTTTGATGTCGCTTTTTGAGGCGCCGATGTGTTTCTTTTGCGATGAATTTTGGAGTTGGGGTGATGGTGGTGGTTGTGCTGAAGAGGATTAAAATTTTTGACATGTAAATAAAATTATCGTGACCCGAATTGTGTTTCTTTTTTTTATTTCTGGAAATTAGATGCTGGTGTTTTGAATGGGATAGAATGCATGGACGGAGAAATTTTTAAATTTCTGTAGAATGGAATGTATAACTAAGAAGTTTTTCCCGGAATAAAGTAGTAGTTTGTTTGATTGGGTGCAGATTAGTAGGTGGTTGCAACTTTCTCTTTTTATCTTTTATGAGATATAATCAATAGTTGTAGTCAGTAGTTGTGGAAGGCTATGATGGACATGGTGGAACATATTCTTGGTAATAAAATGCAACAAAACAACCTTTGAAGCCATCTATTCGACTTTGCCGATATCTTGCAAACTAGAATCTAAAAAAAAATATTTCTCTTCTTGATTTAGATTCTGAGGAGGAGGGGAAAAAAATAGGAGAAAAAGCTAGTGGAAGAACAAGAGAAGCAACTTCAATTGCTTTGTTTGGGTGCAGGATTTTATTTTGTTTCTTAATCGTCAAAATTTTTAATGTAGATTCAGTTTGATTTTCTTCCTCCAGACTAACATGAGCACGTTATCTCTCTCTCTCTCTCTCTCTCTGGTTTTTTTCTTTTCTGATTTCCTTTTTTAAAAGTTTTATTTCCCTGGTTTCAATCTGATTTTTTTTCTTATCATAGGATTATTTCTTTTAAATCAAAAAAGTGGAGTATTAACTGTTATTGTTTTTAGCCTATTTTCTTTGCTGAAATTAGTTTTTTAGAAAGAAATTTGTATCTAAAATGTGTTGAGTGTAATTGTTCTCTTTTGAACAGAGTATATGTAAATGTTCTCTTTTGAACAGGGTATAATCTCTCTCTCTCTCTCTTCTCTCTTTTTTCTTCTTATGAATATAATTGTCCTCTCTCTCTCTCTCTTCTTTCTTATGTTTTCCTTATTTCTTGAGGTTCGTAGGAAGAGGAACACGTATGTGATTTTATATTTATTTGCCTAGTTTTATGGTATGATGAAGAGACAACTGTGCAAAGGGATCTATTCAACGTTGCTATCTCAAGAACACTATTTGCCCCCACCCTCAATAGAATTCTGTTTCCACCATGGACTGAATGCACTGATAAAAGTGCAGTGTATATAAGACACAATTTAACCTGGTGGGATGCTTTATTGGCTGACAAAGAATATTGACAAAATCATTGGTGTTCAATGCTAGTTTCTTGGGCTCATTTGGCCTACTCTTGAGGACTCTAGCAGGGTCCTGAAGTTGATATTGACTCTGGGAATTTGAGATTTGTTGCTAGGGTTATGTTAAGACATATAGAAGTTTGATTACTAGCTTATTAGTGCCTATTTTAAAACCAAACTCATGAAAGTAGAAGGAAATTAAAAATAGAAGTCTCGAAGCAGATCCTAATCATGAAATTGTTGATACCAGGGTGACCATCCACCATAATCGTTTTTTGTTCCTTTCCCCTTTGTTTATGTCTCTTATGAGTGTGTGTGCATGTGTGTGTAGGAAGAAAGAGAGATTATGGATGTGTTTGCATGTAGGCTTTTACAGGCGCCGGATCTCTCTTCATCTCCTTTTGTTAAAAATGACAGCATTGCAGATTAACTAGGATTTAGAGAATGTGGCTGATGATTTTTACTCAAAGGGATTTAATATGGCACTCCTACTTTGAGATAATCCTCTCTTTTACCCTGTGAAAACAAGCTTCTACTTTATATTGTTAACTAATTACTTCCAATTGGCTGTGTGAATTAACTATTGTTGCATGGACATAGAAAGAAGATTTGGATTCTAACATGTGGCTAAATATCTATCTTGGCAAAAGCAAAAGTACAGGATACATGGATACATAGAAGAAAATTAACAATTTTAATGCCAATTATTTAATGTTGCAAAACAGAAAATGTTAAAAGGTAATATCTATCCAGTTATTTCACCTCATTTATAATTAAAATAGATTAATTTATTTAACCATGAGTACATGATAGTGCCACCCCAATTGTCATTCATAAAATGGTGGCCATGATATGTTAGAATGGTGTTAGTGCTATTAAACTTGGTTACAGTTAATACTTTTATAGAGTTTAAAAATTGGTCATCAAATTGATCATTTTTCATGCATTATCAGAATATGTACGTATTGGAAGCATCCAACCCTTCAGAGGCCTTAAATACTAACAATCAAGAATGTGATCTTGGTCTAAAGTGTTTGATGTGTATCATGGATACGTGTTGACAAGTCTTTCCAGAACCCATGTTAATGCCCAAGCAACATTAGATGGAGTGATTAATGAACTCAAAGTTTTTACCTTGGCCAAGATCTTGGTTTGTAACCATATGGGGCATGGCCGGTACATTATACAGCTACTATTAGTCTGGATGATGTAAACCAAAAAGAAATGGCCAATATGATATGTACATATGGCTGGTATCACTTTTTACCTCCTAAGATGTATATCTTAATTGATAGCATGCTAACGTATTAGTTGGGAGTGTGATATGTCGGTCAAAAGTATCAGGTGAGATCTAAAAATTCCATACCTTGCATCTAAGCTGAGATAAACCATGATCGAGGTTCATCTAAGACTTGGTCACAAGTCAAGATGGCCAACGTCTCATCTTTAAAAGACCCTCCCGGAGGTGTCTATCGTGATGTAGAAATTTGACATGTTTCAAAATGTAACTTTCACTTTGTGCAACTTATATGGGTTCAAAAACTGTTCTTGTAAAAAATGATGAAATTTGTCTGAATTTCTTAGCTGCATTGATCGCAGTAGAAGATGGTTTTCTTGGCTTTTTGGATTTTCTTATTCATGAATTATCCCACCTTGAAAACAAATCCAAGCAAGATTCTGTTTAGTCTATGTTGTTAGTAGAATGCTTGCTTTTTGTTTCTTTTCCATAGTAATATTTTGCTATTGCTCTATGCTAGTATATTTATGATCCTCAGCTATCTTTCCCCTGTTGTTTGCCACATATTCCACACTTATTCCCAAAGCCTTCCCTTTCTCTTGTTGGCTTGTTGCTAACATTTCTATTCTTAATATGACCACTTCAGAAGCTATTCCAATCTAGAAAACATTTATATGTTCTTTGTTATTGTCATATGACAAACATTTTCTCGAAGCAACGGTTAGGTCAGATTTGCTAGTTGATAAAAATAAATGCTAATTGTAGTATGACTAACACTGCTTTTCTTGTATTCTTTCTGATCATGTACTAGTAGAAATTATTATAAATAATCTTGAAGTTCTGTGATATCTATCAGTAGAGGGCTGTGATATCTATCTAGAGGGCTTGGATATATACTGGTTGCAGCACTATTGTTGTGGTTCGTATGGATGGAGTCATATCAGACCAGACCAAATGTGGTTTTATGGCTTTCACATTTCAGGTGGCACACTTTCCTCTTATAAAATGGTCATATAAGAGAGGTATGAATGTTGAGAAATGAAGAGTGCTAAACTGACAAGCTTGTTTAGATTTCCCTTTCCTGCAGGCCACTTGTGCAAAGTTTTCAGATGGGCCAAACTAAGTGGGGAAAGGGAGTGGTTCATAACGGTTGTGGTTGATAAAATCCTACATGCCATTTAGACAAAGCACATTTCTTGGGTAATGGTTTTGGATTTAGATCAGTGTTGGCTAAAGGCCAGTCATGAAGTTCTACTGCCATTAAATTAGATTCTTTCTTGATAATAAATTGTGTCTTTAAGACAAACAATATGGTTTGAGGCATGAGTCAAAATATTCTCATTGTTATTTTTTCATGTTCTATCAACTAGTAGGTCCATGAGTGATCCATATTATTATCAGTGTCTGTATCTGCTGCAGTGGGGCCTTAGTCAGCGCTTGCATGTCAATAAAAGAGATAATTCTTTGCATTATGAAGATCTAGAAAAGTTGACAAAGGATTGACCTTCTCAATTCTTGAAAGCCCTTGTCACTTCAAAATGTGCATTTTTTTGAAATCCTATGTAGATCATTTTTTTTGAAGATCTAGGTTCTTGTAGCATGCTGTCCATTCTTTTGAAAACCTAAGAAATGAGTCCTTGGGATGGCAGCAGGAGCTGGAGTGAGTTTTATTGGAGGAATAATGAGTTCTTTATTGCTTGTGTTTCAGAGGTTTGCAGGATGCAGGACGGCAGGGAAGTTTTTTCTTTTCATTTTTTGTTTTTTGGGTTGGGGAGGGGGTTGTGATACGCAGGTGGGAAGGAGAGAGAGAGAGAGAGAGTATTTGCTTTGAACTCCAAAACTAATGACTCAAGATGAAATCTCCACACAAACAAAGGCATTATACTCAACTCATCTAAGCCTTTTCCCAACTACATTGGGTCGGCTACATGAATCTGCTTCCTCCACTATGTTCTATTTAGGACCAAGTCGATATTTAAATTACAAATAGTTATATCTTTTTTAATTATTTCTGCCCATGTTAGTTTAGGTCTCTCTCAATACCTCTATCCTTACCATAAATTGTTAAAAGATCACTCTTTCTAATCGGAGCATCATGTTAAAAGATCACTCTTTCTATTACTCCGCCAAGGCCAGTCTTAAGCCCAGGTAAAGGAGGAGGGTTGCATTATGTAGCTGACAACCAGCGTAAAACTTCGTCAGAAACTTTAAAACATGAATCTGATAAAACAGAGGCATTATAGCAAAAGGAAAATTAGGGTGTACACCATAGATTAAATGGGGAAGGGGAAGGGGAAGGGGAAGGGAAAATGAGAAAGGAGATGATGAAGATTGACATTTGGACTTTTATATGATCTGAATTTTCTTTCCAGTATTCTGCTGCTGGCATGATTTTTTTTTCTTCTCCCCTGATTTAGACTGGTTGGATATTCAAGCGTGAGAGTTAGAATAAAACAATTCATGTATAACATATACATATGAACTTAGAACTTTAAATATTGTTAGCTAAGTTGTAATAAGTTTAGTCAGAGTTGTAAGCACCTAATTCTATCATAATTTATTGGATTGCTTTCAAAAATTATTTAAAAAAGGAACAATTTGTATCCTTGCCATGCAAAACAATGGAAATATAGATATATTAAACTTAATTTTGGTCTCAGAAAGTTTTTGATTAATGAGATTTTCTTTTGTCATAATAAAGTAAGTTAAATTGATTAGCTTCTGGCTTTTGCTGATAATATACAAGAATTGGGTTGTCATCATTCTCAGGTACAAGGTACTATTCTGAGCTCCATCAAATCATTAGATTGGTTATATGTTTTATGTGGAAAGTTTTGAAATTGAATCTCAATTTGCGGGTCATTTGTTTTTCAATTTATTCAATGGATTGTTGAAACATATATTACTGAATTATTAGAGTTAGTATCTTGATGCAATTTTTTAGAAAAACAGAGATGCACCAAACTGCATAATCACTAAATCAATTTTATAAGCTTCAGTGTGAGGTTTTGTGTGAGCACATTTGAACAAAGATGGAGACAAATGATAACAATCTTGAAGAACCAAACACTAGGAAGGCCAGTTATTGAGGCTGTCTTCTTGTTAAAGTCAGATGAAAACACATAAAGGGGGGAAATCCACATATGTGTCCTTCTTAGTTAAAAATAACCCACAATCATTATTGACACAAAGAAAGCATGTGATAAGGTGTGACCAGAAGTTTAACAGCGGTCAAGGTATAAAGAATTATATAATAAAGTATATTGAGTGTAACTAGCACTCAGACTAGCCATGACAAGACAAATAGTTTCCAATAGTGGCATATCCATATTAATCGGGGCTTCGGTTATAAGTTCATGTTACTTTTTAAATACCCCATTGATTAATTTTTAATATATAGCAGTTTTATGTGTATTTGGGATTAAGGCTTTTTTGTTGTTGTTGTTGTTGTAGCAGTTTTATGTGTTTTATTATTGTAGATAAAGAAGTCATTGATGTGATTGGAGTACATATGGATGCTAAATTTGGAATTTGAAGGTTTGGAGGACAATGGCTCAATCTGATGTGTAATCTAGTTGGTATAGAAATCAAAGATTAACTTTGATGATCAAGTGTTACATTTTTGAAAGGAAGGAAGGGAGTGGAAAACCTATAATCTAATCAGGGGACAATAATTGATGACAATGAATTACCTCAATTTGATCCTTCTGCTATTTTGTTTTTATTGCATAGAAATCAAAGAGATAGCCTAAGACAAATTTTATTGATTAAATAAGCATGATCAAAATGCTTCCATCCCCTCTTTGGGAAGGAAGGGGGGGGGGGGGGGTGATGAGAATGTCCTGGTGTATCTGTGCGAGAATGGAAATATGAGTGTTTTTAAAGTTAGTAGATTAGGGGAAGCATTGGAAATAGTGTTTGGGTGATTGGATCTAATCTGACGAGAACCGGGCATTGGGTCTGTTGATGTATATGGTAAAATTAGCTCATATAAGTATGTCTATAATAATTAAATCATTATATGTATCTGTCTAAATTATTCTTATTATAATGTTGTATGTGCTGGTTGTTGGCTCAGGCTGTTTTAATCCAAATTTTGATTGACCCAGAACCAAGCCTATGGCTGGCTACAAATGAGCTAGATTAGGTGGTTCAGGTTGGGTTAGATTCATTAACTGAGATCCAGAACGTCAGCTTTAAGCATAACAATGTGACTTTAAAAATCCTCACAAGTTGCAGTCATGCATCCTTACCTAGGGCAATTGATGGCCTGGTATTAATCATGAGATTTAAGTTCATTGGCATGCTCATTTTGGTAATATCTGGATCCTTGATTTTTTGAAATTTTCCTATTGTTCATTTGTCTTGTTTTCAATTTAATTTCACACCAGAATTGCGTATCATTGTTTTATTTCGCACCATAATCCAATTATGCTCTTAAATGAAATGGTGCTTAAGCTTATGTTTCTGATTTTTTTTCTTCCTTTTTTGATGTCTTCACACGTCTCATTCATGAGCGTGTTTATTACTGAGAAGGCAATCAATTGTGCATAACTGCATATGAAACTAGACTATCGATTTGTTTTTTTTCAGTTCCAAGAAACTTCAGATTGCTGGAAGAGCTTGAGAGAGGGGAGAAAGGTATTGGTGATGGAACTGTCAGCTATGGAATGGATGATGCTGATGATATCTATATGCTTTCCTGGACTGGCACAATTATTGGTCCACACAATGTATGCTTCTGACTTACTTACTGTGATTAAATCACTGAATATGTTATGCCTCTGATGAAATCCAAATAACTTTTGCGGCATTTATCTTTCAGACTGTTCATGAGGGCCGGATCTATCAGTTGAAGCTGTTCTGTGACAAAGACTATCCGGATAATCCACCAACTGTACGATTCCAGACTCGGATAAACATGACGTGTGTAAATCAGGAAACTGGAGTGGTAATGCTAGTTAAAGACTTTATCTGGTATTTAGTACTGATGAAACATTAATTTTGGCTAATTATATTGTAATTTTGCCAGGTTGAACCAAACCTGTTTCCAATGCTTGCAAACTGGCAAAGGGATTACACCATGGAGGACATACTTGTTAATCTGAAAAAAGAAATGTCAGCTCCTCAGAACAGGAAACTTTACCAGCCTCCAGAAGGCAAGTCTGTCAGATTTTAGCACCCAGTTATTAGATATTTAAATCCCTTGTATTTATGTTGTGGTAGCTTAAGTCTGCAACGTTTGCAGGCAATGACGACCAGAGGATGGAGCAGAAGGGTTTGGTTCTTCGATGCTCTATCCTTTAAGGAAATTAGATGAGCGGATTCAGTAATGTAAATATCATCTTGTTAAGATAGGTGGCCTGACCATGAGGCACCCTGAATTGGCACCGTCTGCAAAGCCAGTGCCAAATTTGTGAAGAGGGAGGTAATCTTGGGTTTTATAAAACAGTAAATAAGCTATGATGCCTCCATGTGTATTGTACTTCGAATGCAGAAGGCATACAAGCTTTAAATCAGCCCACAATGCATTCTGATGTCTTGACTTGAACCTTTTACAAGGTTGTATCAAAGAATGGTGCTGCAATAAAGGAGCAGATGCTCAAAGACTTGTTCCTTATGCTTCTCTCTTTCCCTAGAAAAATATCTATCCGTTTTTAGCCATCGGTTGCACTAGCCAAAAAGAGATTTAACTCAACAGTTAAAAAATCCTTGAATCAAAGGTCACCTGTTTTAATTCATTGCTATGTTATTTATACACTTAATGGTGATGATGAAATCAGCCTTGACTGGTCTGCTGTACATGTATGCTTCTATTATCCTTTGTTCATTTTGGGCACTCGTTTCCAATCTAATCTTCCCGTGTTTAACTTTACGTTTCATTTGGGAAAAAAAAAGATATATGGGGAATGACTGCCTGCTTTTGTTAAAGTTTAGTTCAGTGAGGTCTTTTTCATCACGGAGTTCCATCTATGTATGGTTAGATACAGTATTTAATAGCTAATGTGCGAAAGGGAAGCGTGAGTTATATATAGTCTGGCACCTGTCTGCCTTGTGCCACATAATGGGAGGCTTTTGAAGTCAGGCCCTTCGCTGCAAAAGTGAGGGCTCTACCTCTTCGGCCTACTAAGAAATAGAAAAAGAAAACGCTTTAAAATTCTTAGTTCATCAAAATAAAATCTAAATTCATGCATTAAAAAAAATAATGTATATAAATTTTATACATATAGAAAGATAAATTTAGCTACATATAATCTTAAATTTGCTCATTCTTTTTATCCTTACATTTATACGAATTTTGAAGGAATTTCCTTCATTTCATCTTTACAATCGCTCTGTAGCTAGGAAAACACGACTGTAGCCAATTTAACTCTTTTTCTGACTCCCTAATTCTTCCTCTTTTTTAATATAGAAGGCATTAAAGTGTTAAAGAAATGAAATCAACTAAAAACTTTGGACTTAATTAATTTAAAAATAAAAATAAAAAGAGAATATAAAGACATCAATTATTTGAGCTAATTCAATCCCTTGAAGGACTTTCAAAACATATTGTGCCAAATTCTATCATAATAATTCAAGCTTAATAGCAAACTACGAGCCAAGACCTGTTAGTAGGGAGTTCCAAGGGCAATTTCTTTTTTTTTTTTTTTTTTTGCCTTAGTGCCTTGAAATAACACAGACCAAAGCCCGTCCTTAAGCTGAATGAATTTAGCTAACACAGCAATAAATATATTGATCAATCCTTTAAATACTTTAGATAATAAAACCTTCTATAACACCCTGAATTATCATGTATTGTATAAAACATCCAATCCGTTTATTCTATCTCTAATTACGTGAAATAGAGCGTGTTTTAGTAAATATACAATAATACAGAGGTTCAGGGCACTCCTTCCAAGAAGAAAAGAAGAAGAAGAAAGACAAAAAAACAAAAAAAACAAAAACCGCAATAATATCAGGCCTCATTCATTGGATTAGATTAATATCCGATGAATGATGTCCCGAGGTTAAACGTTCTGTTCAAAAAGTCAAGCGTGTCGGTCCATATCAGTATCGGTTGTGTCCACCGTCGTAGCCGAGAGATATCGGACTCTCCAACCTCGCCCGGGAGGGCCGGGACTCATTCGTTCGTTTCACAGGTGTCTAAAAAGCTGGGCCGAAGAGAGGGTTCTTGTGAGGTTTCTCTCCATTTTCTTGGATCCCTCTCGCTCGCCTCTGGCCATGGCGGTCCTCCACCTCCCTGCCGCCGGCCTTCCCTTATTCCCATCGAAGCCATTGTTTTCCGGTCGGAAGACTCCCCTTCATCCTTCCATCTCCCGCGGCCCGGCTGTCGCGGCTCGCTTCCTCCTCCTCCGCCTCCTTCTTCTCCGACGGCGGCCTGCGCTTCTCCGGCGGAGATTCCCAGTTCTTTAGCACCAGATGGAGCTTTCCTCGCCGCAGACGGGGTGGCGTGGTCAGGGCCAAAGCCTCGGATTACTACGCGACGCTGAAGGTTAGCCGGAACGCCACAGTTCAGGAGATCAAGAGTTCCTATCGGAATCTCGCTCGCAAGGTTTCTTGCAAACCCTTATCGGATATTGGAAATATTTTAACCGGGTTATAGCTGAGAAAGATAAGCATCATCTTATAAGTCTATCATCAAGGAGGTAACTTTACTTTAGTTGTTTCTGATTTCTTAAGGAAATAAGTTTTAGGGAATTTATCCCCTTTGGTTAAACTTTTCAGCATTTAAAAATAAAGAAGAATATTCCTGGATATCTCATCTTATTCCCAAAAGTCATAATTATGAAGGATAGCTGAATAAAGTTAAGCAGAGGGATAATCTATGGATTAACCATGGGTTATCCTCTCAATTTATTCCTTAAAAAATGCAAAAATAGCTGGTTATCTCTTCAAATAAGAGTAAAAAAAAGTTATCCTATGGATTTATCTTTTTGCATTTGATATGATCAATGGGATAGCCAAAGGATATTCTTAGGAATAGTCAGGGGATAAACTCTATTCCGTACACTTAAAGACCATGATGATGTAAAACCTTGAAAAGAGAATTCTAGAAAGGTAATATCTGTGGAGCATATGATTTGGCCGAACTAATCGTGCCGTAAATAGGTGAGATAACACGTTTAGTGTGCAGTGATTTTTTTTAAAATAATTTCTGTGATCTTGCTTTTCTTGGGCATTCACAAATATATATATATATATATAATTTTATAGAGGGTCCTTTTGTGCTGCCCCTTTACCTCCATTGGCAAATCCTTGTCTTTGATTTTTTTTCCCTCCAATACCTCTTAACCATCCTCTCCAAGATTTTAAAGCTCATGCAAACCAGAAGCTTTCTATAATACAAGCTATCATCTTTAAGAGGCCTGTATCCTTCGTCAGCTTGCTTTTTAGTACCCGCAAAGACAAGGTTGGTCGATAAAAATTGCTGTTTCAGTCCCTCAATTGGTTGTCAGGTAGTTATGTTCAGCGGGGATAATTGGTTGCATAATGATCAGGTGGAGGTCAGGAAATGGAAGGCTAAGATAGAAGGATCAAACTTGAGACAGTGTGCCAGGAAGAGAGAACATGGCATTTTTTTGGTTTCTTCTTAGGAATGCCTGTGTAGTTATTCTTTTTTCTTCTTGATGAACCCCGATTAGATTTTTTTTAATATAATTTTAAATGCATGTAAAATTTTCAGTTTCTTAAGATAAGTTAAATTAACCTCATGTTCTCTAACTGCTAATCTCTCAGTCACACACACCCCCACCTTCATATTTTATCATCTTCAGTTGTTAATGTGCTCTCTGTTTCATCACAGTATCATCCGGATATGAATAAGAGCCCTGGGGCTGAAGAAAAGTTTAAGGAGATTAGTGCTGCATATGAGGTATAAGTTTTGCTTTCAACTTCTTTTTGCACAACAAGCTGGGTCAGAGATTTTGCTGATGCCAATTTCTATTCAAGATCTGAATTAGCTTGTTGACTGAAATAATGCCCTTGGCTTTGCTAATTGCATGTCTTGCATTTCTGTTCCAGTTTCTTCATAAAGCCTATCATTAAATTTTAGGATGATTTGTTTATATGGACCTCAAAAATAAATTAATTTGCACCCTTTTGATCCATACTGTTACATATACCAGTAATTTTTCTTTGGCTATGCGATGCCAAAAAGAAGCTCAATCCTTGTTTTCTTATTTCAAGATGTTTGTCATTGCTACATTTCTTCTTCTTTCTGTCATATCTTGACGTATGCCTCCTATAGGTGTTATCAGATGATGAGAAAAGATCTTTATATGATCACTATGGTGAGGCAGGTTTACAGGGAGAATATGGAGGGGATGGAGTTGGTATGCAGGGGGTAAGATTTTGTTTATTTATTTATTTATTTTGTGCTGGTGTGTGTAGTTAATACTTAAACTTTCACCCGTCTTGTAATGTGATTTACCTATTTCACGGCATCCTGTGGTGGTTATGATCATAATTCAACCTTTTGGTCCATTATTTGCAGTCTAGTGACTCAATGACTAAGTCAGGTACTTTCATTTAAAATTTGCAGATAGATCCTTTTGAAGTTTTTAATGCATTCTTTGGTGAGACAAATGAATTTTTTGGAGACCCTGAGGGACTCAACTTCAAGACAAAATTTAATCGCAGCCAAGGACTTGATATTCGGTAAACTTTTAATGGCTTTGTTGCTATTCACAAGCAACCTGTTGTGTTTCTAGTCCCTTTTGAAAAGAAAGTTTCTTGAAATTTTTATGAGATTAATAGTTCAAGTATATTGTTATGCTTGCTTTGCCTCTACATAAGATGTTCTTGAACAGTTATTGTAGCACACGAAGATCAGCTTGTGTTTGTGATTCAAAACTTGTGCAAGATTGTCTTACTTTTAAGAGGGATTCTCTTTCCTCTTTCGATATTCTACCTCTCTTGAATGATTATTGTAGGACAATCATGTTCATTGATATTTATAGATGGATAACATCATCTAAAAAAGCATTAGCCCACCAGAGTATGCTTTACCAAGACTTGAGCTCAAGCTGAAATTAGAACTTATCAATTGGGGAAATATTTCATGCCTAGCAACCTAAAACCCGGAAACTAGAAGTGGCCAACCATGAAACCTGGGAACCCAAAAGCCATTGGAGAATATATAGGATAGGACTTTTGACAAAATTTAGAATAGCAATGGTGAAAACTTTTGGGACGGAGAAATCCTTTGGAATGTGTTGTTCTTCAATAATAGATAATAGTGAGCTACAAAAATTCTTTATAAGTTGTTGTAAATACAAATAGGATTAGGGGCATAATTTTAAACATATAAGGGAACACTAACATTTGGTACTGACTAAATTAAATGATGCATCATTATGCTGAACAATTTAGAACTTTTATATTTTTTTGCCTCAGGCTCTTGAGCTTGTTTAAGTCTGATGGCTTGTGAACTTTTTGGCAGAAATTTTTTATAGTGGGGCAAGTTATTTTTTATATCTGAAAAAAGTCATCCTTATGCACCTGTCGGCTTCTCTTGATGGTATATTGGTTGGTGCTCTTTTTTCTTGTAGTCATCAACTTTGATTAATCTTGTGGTAGAGGTTTGCATTAAATTTAACTAATTTTTGATCCATGAATTTAGCAAATACTGCAACAGCACCCAATTTTTTCAGTTAAAAAAGGGGTGACAGAAGCAAATGATCGAGTTTAGTAATTCTTTACAGAAATCATTCTAAGGATATGGTAACATGGAGAAAACAAGATTATTTGCATATAAATTGGTTTTACTACTTGCTCCATGGTGTGCATGAGATTTTCAACTTGTGCAGCTCCTCATTCAATTCTTTTGAAGCAATTGTTGACAAACTGCTTGAAACCAAAAACTTAAAAACTGCGAGGGAATCAGTGATGCATATCCTTACCATATCTCCCCTGGTTGTCATGCTTAAAAAAAAAAGCATGGTTCAGTAGGGAAAACCGACAACACATTTTCCTAAGTTCCTTAAAGCTCAGGAAGAGTTGCTCTATCACTTATGAGTTATGCTGGTCATCCAGTTAAAAACTGTGCTCTTCTTGATTTCATTTCAATTCCAACACTTTATTCTCTAGATGTTTGATGGTAACATCTCAGAAAACATAGTTTGCTGTTCCATGGAACAGGATACAATTTATTTCTTCTCTGAAATATTGGGTGCTTTACAATTGTTATCTATTGCAGCTATGATCTTTCTTTGAGCTTTGAAGAATCAATTTTTGGAGGACGACAAGAACTAAATGTCACTCGCTTTCAAACTTGTAACAATTGTAATGGAACTGGTGCAAAATCTAGCAATTGCATAAAGACATGCTCTGAGTGCGGGGGTCGGGGTGGAGTGATGAAAACCCAGAGAACACCATTTGGAGTAGTGTCTCAGGTAAGGTGATAATTGTGTTAGAAGAGTTCTTGATTTGAAGCTAGGGTGAGCATGCTTCTTTTTCTAACATTGCTCTCATATTCCTGATTTCTTTACTTATATCCTAAGTTATCCTAAGTGGTATTTTCACCTAACACAATAAATTTTAAGTCAACTTATTTTGGATGGTAGCTCTGTGGTTGATCAGTTTATTTTGGTGGTTGGAAAAAACTTGCTTAATTGTTAAGGAAGGTAAATGACCTTTCTTTTTCTTTTCTTTTTTTATTTATGGAGTCATTAATGTCCAAGAGCATGGACTGGAGCATGATTGTCAATGATGATGTTTTTGTTAATTAATTAAAACAATTATCTAGGACAATGTAAACATATATCTGTAAATGAATAAAAAAATTATAAATAAGTAATTATGGTTCTTATAATCTTCTGTTTATCGAAGGAATAAATAATAATAAAACATGCAATTGCAATAAACAAACTAGATTAGTATGCACAGTTGCTTAGAAAATCTAACCAATTTTTATCTCCATATGAAAACACAGTTCCATGGATGCCATAACGGTAATCCTCCCGTGTTCATGAGGGATCATTTTTAGTACATAATTTTTTTTAAAAAAATCCACATAACATCATCTAATTCTTCTTCAATGAATTTCATATCGATATGTCTTATATTCCTCTACGGTTGTAGTTTTGAATACATTGGAATTCCATAAACTTGTTTCTGAATACCACAAAGTTAAAAATTTCCACCTGTTCTGTTTGTATGCTTTGGACTATGTTTTAAGCTCCCTGCCATTATCTATAGAGACGGTTTTATATGATTTGCAGGTATCTACTTGCTCAAAATGTGGTGGCGATGGTAAAAGAATCACTGATCAGTGCAGAAGCTGCAGCGGTGAAGGCAAAGTGCAGGTTAAGCAAAGTGTCAGAGTCAATATTCCAGCTGGTGTTAGTGATGGATCTACCATTCGAGTTCAGGGAGAAGGAAGCATCGACAAGAAAAGGTAGGCATCTGACAAGAATCACAACCATGATAAAGTTCGTTAATCACAGCATAAATTCAAACACCACACATTTGTTGATATTTGGAGTTTCGAAACTCTTTGATAATTGTATTATACAAGTATGCATCTTCATTGTTGTGGTGAGTGTATTTTTCTTAGTTGCAGCATCTTATGTAAACATATTAGGTATCCTTTTTCTGAATCACTTTTCCAATTCTCCAATCTATTCGATTAATCTTTTGCCTTGTTTTGTTTGTAAGAAGCAGTTGAGCGACCATTCATCTACAGATTTGTCATGTTAGTGTAATTTTCAATTCTCCCCCAACTATTGTGGCATTAAATGTATAGTACAAAATCAAAGCTATCTGGAACTAAAAGTATATATGATCTTGGAGTATAGTTAGTAAGGTAGATCTTCAATCCCATCAACCAGACTTATAGGTTTCATGGTAGGTCTTTCTTGCCTAGATTGGGTTTGCATAAAATTTTGAGACTAATTTCTAGAGAACTGACGACAGGTTAACTGCTGTTTGTGAAATCTGCTCAATCCCACTATGAAGCCTTCTTAGCATGGAGTTATGCTCTATTAGGGATGGCAACGGCCCGGGGATGGTCCGGGGCGGTCTATACCGTTCCCCGTCCCCGTTAGAAAAAACATCCCCGTTCCCCGCCCCGTTAAGCCGTTATAGTTAACGGGACGGGGACGGGGATACCCGGCCGGGCAAACGGGTACCCAGTGGGTACCCCTTTGCCCGTTTACATAAAAATAAAATTTAAAAATTAAATTAGTTAGGATAAGATAGAGTACAATTGAGAATAACGAAATGATGATATTGATACATATAAGAGATTCTTTGACTTTTGAAATGGTTTGATTTAGGCCTATTAATAAATGCATATTAGCTTTAACAAAATAATAAACTAGATAGGAAATGATCATCACATTCTAATTGCATTTCAAAAAAATAATTTGCAAAAAATATATATATGTATATAAATTGGTTGCAAACAATAAGCAACAATCGTAAAAAAAAGAATACATTCAAATTTAAAACAGAGATATCTTTCTTTAAAAATAAGGATAAAGATGAGCATACCAAGAAAGATAAAGATGTTGGAGGGCGTCGATGGGGCAGCGATTGGCGAAGTAGATGATGGAGCTATCTGGTTTGATGTTCAGATTCTTCAAAACTTCAGATTAGAAAGAAGAGCAGGATCGAGACGGTTGCGTTACTTGCGTGAAAGAAGGAAGAGCAAGAGACGGGGACGAAAATGGGTAAACGGGGATGGCGGATGGGGCATTTAATATAATATATTTTTTATTTTTTAATATAATATATATATTAAAATTTAAATATTTATATTAAGGCTAACTGGGATGGGGATGGGTAAACGGGGATGGGGCATTGAATACCATCCCCGAGCCGTTTACCCGTTTAGCTGTTAACAAAAATCCCCGTTACCCGTTAACCCGTTTAAACCGGAGATTCCCCGACCCGTTAAAAACGGTACCGGCCGAGTAAACGGCCAAAGGGGAAAAATTGCCATCCCTATGCTCTATGACTAACACCATATTTGATGGGAAAAGGCTTGGACAAGCACGAGGACTCATATAGGACTAACAAAGGCAAAATTGCAAGTTTTTTTTGTAGCGAGAGATGAGCAAAGAAATTATTACTTAGAGTTGAGCTATTATTATTTGGGAGGGATTTCCATGTATGCTTGAGTTCTTCTCATTATTATATTTTTACTTGTTAGCCTTATTATTATGTTTTATTTGAAAACTGAACTAGGAAGTTTTGATATACTTCTGAGCTCAATTATTAAGTTTAGGAAAGTGAGGTTTTGATGTTGGCCATAATCTTGGCTGAGATATCTGTTTGTATGGTCTACCTTCATCAAGTGTGACATATATAAAATCTTAGCCAATTTATCATATCTACCTTCAAACCAATCTATCCTGGGATATTAGCTGACATGATATCAATATATCAGCAGGGAATTTTCAAGCTTACTTTTATGACTTTCAATGGCTTTTTTGGTTACTAACATTAAATATCCTGGGATATCAACTGACATGATATCAATGTATCAGGTGGACTATTCAAGCTTACTTTTACAACTTTAAACAGGTTGTTTTGTTACTAATATTAAAATCAATGCCTTATGATGACAGTTGATCTTCATTGTACTGTATTGGGCAAGAGTTAGATATCTTATATCCTAATCTTGGTGGCCTATATTTCTGAAATCTTGGTCTTTTTTTGAATTCTCTCAACCTTCCATCTCAGCCAAGATAAACAGAGATCTGAGATATCTTGTATAGGCTATCGACAAAGATGGCTGATTTATTTGGTTTTAAAATTGATGAAGAGAAAGCTTCATATACAACAGAATTGCATCTGTGTATTTTTTAGATCTCCTTATACAATCTCTGCCCAATATACATAAATATGTTCTTCTCAATGGACTTTTAAGTAGTTTTTTTTTCTTTTAAAAGAAAAACTTTTGGCTTTTAAATGTTCTTTCGTGCATATTCTGCGACTTGTGACATTGACTCAATTTGCACAGAGGGAACATGAGTTTTTTTATTATCCTTGCGTTCATGAAATACTAAATTCTGTTTATTTCTCAATAACAATGTTCTTTCTTCTTTGCTCGCATATTGTAGGCATAATGCATTACATTGTTCTATTTATCCAGTGTGCAAATACTCCTAGTTACCACGGAATTGTATTGATCATCATGTAATTTATTATGCAGGGGTACAATTGGTGATCTTTATCTTTTCATCCATGTAAATGAGAAACCAGGAATTCGGAGGGAGGGTCTTAATTTGTATTCAGATGTCTGCATAGATTACACTGAAGCAATACTAGGAACTACAGTAATGGTAACATTGTCAGCATTGCTTCTCTCTTACTTCTTCCAAACCTTCTAAAAAAATTGCTGTATAATCTTCATCTTTCTAGCAGCTTATCAAATATTTTCAAATCTTTTGTCCATTAACTTTAAATTATACTAAAAGTTAATTAGGACATCCCTCAAATTGGATCTAAAAGGATCAGACGATCTGTTTACTTTTGCCTTTTAATAGTTTTGGAGTGTTATAGTCTCTATATATATATATATATATATATATATATATTCTGTGAATTTGTTCCTTGTTTTATTGGTTTATAGTATCACATCACTGTGTTGGGCCTGCAAGAAGACAAGTTATTAGGGAGTCTGGTTGTTTGTCTGATTCTGAAGTATTCCGCATACTGACCTAGTAGAAACCAGATTGACCCTTAAACATGTTTGGTTGGTCGGCTGTTAGTTAAGCTACTTTTTGAGTTTGTTGCAACTTTGGTGAGAACCTTGTGAAAAAATTAGTAGTGATTTGTCTTTTTTGAGGACCTGCGGATTCCATTGAGGTAGTTTTCCAAATCCACAAAATGCATATATGACTCATCAATATAAACTATGTAGTTAATCTAGTTTAAATATGGAATATTTATTTTTTTAAATAATGATGCCTATTAAACCATGATTAATTTATTAATAACTAATCAAACTGCTTTCCATTGTTCTAGATGTGAAAAAATTTGGTTGCTATTTATCAAGGCTAACTGGAGAAGTTCAATAAAAGAACTGGTCTCATGCATTTGGCCAGTTATGCCATTCAGGAGTAACTTATTTGTTTTTAGCTACTTGTACCATGCTGAATTGTAAATGGACATTTGTTGTATGATTTTTTTTTAATAGAATTTGATAACACTTTATGCTTAATTAATTTTATTGGTTATTATTATTTTTTTCAAATGTGAAATGGAAGCTAAATGCCATTTCAGGTGGAAACAATTGAAGGATACCGAGATCTTCAAATTCCTTCTGGTACACAACCAGGAGAGACACTAAAGTTCTCTAACATGGGAGTTCCAACATGAAGAGACCTTCAGCTCGAGGTGATCATCATTTTACTGTAAGGGTAGAGATCCCAAAAAATATCAGGTTCAAGTCTCTTTTTTTCTATCACTTTTATGTTAATATTAAAATTTCTAGCAATGGATTGCTCAGGAAGTTGCTTCTTTTCTTTATCTTTCCCATTTTTAATATTACAAATCCATATGCATGTCATTAAAAAGTTCACTAAAATATGAATATTTTCACATGCTATGTTTTTCTTTGACTTCATGAAGAAAATCATGCTTTTAATTTTATTTTTTATGTTTTGCATGGGTTATGATTTATCATAATTTTATTTTATTTTTGCATATTTTTGGACTAACCATAAGGTTCTATGGAAACCAGCAGGGAACTATTCTTGATTGTAGTGTGTGCACACCGTACTGACTACCTTTCAATACATTGCAGGAAAGGCACATGGTGTGCCTGTTAGTTTCATTCTGGATCCATATTATGGGGGTATATTGACCCAGTATATTGTAGCATGCTTAACAGCTTAGTCATGATTATAAAGGCCAAGAAGCATAGTGCAGTATTTTCCTAAACTTTTTTTTTCTTTTTTTGTTCTCGATGATTCATGATGATCTGGAGACCTCTGGAAACCCAAAACCTCCTTTTACCCTTGGTAAAAATCCATTTATGTGAACATGCCAGTGAATTGTGTGGGTTCCATTTGAAGTATAATGTCTCCTAATAAATAGCAAGCTCAGCAGCGCATTAAAGTTCTGTTGACATTATAGCTAACTAACCAGAAATATGTGTGTGTGTGTGCTGTGTATGTTTTTTATAGCTAAGTAACTAGCTAGAAATGTATGTTTTTTTTATAGCTAAGTAACTAGCTAGAAATGTATGTATGTATGTATGAATTGATGGAGATGCATGTGCGTGTGTGTCGGCACGCATGACTCTGTGTGTGTGTGTGTGTGTGTTTATAGCTAACTAACTAGCTAGAAATGTATGTATGTGTGGATGAATGGGAGGTCATGCAGGCATGCATATGGGTCATGCATGCCCGTACGAGTGTGTGCATGCATGTGTTTGTGCGGTGTGCATTCTTGTGCATGTATAATTTTCATTTTTGAAAATTAGTGATCTCTTTGCTCAATGAAAAAGGTAGGACCAAATTGAAGTGTAGTTTGTGCTGTTAAGTGGAGCAATTAGGACATTTAGAAGGTCTTTAGCTGCTTTCATGGTTGATGTCACATTGCTTGTTTTAAAGCTTTTGCAATTGTTAAAATATATTTGTTCTATGTATTGCATAAAAGAAAAAAACAATATCATCAAAGCATTGGGAGAATTATTTTTTGAGGTATTTAATAAATTAAGTAGAGCAATTTTGGAGCAGCAATTAGGAAATTTAGACGGCATTTAGGTGCTTTTAGGGTTGACGTCATATTGCATGTGTTCAAGCTTTTGTGTTTTTCAAAATTTATTTGTTCTTATTAGTGCAAAAAAAATTAAGGCAATATAATCAAAGCATTAGGTGAATTAATTTTGGTAACAAATGGTGCTTCAAATGGCAATATTGAAACAAGCATTTTATAGAAAAGTTGGAATAGACTCTAAATTGCCTTGTATAAAGGGCAATAGGCAGATCTATGGTCAAAACACCTAAGGGCTCTGCAGAAGAAGGAATAGCAAAGAAGTGCAAATGCAATAAACAATCTGCAAAAAATAAGATAGGCTAGGAGTGATCTTACACATGACTTGGTTAGGTCTACTATTTGCAACATATCTTCAATCAGATGTTAGAAGCTACAGCAAGCATACATATCTTCAATGTTTTTGGTTGAAAGTTCCTTCTAGTCATGAACACAATGAACCACTAAAGAAGAAATAACTTAATAAGGTATGCATTGAATTCTTATATTTACTCGTGTGGAACAAGTTGGTGTTTGATTATTACTGATGCGTAGCCTTGCAAACATGGATACTCCAAAAGAGATCCTGTCGCCATACCTATCAAATATGGCTATGGGTCTGAGATGTTATGATGTGGTTCTGATGCAACCAAATCTTTTATTATTAAATTGGGAATAATCTATAATTAAATATCTGTGTAGACGTGAGTGTTCCTTATGTACCAAGATCCACTTTGTATGAAAAGGTATACAAACACAGTGGAAATGCAAACCATACAGCTAAGCACTAGAATTGCTGCCTGTATTTCTCATGGTCCTTAAGATCATTGCAGCGGCCTGGCAGATCCGTGTTAGAAAATTATAGAAAGAAAGAAGAAGGATGACTATGTGGTCCACACAAGATACAGCCATTTGGCTTCTTGCAGAAAATCTTGATTTACGTTCCTCAAATACCAACAATGAGTCCAAGTTTGTGGCCTACAGTTTTGAAGAATGGAATAAATAGGAAGAAAGAAAGAAACAAGAAAATAAAATGAAACATAGAAAAAGAAAAGGGGAAAGCAGAAGAGTGGAAGCAAAAGTAGAGGTCTTGCATGGTTCAGAAGAGTAACTCCCGTTCTGCTTGTGCTTTATATTACTAAGACTTCCACCAATCAACAAGCAGAAGCTGAGAATGTCCCTAATTGGGAGCTGGCCAGTTTGGGGCTGTCAAAATGATTTTGGTTCAAATATGTGGTTCTCATAAAATGTGCAGCCACCTTTTTTACAGACTTAGCTCATAGCTTTCTGTACAAGTCCTGAACAGAGGTTATGATGATTGAGATTTACATTCAATAGCTGTTTGTCTTCTTCTATCTTAGCTTGACCAGGCAATGCTTGGGAGTTGGGGCCTTCTTGGGGAAAAAAAGAAATGTTAGTTTCATATATATTTCATGCTACCAAAAATAAGGCATTAAAAATTATGATTTCTCTTTGATGTTAAATGACAAGTCAATGCAGGAGAAATTTAGAACATCAAAGAGATTCAACACAGTAATTGTTCGGGATAGAACCATTCTTTGATTCTGATGTGTAGACTATAATTCTCTCCCAGTAACAAGCATTTGTTCATGCCATCTATAGTTATCTGTGAAAGTGAGGCCTTTATAAAATCAGCAAGTCACGTGCAGTTATTGATGTCACTGCTATGTATAAATATGCATTGCTTGCCATTACCTGTTGTATATTTAAGATTTATGTATAAATATGCATTGCTTTCCATTACCTGTTGTATATTTAAGATTTATCCTAGTTATATTTGTATCAATAATTTGAAAGAAGACTTGAGATGAATTTAAGTTACTGTCATTAGTCCTGTTTGTATTTTAGAATATAACAAATATAAGCTTATCTCCTTACTCTTTTTTTAAGCATTTAAACTTTTTTAGAACTTCTTAGGACCTTGAGTATCTGCATTATTTGTATTTATCCTTAAATATGTACGATTTACTGAAGGAAATGAAAAGATTAGCCAGATGTAGGTTTGCTACCAGTGGCTATGGAGCTGGGATTTTAAACACAGGGGGACCAAAGAAGCAGTGTTGGAACTTCCATTATCTAATAAAATTTTAAGAGATTAAAACATTGCATCACCATTATAATAATTTTACCCATGAACACATGACAAAAGGAACTAATGGACAAAGATGAAGATATTATCAGATTTTCACTGGCTTCAAGGTAGGTTCATTAACGTTCTCTTTCTTGGACTTTGTGATTATAAGGATCTTTCTGTAGGTTTTCGGGTCCTATATTTCCATGAATACCTGTATGGATCGGGAAGGGGAACTAAACTATGAATATCTTTTATTTTATTGAAATACCACTTGAGTACAAAATTTTATGAATTAAGCATGTTATTTAGTTTAGATATACTCTGAAAAGAAACCAGAAATTTAGGAGTGATCTGTGGATAAGTGATTCATGGAATATCTTGGATGCAATATTCGTTTCCAAAATTTATAAGGGGGGAAGTATGTAGACTACTATTGCATACTAAAGGAGAATTGGAAGTCTATGGGGTGAGTTGTCTCTCTAGCTCTGCCATTGTTTGTTATATTGCCTCTTTGTTTTTTTAAAAGAATATTTTGTCGGTCATAAATTATTTGGATCATATTTTCAGTTTTAATTTCTAAATTACATTTAATGTACACAGTGATGCAGAGCGTTCACTAGTTGAAGAGTTGGCATCGCTTAGGGCTACTGAGGTTCAGTCAATCCGCTCGAGTGGTAATCAGTTTTCTCCTTGTGAAGGACTATCTTGTAATATCTCATATGACTATATACATTGTTCTGTGCATCTTTGCGTAGGGATGCTCGACAATGATATTGAAAAACAGAAAATGAGAAAGAGGCGAAACCATTCTTCGCAAAAAAGGACCAAAGGTTCCTTGTGGAGCTCTGTCAGGAATTTGTTTGGGTATGTTCTTTTATTTGATCATACATTTTGCTGCAATCATTCAATGGGGTTCATTATATTATACGCTTGCGATAATGTTTCCTTAAACGATGTCCAATATACCAGATCCTCTCCTTGCATTTAAATGCCAATTTCTATCAAATGATCCAAAGGTTGACCCGCAATGTTAGTTACTAGATTATAATAATTGAATATCATGTGTATGCAAGACTGTTGGTGAAAGATAAATGCTTAGACAAGAGGGGAGATATTTGACCTGAATGCAATATCTTTTGGGAAGTTCATGGTGGAACTTGACTGGCTTAATTTACAAGTGATGGTGCAATTTTTACTTTTTTAGTTGGAGATGGGCAAGTGTGGTCCATGCCATGTAGGGCTATCGCATAACAGTAGGGCTATCGCAAAGCTTTAAAATTTAGTAGGTGTTGGTGCAATAATAAGTTTGCTTGATTGTGACCTAAGTGGTATAGATTTGATACATTGAAACAGCCTTCCTGCGTTCAGTGGTAAGGCTGTGCAATCTGACACTTCTAGGCCCCACATTGGCAAGAGTCTTGTGCATTGGGATGCTTTTTTTTATCATTATTACAAAATTTGGAAAGATTTTTAGCTTGTATTATATAAGCAGGATATAATTTTTTGTTTTAGTAAATTCTTAGAATAAAGTCAAGAAAGATTTACAGTGTTTCATCCATAGATTTGAAGCTTGTTCATAATTTGTTTTTCTAGATCCATTATAGAAAAGACTGGAGGAGAGATGGAGTGACAGGGTCATGTCCGATAAATGGAGGCAGGATAAATAGGGTAGCGTCTGGACAAGGCACTTCTACACTGTTATGTGATGTCTGCATGCGTATAACATGTACTGGATATTTATAAGTTAGCAGTAACTCTTAACATGAATCAGAATGTTGGATCATATAAATTCACAGAGAGAGAGAGAGAGAGAGAGAGAGAGAGAGAGAGAGAGAGCTTTAAGCTGGATGTGTGGGAACAAGACTCAGATTCATAAGTGTAGCTGCTGCGATAATGAGGTGTAGGTGTTCCGTGCCTATGTAACCCTACTGTGGTAACAGAGGAGAGTTTGTGCATCACTTAGCAATGTTCTGTGACTAAGGTAATCTCCTAGAAACATTGAGCTGTGGTGTCACCTAATTGGAGCAAAGGCAAGAAAATAAGCTGTTCCTGAAAAATGGGAAGTGCAGAGAGAGCCGATAATAGATACTACCCAAGGAGACTTATTTTTGCTTGTTATTATAAAACTTAAATGGAGATGAGCAAATTCTTAGGAAATTGTGATGCTTCCATTTATGTGATCATCACACTGGTGGATTAAGAAATGACAGATAAAATGGTAGGTGTTGAGAAGGTTAGGTAATAGATTGGTAGCTCCGAAGTTGGATTCAGATGACGAAATCATTTGTGTAGAGATCTTTATGCACTACCAGTGATGAAAATTTAGAAGCTATTTTGGAAAGAGATGGATGGACTAATGCTAGAAATTTCAAAGGGAAAAGTATGCTTGTAAATGGTGGGTTACATGGTTATGCAGTCTGCATTTGTTTGCTGGATAAACCTGAATAACTTGCAGGATAACTTTTTCCAGTTTATTATCCTTATCCGGTCAAACAAAATTCCATTTTTCCTGTTAGAAAAAGTTAACATAGGGGAACTTTTGGCATTTTTAAGGCACTTTCTTCCCACTGATCTCTTCGAAATGGAATAGAATTTTTCTGAGAAAATGGTGTACGCTTCATTGTTCCTGTATTTGACACCCAAATTAATCCTCACTCTTGCCTTCTTCTGGGCACACAATATTCTGCAGTCAAATGCAGGGAATAGCTGTAGGATATAAGTAGGTTCCATACTTGGCCTCCCGGTGACCTATGATATTGCAGTAGCAAATACCTATTCTAAATGAGAAATAAATTTTGTTTACCTTCATATATATAAGTTCAATGCACAAAGTTTATAAGGTGATACCAACAGAAAGCCTAACTGCACAGCATTCAGCATTAGGTTAACACTTCTTGAAGAAATGCCCAAGGATAAGGGGTGTTATTTAATGAGCAAAATAAAATAATGTTTAGAGATGTAATATTGAAAAAAAAAATTAGAAATTAAGTAGGGAACTAATATTATGTGGGATCAGATGTCAATTTTATGTGTTTATAGAAAGTTCATGGAGATTTAAAAGGTAAAAGGCCTAGAGGAAAAGAGAGCATGCTTTCAATTATTTAAAAGAAGTGCAGTTAGAGAGTTTCAAGTTGTCCTTTTATTCAATAAGACAGTCAAAAGTTTTGATATGAATGCAAATGGTAGGATATTAGTCATCAAGGTTAAAAATTAACCAAAGAAGTCAGGTTAATGAGATTAGCTAACTTATTCAACTAGAACTTGAAAATGTGTTATTGACTGAGAGCTATGGTACTGCTTCTATAAAATGGAGATTATATAGATATCTTCATCAACAATTGAGGAACTAGATTGACAACTCACACCATTGCAGTATGAAAAAAGATGATAAATTAATGGGGAAGAAAAATGATAGCCAATTTAGATTTATGCCAATAAATCTAAAATGATGGTTATTTTTCTCCCTTTCACAATTGATGTAAAAATCTGAAGGGGTGGCTTGGTAGTATAAGATACGCTGCCATCAAAGGTAATTTGGTACACCACATCATGGAAGAAAGTTAATATGGTGGAAGTTATTAGCTTTTGTTGTTGGCATCTGATAATTAAATAGTGGGATTTTGAGTCTAATTGGAAATTCTTAGTGTTGGTCTCACTCCTTTAGGAGCTAACATCGGCAAACTGGGCAATTGACCTGTTATTCTTTTACCACCTTAAATGATTATAAAGAATCCTGTTCTGGTCCATGCTGGGCTTGGTGCGGGCATTGGGCATGCATTTGTGCCGCAATAATCTGTGTATCACAGGGTGAGATCCCACAGACACTATGGCTCGGTACCCTTGCTACTAGGCCATTCTTTTTTATCTTTTTCCTTTTTTTAATTAAAAAAAGCATAGGTAAACAATGCATGCCAGCCTGGAATGCAAGTTTCAATTTTCCCCAGATACAACAGTAACGGTAAGAAAAAACCAATCGACAAGATTAGTTTAGTTTCAATTGTAAAACTCTTGATTCATCAGCTGTGACATCGATCGATCCTGTGATTACATGCTGTGCCAGCTACAATACTGTTGGCACTTGAATTGTGCTAGAGTTGATGAGTACTCTTCACCAAACTGAACAAGCAGATGATCTTACAAGTTTTTGTAGGTAGAAGTATTTTGCCCAACTAGATGTGTATGGCATGCTCTAGCGTCCTTTGAAAGGATAAAAATAAATAAAATAAAATAAAACTTTGACAGTTGTTGCTATTTGCCAACTGGTTCTGTGTATGGAAGCATTCGGCGTACAAAGAACATCAGTTTTCCATAATTTATCCATGGCAGCTTAGATGTTCTTTTGAGGGAAAAAAACTCTGGTTGCACATGCTTCGAATATTTGAAGGTACAAGTAGCAACCATATCTCAAAAATAAATTGTAGTTTTTATGCATCATACAAGTCCTGAGTGATGCATGAAGATATTCGAAGATGTTCTTAGGACAGAAGATGTCACTGACATGCCATGTACGGCTCAATCCCAAAAGAAACAGAAACCTGCAGATTAGCATGCCAATGTAAAGGCATTATGTGCAGTCTTTGGACAATCAAGATTCAAATCATCAGATCCCTGCGGAAATCATTATATTATTTTTGCACGAAACAACAAACAAAATCTCATTTATGCGTACAGTTTTCATCTGCCTAATTAAGTTTGGTGATTGGAGCTTTCCTAGCAGCCATCATTTTTTTTATTACTATTGTAACCATCTCTTATTTTTTCAGAGGAAATCAAACTCGAGCAGGGTTTGCGTCATTTAGTGTACAACCATTAACATCAGCATGGACAGCTGGAGCTGATCCTTCAATTGTTATTTCCATGATCATTGTTTCTGTGCTAGCATGTATCTTATCCTTGGTTGGTAGAGCTGGTTGCAGTTCATTTTCACGGCAGCGCTATTTGTCTACTCAGCATCGAGAGATAAAAGGAAGATGAATTTATAGTTTCAGATATGTTGCCCCTCGTGAGTGTACTGTATATTCTAATGGGTTGGAATAATCATGCCCGAAAGTCTACTCTTTCCCAAGCCAGGAGGATAAATTTTGATTCTTCATCGATGGTGTTGCCAGTTTGGCTATCTTCTACATTTAGGGAAAAAGATCCAGGCAGTGAAAGTTTGCATTCGTCCAGAGTTGAGACTTCTGAATGACCTTTGCAAGACTGCCAGGTTGTTCCTCTTTCAAGCCACCTTGTGGACACCAGGGCCTCCCTATTCTTGAGAGAACTGCATACAAACATGATGTATTTTTGCGTATCTGTAAAAAAAATAACATGTGAAGAATGTCCAAATATATGCTTAGTAGACTATTTGAGAGAGAAAAAGGTTACTCTTTGGTCTGCTTTGTCTTGTGAACCATGGATTCAGAGTAGCATTTAGCTGTGAGGTTCTTACATATGAGAAGTGATTCGTTTCTTGCCTTTTTTTTTTTTTTGAGTCCACTAAAGTGTCCATATGCTTGTCTATATAAATTTATTCGTACCAACGGATTTATGCGTCTTAATTTTCATGACGTGTCATAGAATGGTCGAAGGGATAGAAATACGCGGCCTCATTCTACATGTAGAGATTATTTCTGTATGTCAAAAGTCGCGACTTCTGGATTGCAATGGAAGAATTTTATTTGCATGTGTTACGGATGATGCGAAACAAATGTTGCTATTAAGCTAGGGTTTGCTAATAGTTAGATCCCTTTTTGTAGCAACCAGAGGTTCAGTCATTGGATAATGTAGTCTTGATAACATTATACATGGGTAGATTGAACGGGTTTGCCCTTTCTCTTAAAAAAAAAAAAAAAAAAAAAAGAAGTTGAATGCTGATATTGTAATTCTACTGCACCAACTTCGCGGTACCAACTATGGGGATGTAGAGGATTCTCTTTGATTAGATGAAAGATACGAGCACCAATCCTTTTTGGATCGTACCAATGTTTGTTTGCTGTACTCCGAAAAATTAAAGAGCGCCGTTGCATCTAACCCAGCAAAAGTTGTGAACCACTGTGTAATGCGGTAACGGAATCAATTTGCAGCCTCGATTGGTTGAGAATGAAAACTCACTGCGTCTAGGTAGATATTAAAAGTAGAACAAAAATAATTCAAATGCTCAAGACCATCTCACCGTGAAGTTTAGTTCCACTTTTTCTTCGGAGACCCTATCAATCATTGGGATTCTCAAGATAATTAAGAGGCGACCCCAATCTTGGAAGCAATCTCTTTGTGGCTCGGTTTCATGATCGTGGTGTGAAGGATTGAATCCATTACCCTGGACGACACGGCTGTCGCCCACTCCTGGGAGAAGGCAATCCATCAATCAGCTGACGAGCCTTTCTGCTTCCCAAGGGCCAAGACATTCAAAACATACTTGTCGCCACTCCTGGGGCCTTCAAAACATTCTTGTCGCCACTCTTTTCAATTTAATTTTTTGCTGATGCTATCCTTCTTCTTTGGACTTAACCCCGGGGGAAAATCTCGCTACCAACCTGTTTGCAATTGTAATTGCATATTAATTAGTTGCGTTTATGAGATTACAGCTGTCCTTGTGCGACATAATATTTGCATTATTTCATAGTTATTCAACTAATTATATTCTTGGAGATGATGACATCTCTTGTTTCACTTGGCACTAAAAATTCAAAGGTGTTTGGAGTTAAAAAAAAAAAAAAAGTGTCATTTAAAATAATATCTTAAGACAAAGGCCAAGTATTTCTTATAAATTTTAGGAATTAATCTTAAGAAGGTAACTAGAAATGCCGTTGATTCAATATCTTATAATCCATTTGGCAACCTGCTTGGATAAGCATAATATTCCCAAATAATAAAAATATAAAGATTTTTTTTTTTTAATCGCATCAATTTCCTCCCTTCCCGTTGGGCTTCTCTGGAGAAATCCATGGCGGAAGCTCTACTTCGCCTTCCTCCAGCACTCATCGCTTGCCTCGTTGCCACCCTTATTCTCTGGTCCGTCTCTTCCCCCGCGGTCGCCAAATCTTCTCCTCGCCCAATCACCGTAAGACCCCCCGCTCCACCTGTCTTTAAAATTCCAGCTAGGGTTTCGATTCTCTCTTGATTTCGTTCTCATCCGGAATTCGGTGCAGGACGATGAGATTAGAGGGAAAAGAACGCTTGCTACGCCGACATCGAAAGGTAATCACCGTTCTTGCCGTTTCCTTTGTGATTTTTTTCCCCTTCTACCTCTTCCGTTCTTTAATTTGATAAAAAAGGATTTTCTTTTGCGCGATTTTTTCTGGAGAAGTGGGTTGTGGGGATGGAAGTGCAAGTCTTCGATGATCGAGAAGGAAAATTGTGCGCTGCGATGCCTTTCTCCGGTCTGCTATGAGCTCATATACGAGAGCGATCCGGTGAGGCCTAAAACAGATTAAAAATCTCTCTTTTTTCTTTTCATCCTGTAACTTAGTTTTGTTAATATTTCCTTTGAGTCAGCTGGAAGAAGGAGAGAAAGACTTGGTTAGGTCCCAGGAGTACAAGTACTGCATGCGCAAGTAAGAGGAATTCCCTAAACTTGGTGTTGCTTAGCGTTAATTTTGTTGTTGAAGTATTTGATTTGTATGCCACTTTTTTCCCGTTATTAACATTGAAAATTTCAATGTGGTAGAATTTTTAATAGTGTGGGACAGTTTGTTTGCAACATTGTCATTAAAAGCTCACAGTACTGATTACCCTAGCTGGAAATATCAGAATTCAGAACAATCGGTTGATGGATTGATCCTAACGATGATGGCCAATAGTCTTCTATTTGTGGAGCCTTTCTTGATGCATGTTTGCTTTAGTGTTGTATAATCTAGTTTTGGGAATGTTTAGTTATTATTGGCACTTGTGGGGCAATCTTTTGACAGGTTAATTAGGTTTGGAGGTAGAGAATTGATGGGAATTGTCCTTGGTGTTCCATGGTTTTTAATGAAATGAAGTTTATGGGACCAAGTAATAATTTCAAACATGTCAGCTCCTCCCCACAAAGGTAATAAGTTAATTCATTTCTAATTCAACCTTTATTTACTTCACCTCTACCAATGTATCTTGAGCTATGCTTCAAATAAAATGATGCATTGTCATATAGCAAGCAATTATGTTGAAATAGGAATTTGTACCTTCTAATACACAAGTCTCTCGTTTGGTATCAGATAGACGAGATAATCTCGAAGGATTTCTCAGATTTATTGACACAGTATAATTATTAATTCAATTGAATATAGAGTGAGCCAACTGTTACTAAACTGTAGGACATTTGATGTCGAAATATTCCAGTGATCAATGTCTACCAACCACTTACCTAGAAAGACAGGCTATTGAGCAGACCAATCAAGACTGAGTGTTGCTAGAATTTGTTCAATGTGCTTTGGTGGCTACCAGGGTCTTCTAAATGAAAAGGATAACTACAACAATTTATAGGGGCCCACAATTTTATGTCGAAAGCAAGGAAAGCAGAAGACCTAGGAATGAATAGAGAAAGAAAGAATGGGCTTAAAGAGAGAATACATTGAGGTTTTAGATTAGAAGAGTAGTAGATTGCAGCTAAGAAAAGGCCTCTGGAAATAATTTTGTTTATTGAGCTAAGAAAGGCTTTAGCGAAACATTGCTACGACTTTAGCTGTGCAACAATAGCTAAATCAAAGATAGAGAAAGAGGACAAAACTACCTTAGGAACTAAGCTATCATCCCTTTGAAGGGTAAAACATGTTTTATTGGGGTATCATTCTTCTATCATTGACTTCAAAACATTTCATGAACAAACCATTAACTGCAAGCACTGTTTGGCATTCCAAAGGAAAGTTATGAGAGCTTTTTGAAGGAGACATTGGAAAAGGGGACGCAACAACCGGAAAGGGATCATTTCTTAATCTTGTGGCTAAAGCATTGAGGAGTTTTATTCATGGACCAATTCAGAAAATGCGACATACTAAAGCAGACAAAAGTGATGATCATACAATAATCTTGGTTAAGCAATTATTAAATGATCCCTACACCTCGTCTATGTCACCACCTAATGACCTTTGGTTGGACCAGTGACACCATTACAAGGATGATCTTGTCATTCAGAAAAGCCTCATAGAAATAATGACCAAAATCTGCATGTCAAAATTTCTAGGTCCTAAGTAGCTTCCTTATGGTCATATAAACTATTGTATTTTCCTGCCATGTATGGTAAATTGTTAGACTTAATGTTTGAGAGGGACAAGTACAAATCAGTAACTGGTGCTGTGGTCCTTGGTTTTAGTGGAAACTACTGAATATCTGAAAAATGGAAGTGAAGCTGGCATCCTGTGCCTCCATCCATCTACTTCCATAACCTTGTTAAAGTTCCTTTGTGCATCGCCATTCGCTACTTGGAGAAATGCACTCTTTGTTTGTGTTTCTAAGCCTGCCCTAAGAAGGCAAGACTGGTAGCAACCAATAATACAGTGCTTCCAAATTTGTAAGGAAGGCGATGGTGGTGTTGCAACTGGCATTGTTGTAAACCAAATAAGATTTCTGACCATCTAATTTCAATGACTAGAAACATGCACCAATATCTGAAGTTAGAAGGATTTTTTCTTGTCATTATGAGACTTACCCTATCAACACAATCTTAATATGTTTAACATGTAAGAATTAAGTAATATAGATGTGTGTTATTTTGCCACTAAAGTATTGTGTGTGTCAGTGTGGCACCGCAGGTGTGGGAATTGATGACGCTCGATCACCGGACTTGAACGTAGGGAAGAAAAGTCTGGTCGCTTGTTGGGTCCTCGCCTAGCTAGATGAACTGTAAGAAGTCCCGAGACCGAAGGGGTGCTCCGATCGGGACCCTCCGATGCCCAAGTTAGCAACCGAGGTCATAGCTGATCGGTAGATCATGTCCCATCGGAGAGGAAGAAACTGGCGGTTGGTTGGCCAAGTCCCATCAGTCGGCGGAATCAGTTGGTTGGTGGGCCTGGTCCCATCGACGGCGTGGTTAGACGGCGGGTGGACCTGGCTGTGTCAGTCCATGCGGATCAGAGAGTTGATAGCCCTGGCAGATGTGGGGCCGACTTGGAGAAGTCGGGGCCGCCTCGGCTTGCCTAGAGATGCTGGAGCCGACTTGAGAAAGTCGGGGCCGCCTCGGCTTGCCTGGAGATGCCGTGGCCAATGTGTCTATGCCACGTAGTTGATTTTGCCATGATTGCCCACGTGGCTTCATCAGCCATATCAGATGCCCCCTGCTCCTGAGCGCGAAGGACCACGTGCCTGCCGTCCTTTGGGCGAAAGGGGCGCAAAAATTTTAAAAAATGATTGCCGATTGTGGGTATCTTTAATGGCGGGTGAGCTGGCGCGCTCTCCTAAGGCGATGTCGCTTCGAAAATCTTCCGTAATCGTGTGGTAGGTGGGAGATGACGTCGGCGCAGGGCATCTCGAGGGGGCGCCTCTCGAAGAATGGGAAAAAGGTGGGCACCATCATTGCCTCTCCGTTTTTCATGCACCATCATTGGCCGGGGATCCCGCTCGGCTGAACCAAGGCGGCGTGCCTCGGGCGTGGGTGAGATGGCCGGCGCCCGAGCACTTGGCGCAATAGATGAGGGCCATGCGGCGATTCCTCGGGCGATGCGATTTGAAGTTGGGGTATAAAAAGCGCTCCATGGGCTCGGGGGAGAGCTTTACACTACAATTGCTTCCCTTGCTTTCTTCCTCCTTGAGTTCTTCTGCAACCCGAGCCCTTCAGCCTTCATCTTCTTACCAAACTCCAGGTTAGTCTCCCCTTTTGCTTCTCCAACCTCTACCCATGGACCGCAGGGCCATTAGAGAGGGTAAGAGACCGATGGTAGAGTCGTCCCCTTCACCCGGTGAGGACCATACTTCATCGGCCAGCCGATTGCCCTGGCCGTTAGGTGGAATCACCATCCACAACCGGCCGGTGGCAAGCAACCAACCACCTACCCAAACTTCCCCAGTGAGAACAGTTACTTCCTCTTCCCAGTGTCCGGTACCTCCTTCGGCGACTGGTTTTGATCCGGCAGGGCCGGGGGGATCGCCTCCACCATGACCCTCGAAGAAGTAGAGGCTATTAGGGTCATGTACAGGGTCCCCGACTTTATCCGTCTGTCCATGCCGGGACTCGAAGATAGAGTGAGCTCTATCCTCTCCGGTCAGGTTGTTCTGTACGAGGAGTTCTTTCGGTGCGGGTTGCGGCTTCCCTTCCACCCCTTCTTTTTGAACCTGTTAAATAGGTATAGATTAGTGCCAGCGCAGTTGACTCCGAACTCGATTTGGATCTTCTGTGCTTTCGTCATTCTTTGTTTTTTCCAGGGCTCCACAGCCAGTTTGTCTTTTCCGTTCCGGGCTTTTTACAAGCTTCGTCGCCAAGGTGAGGGGGCCTGATGGGTGTTTACCGCTAGGCCGGGTAGGGCCCTTCCCCTAGGTCTTCCATCCAAAATCAGGAGGTGGAAATCCCGATATCTTTTTGCCCATGTGGAGGGAGTGAGGATTGACTGGAGGGAATCGGATGTCAGTTCCAATGAAAATTCGGCCATGAGCGATAGGGACGGGGAGCTCTTTCGCCACCTTTCGTCCTGCCAGATCCCTACTTACAAGGATCTCCTATCCGAGGAAAACTTGTATGAAGCCGAATTGGCCCCGACAGTCGGTGAGCACAGAAACATGTTCTTCTCGCCCTCGGTCGGGCGTTGCCCTTGTCCATTTCATCATCATTTTTTTTACTAATATTTATTTTTTATGCAGCAATGAAGATTCCCACCGAAAGGTTGAAGGCCGCCATGCGCCAGAAGAGGCAGGCGGTGGGCAAGCAGGTGAGGCCGGCCAAGCGGGCACGGAGGAGGGCCCAGGCCGAGCCGGCCTAGACCTCGGAACCCCCCGCAGCTCAGGCACTTGTGGAAGAGCTGGCCAGGGAAGTGCCAGCTGAAGAAGCGGTCCCCAGCCGGTCGGGGCCGAGACAGAAGAAGGGGAGATCCCGACCACCACTGAGGCAGTCGTGGTGGTCTTGGACCCCGAGGAGGAAACCCCTGCCGCTGCAGATTTAGTCGAGGCGAGGTGGTCACAGTTGCCAGTGGCCCTCCGGCTCCAGCTGAGCCGGAGGTGGAGAGGGCTCCCCCGCCTGCCGGAGAGGGGGAGGTAGCAGTCAGAAGGCCCGATGCCGGGGCGAGGAGGCCCAGCAAGCACAGGGCTGAGCCAGGGAGCTCATCCCGACGATCCGCGCACCGCCCAGCCTGTCGACCGATCGACGAGACGCCGGAGGGGCCAGCGCGACCGGCGCCCAGACTCTCCTCCATGGAGGATGCTGGGCGGCTGATCACTGGGGTCCTCCTGGACGGCTCGGAGGATGAAGAAGAGGAAGATGGAGAAGGGTGCGGGAGGTGAGACCTCCGCTTTGGTTCCTCCTGGTACCGTGGCTCCGGGGGGAACTTGCTCGAGCCACAGTTGGAAGATCGTGGCCTCTTGAGGGGCTCACGTCGGGGCTTCCTGGGGGAAGCTTGGCGATGTTCGGCCTCTCGCTGAGGAGAGCCTCCCCTTGCGGATTGCTGATTAGCAGGGGGAGTGGTCTGATGCTGGGTAGCCACGGACTGTTGCTTTTGGAGTCCGTGGACCATGGCGGTGAGGGTTTGGACTTGTTGGGTAAGGGCCGCCAGCTGATCAGCTGGGGCAGCTGCGTCGTGTGACGGACAAACGGCGGGAGGATCAGCAGTAGGAAGGTCAGCTTCCTGCTGCCTAGCCGGTGGGGGATGCCCCCCAGGGTAACTGGTAGAAGTATTCTGAGCTCGCGTCACTACCATGGCTTGGTGAAGGAAAAGGAGGGAAAGCTTGCGAGTGAAGACGGTAGGGTTCGCGTCATCGTTCTCCCCCCTACCTGGCGCGCTAATCTGATGACGCCCAATCGCCGGACTTGAACATAGGGAAGAAAAGTCTGGTCGCTTGCTGGGTCCTCGTCTAGCTGGATGACCTGCAAGAAGTCCCGAGACCGGAGGGGTGCTCCGGTCGGGACCCTCCGATGCCAAGTTAGCAACCAAGGTCACAGCTGAAGGAGAGCTCTAGGGAGCTCCTTAAGGCAAAGAAGGCTCCAAGGGATGGAGTTTCTCTAGGATGATAGAGTAAGAGAGGTCATGTGTTCGCATACCTGAGTCTTCAATGGACTTACCCTTTTATAGGCAGTTGGAACTTGCATGGAGATTAGCCACATAAAATTCCGTGAGGGAGAGATGTCTGCGAGACACGTCGGAGTTACGTGAATTTGGGCTGATCAGTAGGTCCTGTCCCATCGGAGAGGGAGAAACTAGCGGTTGGTGGGCCAAGTCCCATCAGTCGGCGGAACCAGTTGGTTGGTGGGCCTGGTCCCATCGACGGCGTTGTCAGGCAGCGGGCGGACCTGGTTGTGTCTGTCCGTGCGGGTCAGAGAGTTGATGGCCCTAGCAAATGTGGGGCCGACTTGGAGAAGTCGGGACCGCCTCGGCTTGCCTGGAGATGCAGGGGCCGATGTGTCCATGCCACATAGTTGATTTTTCCATGATTGCCCACGTGGCTTCATCAGCCACATCAGGAATGGAGAGGGAATAGGATCTTTAGTCATGTTGATATAATGCTACAAGTTATGGTGGTCTACTTCCAGGAATTAACTATATTCAAATATCCAGGGCATGGCATATTCATGAAGCTGCTGACGTCTGAAAAATAAAACATATAGGACTGTTTATTTCATTAGTCTTTTTGTGATGCCCCTTTCAATAGTCCCACATTGGAAAATTGGAATTGGTTGAGTGGTTTATAACCGGTTAAGCAAGAAGGACAAGGCATCAATTGGATCCCTTTTGGGCTATGGTGGCCCAAGTTGGTGTGGACCTTGTCCATCTTGCTTTCTTGTAACGAAACGGACTCGTGGGCCCGGATCGTTACAATATGGTATCAGAGCCATGCACCAATCGGAAGTGCAGGAGCTAAGTGCCACACAGGGCAAAGTGCTACATCCATGGGGGATGGGAGCCATCTCTTGAACCTGTGGGGGCCACCTCTAGAATCCTGCCTGCCTGGTGGTTGTGATCAATTGCCCATGACGACGAGGACGTCGCCTCTGTAAGGGGGGTAGATTGTGATGCCCCTTCCAATAGTCCCACATTGGGAAATTGGAATTGGTTGAGTGGTTTATAAACGGTTAAGCAAGAAGGACAAGGCACCAATTGGATCCCTTTTGGGCTGTTGTGGCCCAAGTTGGTGTGGACCTTGTCCGTCTTGCTTTTTTGTAACGAAACGGGCCCGTGGGTCCGAGTCGTTACACTTTTTCTCTAAGATAGTTGCTTCTGGTGCGGATCCTTCCCACTTTTATCTGATATTGTTGATAGAAATAAAAGAAGGGGAGAAAAAAAATCGAATGATCAACATGAGTGAATGCAATCTGAGTCTTTTCTTAATTCTGAAGCATGTGATGAGTCACCTATCTCAGTGAAGTCTGTCAGTTCTAAGTATGGTTGATGCGTGTTTGTTTCTTTGTTTCTGTGGATATTATGGCGTTTAGGATACGTTTTCGGTGTACTTCACATAAATTCAAATTCACTCTTGATACTCGTTGATTGCAGGAGGTCGCTAGGAGAGAGCCTGGATGGTGTAATAGGTGCCTTCAATTATTAATGTAATTTGAACTGCTCTCTCGCTCTCTCTCTCTCTCTCTCTCTCGTCTATAATTAGCGTGGAGGTGGATCAGCTGTTGAGCCAGTGGGTATGTTGTGCTTGTGTTCTATGGCACTCTCTTGTCTTTTTCCTTAAAAAAAAAAAAAAATTTGGGGCCTTCTCCCAAAAACAGGGAAGCAGTGAGATAATGGGTTGCTTGCAATAAAAACTTGTGCTAATTCTCAAACTTGACACACGGGGCATACTGAAAACAAAATCAAAGCAAATAAGAGATGATGACAACATAAGCATGTGCATTTGATTGAAGTTTTTTGCTGCGATATTTCCTCTTGGCGGCGGACTTCATTGTTTGAAACGGACCAAAGACCTTTGCCTCAAAGAAGAAACGGATCCATGCACCATTCAGCCTTACATTATGGCTGAATTCAAAGCCTCACATCTCAGCACAAAGTCCAGCCTAGATTCTAAGTCATCGGTTGATATATAACCTTGATGACAGCCTAGACTCGCTAAGTCGACGGTTGATACAAACTTAATGACAGCCTAGACTCTTAAGTCGTCGGTTGTTATAAACTTTTAAATGAGTTAAAAGTTGCACACTGATGGAATCATCTACTAACGGTTGCAGACGATATGCAACCAAATGCTACATCACCAGCACTGCTATTTGTGCTCTACATTACTAGCAGTGCTGTTTGCTTGATGATTGCTTTCATTGCCTAATCTCAACCCAAAGGTATATAGTTCTTCTACAAACAATAATGCTACAAATAATGGCTCGTAATCAATCACATTACAATTGAAAGAAGTATCATCACATGGACAATGACTAAGTAGCTACTTTCGTTAGGCTGCAATCCTTGCTTTTGGACCACGTTTTCATGTCTTCATGGTCGTCATGCATCGCAGCTTTCAGGTGGGCAAGATTAGCCAAGGATGGTTTTAAAACTTATTATTCGTTTGTCCCGTGGGAGCCACTGATTAATAACTCTGGTCAAGCTTGCTGGACCACCAGGATGTTAACCACGTCGTCCGGATGCGCCAATCGCGCATGAATGCTGCCCAATCGCTGTGTGGCTATGGGACTGCTCCAAATGGCCCACTGGCATCCACCATTCCCTTTTTCTTTCTTGTGCTGGTCGACCATTAAATTAGATCTACTTGAATCGAACGAAAACTATTTGAAAAATTTGGAGGAGGGAAAACTAAAAGCTAAGTGGCCCAACATTCTTGCAACCTTTGCCTTTCCTTGGAGCTTGAAATGGGCCATTGGAAGGACCCAGAGAGACCGTGATGTTGGTGAAACATACATCACTTTGAGGAAAGGAAAGCAATCTATTATATTTCCATCGTCCACCCTCTGACTGAGACCTCTCCTTCCATATATATATATATATATGGGTTAAGCAAGCTACAAACGCACCCAACGCAAGGCTTGAATGGAGAAGTTAAAGCGACGTGCAAGCTGAATTCTGCCTACCCGTTTAGCTCCTCGCTGCATCTGAGCTGCCGACAATAACAAGAAGTGCAGCAAATTATCATTCATGTTTCAACATGGACATGGCTAGGTTTTTATCGAGACAAGTTGATAATGGGCTGATGGTATCAGGGAGGAGGAACGTTTGATCATATATATATATATATATATATATATAATGATAAAACTCAAGAAGGCATCAGTTGATAGGGAAATTTTATTTGGCTCGCAGCTTTTGCATAGTAGCTCTTCCTATTAAAAAAAAAAAAATCTTAAACTACCCCTGGCCCCATCTCCTCCGCACCCCTCCCACCCGCCTCCCGTCTCTCTGCCCCCCTTCCTCCTCCCGCCCCCATCTCTTCTTCTTCTGGCCCCCTTCCCCCTCGTCCCCATCTCTTCTTCGTCTTCTGGCCCCCTTCCCCTTTTTTCCCTTCACCACGTCTCCTCTTCAGCACCGTCTTCTTTTCCCTCCTTAGCCCCTTCCCGGCCCCTCCCCTGGTCTTCCATCTTTTTCCTCTCGTCTCCTCTCCTTTCCCAGCATCCCTCCACTTTTTGGCACCATCGCCCTTTAGCCTCCGTCTCCTTCCCACTCCCTGACATTTCTCCTCCCCACTCCCTGGCATTAGCCCTCTTTGGCTCCCGGCGCCCCCCTGGAAATTTGACCAAATAGGATCGAACAAAGAGCCTTTGTTCAATCCTGTTTGGCCGATGTCGAAAGGGAAGCCAGTACCGAAGAATAGGATGTTGGGCTGATGCCTAAGAGTGGAAAGGAGACGAGGGCGACGTTGGAGAGAGGGGAGAATGGGGAAGGCAGAACATGGGCAGGGTATGGAGTGAAAAAAGAAGGATAGTTTAATTTTTTTTTTTTTTTAAAAAAATAGAGGGCTACTGAGCAATTTTTGCTGACCAAATAGAATTTTTTCCGATCATATCCTACACCTTTAAGGTGTGTAGTAAGAATATTCTTACTAAAATATTTGGTAAGATTATTTTATGAGATATCTTAAAAGAATATTTGATATGATTTGAAGATATTTTAGAATTTAAGATATTGGATATAATTTAATGAGATTTTAGGTTTGAGAATATTTGATATAATTTGTTAAAATATTTTATATAGCTATATAATTCTTAAGATTTTTAAAATCTTTGTAACTATCAACCCTAATCTTGGTATACATATAGAATATTTAGGTATAAACAAGTTTTTCTTTCAAAATTGGAATGATTACGATCTTGCTAGTATTGGGGAGTGCAGTTAATCTAGCCCTACTATTTAGCAAAAATAGAATTTTTTATAGGCATGGATCTTTTATGGTATAAACTTTGCACTATAAAGCATTGGTCGTCTTCGTGTTCTGTTTAAGATATAAACGATTGCGATATATTTAAGAAATAGAGAATAATTTATTACGTGGTAAATAAGTTTGTGCTATGAGATAATACCTATTTAAACAAGTACAATATCATATGGTACAAAAATTATACGATAAAGAATCTCAATCCTTCTGCTGCACCCAACGTCATCCATAGTTTTCCTTGAGATCCACGATCACAATGCATGCCATAGAACTCAATATCATGTGAGAATCAAATAAATTTTTAAAAAAATTTGAAAAATTTATTTGATCAAATTATTTTAAAAAATTTTTTTAAAATAATCTAAAAATTTGATAAGAACCCAATATCATGTGAGATCAAATTATTTTTAAAAATATTTTTTTAAAATAATCCTAAAAATTTAAATAAATCTTAAAAATATCGTAGCAATATTTTCTTTGTATTGATATCAAATATTTTTTTTTTTTAAATGTTCAAAACTCGTAGATTTATTTTCTTTCTTTTTTTTATGATCTTTTTTGACGTAATTTTTTTCTTTCATGCGTTTCAAATGTTACCTTCTTTCTTTTCCGCGATCTTTCTTCATTGGATTTGCTGCTATATTTATTTTTTTTTTAAAAATATTTTTTTGAAAATACTAATCAAATATATTTTTAAATATTAAAATTAATAAATTTAATTTAATTTTTTTTAAAAAAATATATATATTTTAAAAAATAATTTTTTAAAACACGAACGAAATAGAACCTAATTAAACGGATGAGAGTTTACGATCTCGGATCACGTGCATGGATGTCAGTGAGGTGTGGTGGTGGACCATGCTGCATCATTATTATCCCACGAGAGGGCACCCATTGGTACCCACTAATAAATGCATGCATGCATGCCTCCTTTGGGAACAGGGGCGGAGAAATAAACTTAACTAACCACTTGGCCTCCTCCCATCTTAATCGATGCTGGCGAGCCTGGGCTTGTGGGGCCCTCGGATGCCGCGGGCCGAGCTTTTCCCTTCGGTTCGGGGGGGCTGCGACTGCGAGCAGGATGGCGTGGTTGAAATCCAGCAACATTTGGCGTTGGCGAGCCGGTGAACAATTCTTACCAACTTAATAACGCTGCTGTTAACCCTGCAGTCACGCTTAAGTTTTGGTTGCCCAGCAGTTGTTACCTACGCGAGACTATAAATTTATGGCTCATTGCTTCTGAAATCAAATATTTGATTCTATGTTTCCTCCCCCGTCCCTTTCAAAACCGGATGCTTATGGATGTGCTTTGCCTAACAAACAAGTTAATGAATGTTTCACGTACTTTTTTTTCCCCCCCCCTCTATTATGAATGTGCTTTGCTCAACAAACTACTTATGAATATTGCTCGTGCTTATGGATTGGATGGATTTGTACTCTTTATTGATCTCTTCCCTAATTTATCCTCTCTTTGTCTTCCATTTTTTCACTTAAATTATGATGACCAGCTTATCTATTAATTTACAATTCTTTTCTATCCTTTAGAGATGATAATTTTAACCAATATAGCAGGACCAACCCCATATTGTTGGAGATAAAAATTTGAGATAGAGAGCCTTTATTTTTTACTGGAGTTGGGATAGGGATAAAAAAAAATATATATTGCTAATGGGGATAAAATGAGAACGAAATAAGTATGCCTCTGCTTTCTTTCGTCCCGTTACATATTTTTATATTTTTGAAATTATAGTTATATTTTTCATTAAAAAACTTATATATGCTAGTAAATATGAAGCACAGCAGGATGAAGATGAAATAAAAGAATAATGTTAATTATGATGAAATAATTTTTTAATAAAAAAATAAAGATTAAGATTTTTTATTTTTATTTCATCTTCATGGAAATTAAGCTCAAGTTTGCATTTGAATTGAAGCACAACAAATATAAAGTGGATCGCTATAAACAATTACTTACGTAGCTACATGTTTTTGCATTTGACTTAACTTGCAAATGTAAACATAATTCCAATTTTATAAATTTAAATGCATGCAGCACATGTTAGATTATTGCCAATTAAAATTTGTTTATGATTACCGATGAAGGATCCAAAGGACGGGGAAGAAGAAGAAGAGTAAGATACAAGAACGTATTTTATCCATGTTTTTAATTCCCTTAACCATCTACGGCAATTAATGCTAATATTTTAAGATGCTGACCCGTATAAGATTAAGAAAACCTCCGATCGAACCAGTACAGAGGACCTTCTTTTTCCCTTTAAAAAAAAAGAAAAAGAAACAATTGAAATAAAATATTCGCCACGCTGAGCCCACCATCATGGCCGTCCAACGGGATTGGGAACAGCTGTGCGCGGTGTACCCTTCCACATGACTCGTGGGCCCCGTCTCGAACAAAAAAAAACAAAGCCACGGTTGGTTGGCCGTCGCACATGCGGCCCACCACCACCTCGTCATCCCGGGTTGTTCGCCTATATCCCACGTTATCCTTCTGATCTCCATCGGACGGTCTTTGCCACCCACGACTTCAAGAAACCACCCCCCGCTGGACCAAGGTAGTTCAACCAATCAATCGGGCGTTTCTTCCTACCTCAACGCCATCGGATTCCCTCGGCCAGGACAGCGGTCGGAGCGACGCCGGCCGTCGAACCGCTGCTGCCGTTAGCCTCAAGCAAAGAACGGCGGCAGCATCCCTCGTCTCCCGAGTCCGAGGGCCCATAATTCTCTGCCACGTTCGCTCCGCGAGACGTCAAGGAATTAGAATTCGAGCGCGTAGCGGAAGTAATTCTAGATGGTATTAATTTTTTACTTATTAACTGCTAAAAAAAAAAAGGAGACGAATAACATACGAAATGCTTTTAAATTTTAATCATAACGCCTTGACATTATCTTACAATCCTCTCCTCCACCAAAGCACCGTTTTCATCAACAATCTCACCTGAAACGCGTTATCAACCAATTTGCTACGCAAATAGTTTCACTCACTGTTCTAAAAACCTCTCATATTTTAAATTTTAAATTTTTGTCGTTGTCTTGTTCTTCGACATGCACTGTTGTAATTTATGTGTTCATGAGTTTCAACTGCTGCTATTTGAAAGAACGCCAACTGATAGCATGTCGAATCTCTATTTCTTTTTCATCAACAATCGCTGGCTACAAATAAATGCTAAAAGATAAATTGCGTATGAATCCTTCTTCATCAAATAATTGAACTCTATTCAATTTAAGAAAAAAAAAATCTATTTAAGATACAGTTATTTGAATTTTTTTTATAAAAAATATTGTTTTATAATTACGAAATAAAATTTTATATTACGTGAGAATAAAGTATGATTAATTATATTTTGACCAATCGGGGCATAAACTTATGAGTTTGCTTTACGATTATTAATTTATTTATAAGATAAAATAGTGTAAAAATTTGCGACTTTTTATAACTGAAGGTTGTGCAAGCGCATCATCCTTCAAGTGGAACGCTGTAGTTGATAGTGAGGCCGGAGGACATCTCTCTTGCTATCTTACTTTAGTTTCAAGTAATTAATCTGTACGTATAAAAGATAGTAAAAGAGCAAAGCTAGGATACTATGGAACCAGGACGAGTTCGCTAAGCTGGCCACCCTGTCCCCCTCTCTCTCTCTCTCTCTCTCTCTCTGTCTCCTTTACACATGGGCGAGCTCTCCATAAACTAGCTAGTCTCCAGCGACTCCGGAATCCGGTCGCCGGCCCCATGGCTTCCGTTTTCTTCCTTCTGCTCTTCGTTCTGCTCTCTTCCCTCCCCAGTGGAGTTCCGGATCTGGTCTCCGACCGCTCCGCCTTAGTCGCCTTCCGCGCCGCCGTCGGCCGGGCGGTGCTGCTGTGGAACGACACCGCGACGACGTGCTCATGGCTGGGGGTGTCCTGCGAGTCCGGACGCGTCACCGTCCTCCGACTTCCCGCCGTCGGCCTCATAGGCCAGATTCCGGCGGGCACTGTCGGCAACCTGACGGCGCTCCGGACGTTAAGCCTCCGCCTCAATGCGCTTTCCGGCAGCCTGCCGTCGGACCTCGCCGAGTGCTCCCAGCTCCGGAACCTCTACCTCCAGGGCAACCGCTTCTCCGGCGAGATCCCGGCATTCCTCTTCTCGCTCCAGAAACTCGTCCGCCTCAACCTCGCCGCAAACAACTTCTCCGGTAGCATCCCGTCTGGGTTCAACAACCTCACCCGCCTGGGCACGCTCTATCTCGAGAACAACGGGCTCTCCGGCGAGATCCCGGAGATGAACCTCCCGAACCTAGTTCAGTTCAACGTCTCATTCAACCAACTCAACGGATCTATTCCGTCCATGCTCCGGAAAATGCCTGCGGATGCGTTCATGAAGACGGGGCTATGCGGTGGGCCACTGGGCCCCTGCCCCGGCGAGATCGCGCCGTCGCCGGCGGCGGAGGGGCCGGCTGGAGGGCGGCCGAGGCGAAGAGGAGCAAGAATAAGCTCTCTGGCGGGGCGATCGCCGGCATCGCGATCGGCGCCGCCGCCGGAGTTTTAATCATCCTTATCCTAGTGGTCCTACTATGCCGGAAGAAGAGCAGGGGCGTGGGCAAGGCGGGTCTCTGGAGGCGGCGGCTGCGAGCAGGAAGCCACCGGAGGCGGCGGCGGTGGCGGCGGCAGCCGCGTCGGGAAGGGATAAGGGGGCCGGAGAGGGAGGGAACGGGAACGGGGCGGCGGTGGCGGCGGCGGCGAAGGGGGAGGCGGCGGCGAAGAAGCTGGTTTTCTTCGGGAGCGGGCCGAGGCCGTTCGATCTGGAGGATCTATTGAGAGCTTCAGCGGAAGTACTCGGGAAGGGAACTTTCGGGACGGCGTACAAGGCGGTTTTGGAGATGGGGACGACGGTGGCAGTAAAGAGGCTCAAGGACGTCACTCTCCCGGAGAAGGAGTACCGGGAAAAGATCGAGGCCGTCGGCGCGATGGATCACCCCAATCTGGTGCCCCTCCGGGCCTACTACTACAGCAAGGATGAGAAGCTTCTTGTCTATGACTACATGCCCATGGGCAGCCTCTCGGCCCTCTTGCATGGTGCGCTCCACTTCCCTACTTACTTTAACTTCATCACAATTTTTTGTTAGAAATTGATATATTCCTTCTGTGGGAAAACGGCCAATGAAATCGATTATATATGGTTGGTTAACTTGAATGATTATAGATTTTTTTTTTTTTCTCCTCAATTGCTTAAAAGAGTCGAATATTCTTTAATAGACAATGTGTTACAGCATCACATCATTGTTTTGCTTGTATGGCTGCATGTTATGAATTTGATTTGTGAATTTCCCCCATTTTAGTTTGCCACTTTGTTTGTGTAAACAGAATGTTTCCAAGGATTTTTGATGTTGCTGCATCTCTGTCTTGTATTATTGCTGTGAATAGAAAATGATGATAGGATTAGTGTTATGAATGATCTTTTGAGCTAGCCTCTCACTCTTTTCATATCTCAAATTCACATAAGTGCTCTCTAAAGAAGCCTAGATGACTTTGTTCTCATGCAATGAAATATTGGATATTTGTGATTATGTTGTGTTATTGATCTTAGTTGTTATACTCTCTCTCATCGATCGTAGGCTTTGGAACATTAGCTCTACTGACTGTAAGATTTCCACCATTCTTTGATGGCGTATTCCAGCTATGATTTTTGATGAATGTGTGGATATATGAAACTGCATGCTGGACACTGGACAGAGGCATTACCATAATCGTTGTTCTTTGTCATTAGGTGTTTGTATGCATTGGAAGATTTCCTTCTCATCTTTTGATTGGGATACACACACACACACAATGAGAATATGCTATTTGGAAGAATATGAGGACCACTCCTTAAATTATTTCTATTGGTGGCATTTCTATATGCAGATCCATTAAATCATGGCATAATTTAAGAGGCATTTCTCAAGCTTCACAATCTGTTACATTTGCTCGCATTGTCTACATGCTTGATTTGATGGGAATTTTGAGGAACATTTTCCCCATCATAGGTTTAATTATCTAATCTCCATTTCATTCCACAATTACGCAGGGAACAGAGGATCCGGTCGGACTCCTCTCAACTGGGACACACGGTCTGGAATTGCTCTTGCGGTAGCCCAGGCCATTGAGTACATCCATTCGAGGGTCCCTTCAGCATCGCATGGCAACATCAAGTCATCCAACGTTCTGCTGACAAAGTCATATGAAGCCCGAGTTTCAGACCATGGGCTTGCCCACCTTGTAGGTCCAACAACCACCACCTCCACCCGCGTCGCCGGCTACCGTGCTCCGGAGGTTACCGATGCCCGAAAAGTCTCCCAGAAGGCTGATGTGTACAGCTTCGGTGTGCTTCTGTTGGAGCTGCTCACTGGCAAGGCCCCAGCACAGGCCCTCCTGAACGATGAGGGCGTCGACCTCCCGAGGTGGGTGCAGTCGATTGTTCGGGAGGAGTGGACGGCGGAGGTGTTTGATCTCGAGCTGCTGAGGTATCAGAATGTGGAGGAGGAGATGGTGCAGCTCCTGCAGCTTGCTATAGACTGTGCTGCTCAGTATCCAGACAAGCGGCCGACTATATCTGAGGTGGTGGTCCAGATTGAGGAGATCCGCCGATCCGGAGCTGCTGCAGATCGAGGCAAGCAGCAAGACTCCAAGAGCATCGATGATGGTGATGATCAGTCCTCCTCGAGGAGGACTGATTCCATCGAAGGGCCGAAGCCTAGTGGGTCTGAGACTTGAGTTATAACCAGTCACAACCAGCATAATAGATATAGATAGATTCATGGGTAGATGAATCTTGTGTCTATTTGTCCGGTTGGGAGCTGGGAGGTGGTTATTTTTCTTTCATTCCTTATGATTAAGCAAACTGTGCATGCTGTTTTATTTTTATTTTTTTCTCTCCATTCAATAGCACATGTTATTGATTTTCTTCTGTTTTTTGGAGGGGGATGGATGATTGTGTCTAGGATGAATACCTTGTGTTAATGTTATTCATCAGGCTACCCTAAAGAGGCGGGCTGGCAATAGGGTTCGGAGGCTAGTTGATGATGAGGGGAATACTCGGGAGGATTTCCACTCTATCCGGGAACTTCTTCTTCATTTCTTCCAGTCGAGATGGACTGAGTCTTTAGGTGATGGGGGTCCGGTTGTGCAGGTCCCGGAGGCTAGGAAGGTCTCCTCTGGGGATAATGATATGCTTATTCGGACGATTTCTAGTGAGGAGGTTAGGGAGGCCCTCTGGGAGCTTGGGCCGGATAAGGCCCCTGGACCTGATGGATTCCCGCCTTTCTTCTTCCGTCACTATTGGGACATTATCGGTCAGGAGGTTGGTCAGGCTGTCCTGGATGTTTTCCATGCTAGACATATTCCTTTAGAGTGGAATCAGACTTATATCTCCTTGGTGCCTAAGCGTGTGGATGCTTCCCTCCCGCAGCACTTTCGGCCGATTAGTCTTTGCACTACTTTGTACAAGGTCTGTGCTCGTCTTTTAGCTAGCCGCCTTGCTGTGGTGATCCCACGCCTCATCTCGGTGGAGCAGGGGGCTTTTATCAGAGGACGATCTATTTCTGATAACGTCCTTATAGCCCAGGAGTTTATGCATGACCTCCAGCGTGCCCCGGTCAGCCGATGTCTTATGGCCGTTAAGCTTGATATGGAGCGTGCTTATGATCGTATGTGCTGGGCCTTCTTGTATCGCACTCTTTTGGAGTTTGGGTTTGATGATCTGTTTATTGAATGGATTAGGGCCTGTATTGAAAGGCCCTCTTTTTCTTTGATCGTCAATGGAACCCCGTCTGAGTTCTTTCGCTCCTCTGTGGGTCTTCGACAAGGCTGCCCTTTATCTCCACTGCTGTTTATCTTGGCTGCGGATGATCTTTCTCGTGCTTTATGTCAGGCTCAGATTGATCGTCGGATCACTCCCTTTATGGCCGAGTCTGAGGGGCCCTCCGTCTCTCACCTACTTTTTGCTGATGACTGTATTTTGTTGGGCAGGGCCTCTGTAGAGGATGCTGCATCTTTTCATACTATTATCCAGAGCTATTGTCAGGCCTCGGGTCAAAAGGTCAATTTTCTCAAATCCTCTATATGTTTCAGCCCGAAGACTCCCAGGACCACCAGAGAAGTCATTATTCAGCTGTCTGGTATTACTGCCCAGGCGGATAAGCTTATGTATTTAGGGATCCCCATCACTGGGAGACGTCCCCGATGCTCTGATTATGCAGCGATCGAGAGGCAGGTACGTCAGCGCATAGAGAGCTGGCAGGTCTCTAATCTGTCGATGATGGCCAGAGTCATTATTATTCGCTCGGTTCTATCCTCTCTTCCCTTGTATCTTATGTCGAATGCTGCTATCCCTATTACCTGCCTGAAGAGGATTGAAAAATGCTTTCGCGACTTTCTGTGGGCTTCTAAGCAAGGAGGTCACGGGATGCATCTTTTATCATGGGATATGGTCTGTATGCCTATCAAAGAGGGCGGTCTTGGTATTCAGTCTCTTATTACTCGTCGTGAGGCCCTTTTTGCTAGACACGCTTCGAGATTCCTACTGGAGCCGCAATGCCTCTGGAGTTCGCTGATGCGATCGAGGTATGGTGATTGGGCGCCTGACTCATCTATTTCTCCGCCTCGTGGTTGTTCCTCCTTCTGGAAGGCGGTTTGTCATTATGGCCAGACTATCTTGGAGCATACTTCGTGGATGATTGGAGATGGATCATCGATTGATGTTGTCCAGGATTCTTGGATTGCGGAGCTTCCTTTTTCTAGGTGGCCATCCTTCATCAGCATCGATGTCCCGGCTAACTTAAGAGTAAAGGATCTGATCTCTACTGATTCCCCTGCTTGGCATATCCCCTTGGTGACCAGTTTCTTTGGTTTGGATCTCTCCCGCCGAATTGTTTCCATGCCTCTTACCACTGATTACTCTCCGGACACTAGGATATGGCAGAGAACCTGTCTCTCTAAGGCCCCCTCAAGGGATCTGGTCAACTTGCTTAGGCCTCATTCCCAGCGATCGGCTAGTGCTGCTTGGATTTGGAAGCTTCCTATTATCCCCAGGGTTCAGTTGTTCATTTGGAAGCTCATGTGGGACTGTCTCCCTACTTGTGGTCTTCTTTCGAGTAGGGGCTTATCTATTCAGCCGACCTGTCCTTTATGCTATCTGGAGGAGGAATCTTCGGATCATGCTATCTTTGGCTGCCCCAGAGCTAGACAGGTCTGGATCATGATAGGTTATTCTAGTAGCCAGGACGACTTGGGCTCTCATCATTCTTCCTTTCTCTCTGATCTTCGGCAGTCCTCTATTCAGAAGAAAAGATTGTGGGCTACTACGGCGAACCAGATCTGGCTGTCCAGAAATCTGTTTATCTTTACTGGAGAGAATCTTTCCACTCTTAGCATTGTGAGGAAGATTAGACTCTTGATGGCGGACTATGCTCGTGTTGGCTTTGACACCTCTGGCCTCTGGGGTTCCCCTGCTGCTTCGGCAGCGAACCGGCACACGGTTTTCATTTCATGGGAACCCCCTCCTCCAGGGGTGGTCAAACTCAACTTTGACGGGAGCGTCCGTGGTAGAGCGGCTGGATCTGGCTTTGTTATCCGCGGTACTCAGGGTGATTTATTGGCTGCTGGAGGATTTGGCTCTCTTGACTCCTCTGTCCCCATGACTGAGCTTCATGCGGCATGGGTGGGTATCTCATTTGCTGTTCGTACTCTTCACGTTCAGAGGCTCTTCATCGAGGGTGATTCTATGTTGGTCATCTCTTGGCTGAAGAAGGTGTTCTGCCCTGCTGGTCATACCAATCCGATCCTTAGGGATATTTGGTCCATGCTAAGGGATGTGGAAAGCGTCCAGATCCGCCATATCTTCCGGGAGGCCAATGCGGCGGCGGACTGGGTTGCATCCTTGTGGCCCAGCATGCTGGGTCGTGGTCGTGGAGTGTTGGCGATCCCTGCCCTATTCCGTTGGAGCAAATTTTGTATTCGGATCTTTCTGGGCTGATTCACACTAGATGACTGTGATCGCCCGCTGTACCAAAAAAAAAAAAAAAAAAAAAAAAAAAAAAAAAAAAATGTTATTCATAGTTTCTCTCAAGGAATCCTTTTCTCTCTCTCTCTCTCTTCTTCCCTTGTCTTCTTTTGTGGTGGGTGGGTTGTGAAAGTGGTGCAGGTTGGGTTGGTCATTGATGTAATTAGCCCTTTATTTTATTGTTCGATGTTTGTTGTTTATACTTGAAATTTCAGTTGGTGGTTCGCTGGTTAAGCATCAATTGGAATGTGAGGGGGCCGCTTTTTATTCTGTTTGGTGACCCGACATGGTGGCGGTGTGGCCTTGTAGATGTTGTAGAGTTTGATGGTGGATTGCATTTGATAATGGGGGCTGGTGGCTGACCCTATGCTTTTGTGCCTACTAGAATCAAATTTAGGTGAGTTCAATATATTAGTTGAGGAATTTATTTGATACAAGAGATTCTATGGAAGAAATGATCTGGCAAAGGAATGATCTGGCTCCTCCTATGTTTTATTCTTTCACAGGTACTGTCCAATTGGCTTGTACTCCTTACGGTGCTTCCAAAACCATTAAGAAATTCAAAGTAGGTTAGCCTTGTCCTTATACTGGGTGTCTTGGCTTGACTTGGATGGCGATATATAGAGTCTCGTTTGAGCAACCATGAGCAAATGATCTCTTGGATGGCAACCCGAGCCTATCTTAAGACCTTTCAAGTGCGTGGCTAAAAGCTACCAGTGATTAAGCAATACAACAGCAAAGTTGAAAAGGGTTGTGGTAGTTCTATGCTTCAAGCGATGGATAATACTGGAATGGAGGCAAACCGGCCACCTCTGTCATGTTGAGAAGCTTTAGATTTCAGCCACCTCCTGGTCCAATGGCCTATTGCCATTTCATCGAGCACTGACGTCCACAACTGATCATAAATAAATAGTTGGCACACAAAAAGGAAAACCAACTGCAGATTTTAGGCTCAAATTCAGCCACGAGAGCAGGGAGAGATATGGTTTCTTTTTTCAAATGGAGCTGAACTTTAACGCAAAGAAAAGATTGAGTGTAATGTAATTTAATTGGTGTATCAATAGAGAGTGGAAACAAGGCTGTCCCCTTTGCGGAAAGAAGAGAAAGTTGAAAACAAAGCAAAAGAGAGAGAGAGAGAGAGAGAGAGACCAAAGTGAAAGGTCGGTGGAGATGCTGCGCATCAGTGACACATTCGTATGAAAAAGATGATTCAGGGTGCCATCCTTCCTTTCATGAAAAAGTGATGAAGAGAATTCTATTCATAGTTTTGAAGTCCAATAAAAACAACTGACTCTTTGGAATATGGATTCCACTAGCTGAGATGCTCTCTAGATTCTTTGGATGGAGGAAACGATGGTTCAGTTCGCCGTAGCCACATCCCATCAATGTGAGCTTTGAAGGCATAATTTGCCCAAAAGCACGCAGTTTCTAGCTAAAGAGGCATGGTTTGCAATCTAAAGTTGCTGTTAGTCTTGAATTAAAGAATGGATTCTCTTTGCACAGATTCTGTTTATGGTCAGTCATCAGTTCTTATTCCATCCCCCTCTCATCTGGATGCAAGATATTTAGGATGGTTTGAGGATGGTCCTGAAAAATTTTAAGCAGCAGTATCTGTTTCACCTCACCGACGGATTCTAGTTCTCTTTGAGAATGGTAAGGAGTTCTAATCCCTCATCCAACCCCCCTCCCCTTGGGTTCGAAATCCAAATCCTTGGATAGATCGAATCTAATACTCGCAAGTAAAGGTCCGAAGAAGGGACGACACTTTGGAAACAGAACTCCATCCCTTGCCTAAAGTGCAAGGCATGGTACCATCTGAGCTAAAATAAAGATCAAAAGCTAAATTTTAGATTCTTAGATTAAAGAATCATAAGGACTGTGGAGAAGTAGCAAATATGATTGGTGGCAAGAGGTCCAGGGTGTTTACTTTATAGAACAAAAAGATATGAAGCCTACTGCCTTTTAATTTCGGTTTGGTTTTTAAATTCCTACTTTTTAGAGGCTTGCCAACCGGTAGATCCTTACAACCATGCCAAGAACATGCACGCATATTCTCGCTTGTATGATAATTACCCTTGAACAGAGGAACTCGGCAAATATTCTAATTGCATAAATGTTATATAATTACCAAAGTTTAAGAAATAAAATGATATTTCCAGCAATGTCATTAGGATGATTTGTCCTGATATACAACGTATGTTTGTTGAGTATGCTTGTGTAGCTTGACTGCTTCTCTATATATCAAGATAGAATAAAAGCATCAATGGGCTCCATATAATAAAAGGACATTTATTGCTAACAAATTCTTCCCCTATACTCGTCGCTTCCAACTCATCAGATCTAGGACAATTTACAGCAATGACCCAGGTAAAGGCCAACTTTTTAACTTCTTGTCGCAATTAATATTCTCTTCTTACATTTATAACTTGGACGTTTGTTGAGAAGACATGCATACACTTGTTTTCACCTTCAACTCACACTATTAGTTTATCACAACATGCAAATGAGCTCGCCCTTCCCTTGTGGTCCCATGTAAGGCTGGAACTGGGCTTTTATCGGGCCGCAACTCATTGGATGGGCCCGATGATTTTGGACTGAGCCATGGGCTAGGCCCGAACTTATTCAAATTGGGTCAGGCTTAAAATTAGAGTCCTCTTCGAGTCAATGGTAGTTGGCAATTCTATTCATACATAGACCAAGTAGAGATGACAACGGTCCGAGTATGGATCAGGGCAGTTTATATAGGTATCCGTCCTCGTTAGGAAAAACATCTATATTTTTCGCTCCATTAAGCCGTTATAGTTAACAGGACGGGGACGGGGATACCCGACCAGGCAAATGGGTACCCACGCCGTTTACATAAAAAATAAAATAATTTTATTAAATTTATAATGTATTACAAATTTAAAAAAATAAAATTAATTAGGATAAAATAGAATAAATCCCAACAACTAATCGTTGATATTGATACATCTAAACATTAGCTTAACATCGTAACAAAAGAATACATTTAAATTTCAAAGCAAAAAATAAAGAAATGCCTTTCTTTAGACATAAAAGAAAGAGATGAACCAAAGAAAAAAAAGGTGTTAGAAGGCATCAATGAGGCAGATATTGAAGATGATGGAGTAGATTCATAACTTCAAAGTTCAGATCAACGATGGAGTAGGTTTAGATTTCAGAACTTCAGATTGGCTGCGTGAAAGAGGAAGAGCAAGAGACAGTGCTATATATAAAGCTAACGGAGATGAGGATGGGTAAACGGGAAAAATATCGTCCGAGCCATTTACCCATTAGCCGTTAATGAAAAATTTCTGTTACCAGTTATGCCGTTTAAAATAGGGATTTTTCAACCCGTAAAAAATGGTACTGGCTGGGTAAACAGGGAAACAAAAAAAAATTGCCATCCTTGAGACCAAGAAGAGAGGGATCCTAACCAGCTGAGCCAACTGTGCTGATGATTTACACTGAGCTTTTTTTTAACCAATAAGAGAATCTTCCTTGGGAACAATATAATTCATCAGAAAACCATCTATACTTTATGATCTACTACGGCAAAGGAGAAAAATTACCCAATCCTGCTATAATATTATTCTTCTATTAAGTTGCCAATAACAACCAAAGCCAACAACCGCAGCACAACAAAAGATGCATTATTTTGCAGTCCCAAACTTGGAATCATTTAACCCGATCTTATGGTGTTCGCCACATCGATGACAAATCGGTATCTCACATCACCCTTCTGAAGCCGCTCCATTGCGACGTTCGCTTCATCCATTCCAACGATCTCAACGTCTGCTGTGATGCTATGCTCCTCAGCGAAGAATAACATTTCTTGTATAGTCTTCACTCCACCAAAATACTTCCAGCCACGGTTTCCCTCCTGCAAGATAAAGATAGCTGAATGATATGCGACCCTAGCTCTAATCCAAAGTATGATATACGAAATCGATCAAACTAGTTTAACACCTTGCAGTATGGAGTAGAGGAATATCTCTGCAGGCTTCCCACCAAGAGTGATGATTTTACCATGAGTCTTCAGTAATGGGATCAAGGCCGTGAGCGAGTGATTAGCCGAAACCGCGTTGAGAATACCATCCATTGTGCCTGTGGAAGCCTAGTTGGCACACAACAACAAGAAAAGAACATAAGATGATAACATGATCACCTGAAGAGTGAGATGATAATAACCGTTGTTAGCATGGTTTTAGGCCCCGATAGCAGGCCTCACGGGGGCAGGGCAGGATGGGACGGTGGTGCATCGCGTTTCATAAAAAACCATGGCAGATGCGTCCTACGAGATTCGAAAGTCTACCTTCATTTGCTCAGGATCTCGGCTAACTATGAAAGAGTCAGCCCCCAACCGCTCAATGGCATCCTTTTCCTTGCTAGGAGATGTGCTGATCACTGTGACTTTCAACCCAAAGCTTTGCCAAACTTCACTGCTAGATGGCCGAGCCCACCGAGTCCAGCCACTCCTAGATGCTTCCCAGGTTGATCGAATCCATATACCTTGAATTAATGCGGTGTACACCGTGATCCCGGCACACATGAGAGGTCCAACCTTCTCCAGGGGCAACTTGTGGGGGATCCTGAGAGCAAAATGCTCATTGACGACTAATTTATCGGAGAATCCCCCATAGGTCTTGGTGCCATCAGGGTAGGAGGAGTTGAAGGTGCTGACGAGATTGGGGCAGTAGTGCTCTGAATCCTGCCTGCAGTTGTCACAGGAAAGGCAACTGCTGATGTAGTACCCTACGCCCACATTGTCCCCAACCTTGAACTTCTGGACGTTGGAACCTACTTCAGTGACAACACCCACGATCTCATGCCTGCAAGAATTGCGTGATGGAAAGAATTATTATAAATTTTCATACTGGACATCTGCTTGGCTTTATAGACCATTGGATCATGGACATCAGGGGCGGAGCTTGGTTAAGACTTCAAAGTTTCTCTAAATCCCATTAGATATGGTCTAATAAGTTGCTTAACTCATGCACCACAAAAGAAGTTTCAAGTTCTGTTAATGGTGGATGCTTTGTTCCCAGGCTGCTAAAGTACGTCAATGGGTCAAGATTATAAATTTAAGTAACCGATGGCAGCGAATTTGCTATAGCAAAGAATTAAAGAATTTAAAATAACGGCTCTGCTTCTTACAGTGTGTAATATTCATAAACTAACGAAAAAGAATTGTACTGCCTGATTGTCTTGACAAACACCACAAACTTGAGAATATTAAATCTGAATCCTCTTCTCCTCAGTGAAAGTTTACATTAATGGATTTCAGGCATAATCTCTATCCTTCTGACTGCAAATAGGAACTTTTTTTTTTCTAGGAGATTATCATAATTATCTCATAATTATCAAGACATATGATTGCACTTCTCAGTAGCTTATTATTCCTTTTTTATAATAAAGAACTGCAGAAAATCAGGTTTAAATTTGCAAGCATAAGATAGGATACTTAACACAACAGTAGGAACTTAGATTTTCTTCTTAGGTTTAAATCGCACTCTCAATGAAAATGAATTTATTTTCTCATTAAAAATTCTTTTAGATTATCCATCCATAATGCAAATTAACATCTTAACATGTACATGTGTCGATTAATTGACTAATATATTAGTCTAAAGTATTGTGATGCCAATTATTACAGAAAACTAGAGTAAAATGATAATCCTTAAATCAACTAGCTAGCATTCAGATCACGTCTTAAATCCTAAGAAAAAGGTGGCAGCAGGATGGCATGACATTTTTTTGATGCATAGAAGGCTACCACTTTTGTAACGTCCTAATCCATATGACCATGGTAGGTGACTCTAATATTATAATAATATTTTAAACCTTTATATAAAAAAAATGAATTAGACTTGTACATATACATCACATATATTTAACACACAATTTATGTGAAACTAAATATACATCCTCACAACTTTCATTGAATGAAAGTTGAACAAAAAGTATAATAAATAAATAAATCATTAAGTGCAGTAGAAAGTAATATATAATTTATGTAAAGTGATATGTTTTAAATGTCATAACTTCAAAAATAAATGCTCTTATCATTATATAAGCTTACAAAAAATCCACCAATTCATCTCCTATAATATTTAAATATTTAGAGTAGCTAAACATATAAACAATACTATAGCTAGGTTCATGAGACGCATTAAAAATGGAACACACCAAATAGCCCTTGAGATTGTTTGGTGGGTTTGAGTGACCACCTCTGGTTCCACCAGTTTTCTCTAATGCAAAAAAAAGAGGAATTATGGCTTTAAAGAGCCATCAATGGCTGCTCATGGGTACCCAATTACTACCAGAGGAAGGGGTGAGTTGACACCCACCCTCACAACACCCAAGGTCCGTTGGGCTATCAGAATTGTTTTTTTGAACCAAAACAACACCAATGATTCTAATTTTAAGCATTTATTTAAATAAAATTTAATTTAATTTTAATTTCACTTAAATCGGATTAAAATGAGTAAATTAAGGATATCGGAATACCATGAGCAATAATATCATGCATAAAAAATGTAATACTACATTAGCTCATTAAAGTTGCGAAGAAAAATATTCAAATTCAATTACAAATCCTCTGCCATTAGTAAAAGAAAATTTATATTAAGCTTTTAGTTTTGAATACATACCCTGGGACGACTGGGTATATGACATTTCTCCACTCATTCTTGATAACAGAAAGATCGCTACGACAAATTTCATAATATAGTATCTTTAAAATATATCATTATCGCCTTTAGGCCGGCAGATAATAGAGTGGTGACATTAAATAATATAAATGAAATCACTAGTGATATTTGAAATAAATTTTTTTATAGTAGATTATCAAGATTTATAGATGCCACCTTTCGAGAGGATACAAATTGGAATAATTTTCTTTGAATTCAGCTCTTACACAAAGTGCGTTTGCCTAACATATCCATTACATAATCATATCCATCATGTAGAAGTATTAATTTATAGTTTTTTGAACTTTAAATCATGATTCCTTTTTATATTAGCTTGGCAAATATCTTATAGTTATAATTTTAGAATAAAATAATTATATTATCATAACAATTAGACGGCATTTGATTCATGATAATAATATTACGAAGAATCCTATATTTTATTGATAATTTTACACTTGATAATTATTTTTTAGAAATTTTATTTAAATTTATTATTTTTTAAACTTTGAATGATTCTATTTTCCTTTTGCTAGAATATGAAATGTTTTAATAAAAATTAAGAATCTTTCGTAAATTAATTTTAAAAATATATTACTAAGTATATATTAAATATAAAATTAAATTAATTATTATTAAATATTATCATTTATGTTACTCTGCCTAATCATCAAACATGATAATTTCATATTACCAAGGTAGATTATCATGAATAAAATGGCCCCTTAAAGCAAAATCAAAAGCATAATATAATCATACTAGATGTTTTTCGAACATTGGATTAAAGTAACATTAGTCAATTAAATAAACAAAGGAAAAAAATTTTAGGTCTTTTTTTATTAGATAAAAGTGAACCTAATGAGATGATAGCTAAATAACAACGGTTGCATATGACCTCCAAGATCATCACAAAGGTCAAAGCTTTAAACCTCATAGAAAATAGTATTATTGACCGAAACTTAGATAAACATATGGCAAAGCATAAAGATTGAGTACATAGGAGACATTTCATACTTAAGACATCTATTTTTCATTAAAAAGAAGAGAGAAAAATATGGTAACACAATACAATAGGAAAAGGATAAGGAAAGAAGGAAGATTACCTTAAAGGGAAAGAGAAGGGGTAAAGAACTCCCGTCGCATTCTTTGCTACTAATCCTAATGTCATATTTGATTGCTCCATCACTCTTCGCCCTCTCTTAGAACTGATAGGAAAATAATGAAACTCTAGGTTTCAACTTATATATTGAAGAGAGAGATTCATGAATCTTAATGAGAAATTAACCTCTTCTCTTCTTTTTCTTTGATGGTAACAACTAAAATGCCTTGAATATATCATGGATAAGTGCATGCAATAATGGAGAGACAATACTGCATTAAAATTTTGATTTCATTTTAGATACCAAGAGATAATATTATGTTTAAGATTTCTTTTCTTTCCTTCTCTTAGGAGTAAATATGGAAGGGATTTATTGTGCATTACCCATGGGGTTTTTGTTTTTTATTTTTGGTAATAGCTTCTGAAATTTTAAGAGTTGGACAATCAAATGACGTTGCTAAAAATTTAGAGCTAACCAATTAGAATAAATGAACATAATGGAGGAAAAGAGGGCAAAGCAGATACAATTTATCTGAAATTGAGTTCAATGCAAAGGAATTGAATTGATACAGTAATTTAATTCTAAGCCAATTAATTAGAATACTCAATAATTTTATAGTTTCTTACATAAAAATTGGTTAGACATCCATAGTTAAGAATCCTTTATACATATCAACTATATAAACCAAGGACTCTGGTTTTAAAAAGAGGTCTTGTCTCCTGTTTATCTTAACTTATGTTTAAAAAGGCAATCCAATATGCATCAAATCAAAATAAACCTTTGCCTATACCAATATGATTTTTTTTTTTTTTTAAGTACATCGATAACCATGGTGTCTAGCATTCAGTTAGATTATCAAATAAAAATAGAGATCAAATGAAAAATTATTATGTAATGCTAATAAATTTTTAGAAAATTATAGGAATGTGATTCTATGATATATGATTTAAGAAAGATTTTCCTTGGGACCTTTATATTTCTTTCTTCTATAAACCAATATTAGATAAGTTAAAAAACAAGTAGAATCTATTTTGACTATTTATTAAATATTTATATCTTTATTTTTTTTAAAATGTTTATGTCTTAAGAGAATTTAGACCTTTTTTTTTATGACGATCCAAAAGACACTCCAGATTGAGATTTATAATCGATTGCTCTCAGGTAATAGCCTAAGAAAATGCATATGCAATATTTCCTTGGACACCATTTCCTCCCATGAATATAACTTGAACTCTTTCAGTTCCCACTATGGTTGGAGCAAATAAGTCATTATGTTCTTTCAGTGCTTTTCCAACTAAATTGAACTATTAACTGTATAGCATCATTCTGGAGGATTCTAAAAGATCTGTTCTGATGTCAAACAAATCATATAATAGAAAAACTCAAGTTCAACTCCTGTAGGCAATGCCAGTCTGAATAGAACTCCGGAAGAACGATTGCGGAAGAGAACTAGCACTACAACAAAAAATACTGTGCACCGATGCTAAATATATCATTTACCGACGCTTTATAGCGTCGGCAAATAAATTCACGATGCTTTCACACGCGTCGGGTAGCTTGGGGTGGAGACGGAATATTCCATGCTTTTTAAAAGCTCGTGTTGTTCCATGCCAACGCTTTAAAGCGTCAGTAAGATTTTCTATTAACGACGCTTTAAAGCGTCGGAAATCGATAATTTTCTCCGCTTTTTAAAAGCGTACGTCGAACGCTTCCGACGCTTTAAAGCGTCGGCAAAATGTAACCTTTTTTTTTAAATAAAAAAACTGAAAAAATTTTATTAAACCTGTGCAATTAATTAAGATCAAATTTTAAATTAAACCGGGCAATGCAATCATAACAAACAAAATCACAAATCACATTATACACATTCTTCACGTCCAAAATAAAAGTTCAAATATAAATTTCATTACATCAAGTTCAAATATAAATTTCATTACAATTTAAAGTTTCACAAAATTTAAAAATACATGAGATAAAAGATATAAAATAAAAATAGCCGAGGTCAATGATCTGCAGGAGGAAGGTCGTCACCCTGTCCGCGAGAATCTGATGCTCCAGAAGCCTATAAGAAAAATTAAAAATATTTAATTTACAAGACTATATATGAATATTAAACAAATAGTTAATTTAATATAAAAATATATATTGAATAATATATGTATTTACCTGATGAGGAACAACCGTTTGAATGAGAGATGTAAGCCGCTCAATGTGATCTCTCATGGAATCAATCAATGCTCTATCGGCTGCACTCCTCCGATGCATCTCCTCCATCGCAACGGCACTAGACCGTTGCATCTCCTCCATCGCAATGGCATTCGACCGCTGCATCTCCTCTAACGCTGCAGCACTCGACCGCTGCATCTCCTCAACCGCATGCTCAAGTCTGCGAACACGTGTATCATGAACAGCATCTGCAGCATCACGAAGTCTACTCACATCAGATAACTGAGTGGGGGTAACTCCAACTCCATAACCCCTCACTCGACCATATCGCTCTGGCCCCATCAACTCTGTAAACACCTCGGCCTCGATGCGACTACTCTGCGTAGATGCTGTAGAGTCATCGACACGCTCAGCAACAAGAGATGCAGCTCTTTCCTGTATTAATTTAGAAAAATTAGTTAGATCTTACTGAATAAAATAATCAAATTAAAATTATTGTACGAAATAATTTGTAATAAATAATTACATATAAATCCCTCGACTCATCCCGGACAAAAGTGCCATCATGGTGAGTATGAGTCATCCGGTAAAACTCCACCACACCGGGTTCCCTCCCATGCTCATCCATCTACAAAAAAAAAATACAATTTATAAATATTTGAACCAATTTATAAATAAATTATACAATTCATTTTGATTTGTAAAGAGGGACTATAAATTATTCAATGAGAGTTTCAACGATAGTTTCAACATAATAAGTAATTATTCAATTGTTTCAACGAGAGTTTCAACATAATTCTAAATTATCAATTATGTTTCAATGATAGTTTCAATGAGAGTTTCAACGATAGTTTCAACATTATAAGTAATTATTCAATTGTTTCAACGAGAGTTTCAACATAATTCTAAAACATAATAGTTTCAACGAGAGTTTCAACGATAGTTTCAACATTATAAGTAATTATTCAATTGTTTCAACTAGAGTTTCAACGAGAGTTTCAACATAATTCTAAATTATCAATTATGTTTCAATGAGAGTTTCAATGAGAGTTTCAACGATATTTCAGGAAATATTATTCTCTATTTCAAACACTACCTTAGTTTTTTTGGCTTGTCAATTCGAAGTGGTTAGGTAATATGTTATATCTATGAGTAGGGTTGTGACTTTAGCTTATTAGGCATATAATAGCATCAAATATGGGAACCAAGATGAGCTGAAGTCACTCATCAGTGCATTCCATGGCATATTCACTCATCAGTGCATTCATTGTCACCTTCATTATTATCTTTCGATGCTAACACGCCTGCACAGGACTCTGCTATGGAAAGTTGGAAGCTGGTATCCTGACATTCATCATCCCTGGACTTCTTCTTGGTCATCTGGTATGCTTCTCTCAATTACATTCTTTGGATTTTATTTAAAGACATGACCATTGGCCACAAAGAAAGTTGATTTACTACTTTCAACTTAACCATTAAAAATAGAACAAAGGCAAGCCAAGAAGCAAAGGAAACGCCAAAAGTTGGAACAAATCGATAGCAAAGTATCATATATTTATAACCCGTCCTTATCAAGCTTATACAATGTTCAACAATCTAAATTCCCTTCTTATTATTACATTACAAACACTAACTTCTTTTAGTTCAGTAAATTAAACAATAAAAATGATTAGTCTTGTCCTGTCTCTATTGTGGGTCCAGTGGTCACCGTCAGGCGATTGAGAACAAGACCATTCGTGGGTGGGTTGGTTAACTCGGACCAACTGATTTTTTTTAAATTTTTTTATTTTTGAGAAATAAGAAGATGCCACCCAAATTTGCAAAGAAAGGTTCAAGAGAGGCTACACACAATTCCTGGATAGAAGAAGCTTTGACGCAACAAAAGGAAAAAGATGACTTTGTTTTAGTTGATACAACGGATTATCAAAATTGGAGACGTACGTTCTTGACTTGCTTAGCTACTTGAATTAACTGAACTCAGCCCCTAGTTTGAGCTTGGTTGGCCCAATCTTAGGATAAATTGGACTCTAAATTTGGTTTCAGAAATTTTAAGCCTAACATTTTTTTTCAAGTCAGCTTGAGTTGCAGAAATTTGGTTTCAGCCTAACATTTTTCCATATAATAAAACTAAACACAAACTGTTGCAACAATTCTCACATAACAAATACCAATATATTAAATAAATTCTAGCCTTAATTGATAAACCTAGTCTAAATAGTTAACATAAATGATAATTTTACTACTTTCAGCCATGCTTTCTCCATTTTTCTTGTCCACCATCCTGACCAGGCAACACAAATTTGTGGTCCTGCCTAACTGAGAATGTTTCTATCCTTCACTCACAGTGTTTCTGTATGTAACCTTTAATATTATGGTGTCTTACCATATCAAACCAAGTTCTCTTATTCATCTCAACACCCACATTTGTGCAATGTTCAACTTATATAAAGCATTGGCTTCATGGTAGTTAATGCTCATTATAGACCTTTGAAATTCCCACTGAAATTTCATTGGCTTGTAATTACTCCAGATGCTATGAACATAATTAGTTTAAGTATTTATGACATATAAATGAACATAATTAGTTTAAGAATTTATAGTTTAAGAAACATACGAATTGTTGCCTGATTCGCGCATAACTCTTGGATCCCGATGTATGGGGAACAGACAGAGATGCTCGTGCAGCTTTACCAATATTAGAATATGTCTGCAAAATTAAATAAATATTTTAATAGTATCTTAAAAGATTAAATAACAAGAATATTAAGTAACAAGATACCTGTCCCTTCTCGGAGAACCAATAATGAACCAACTCCATCCACTGATGAGGGGGTACCTCAGGAGGACAAGTACCAACTACCTGCTCCTCGGTCATACCCGGCAGCTTGTACTTCGTCTTCAAATATGACTTATATTCTTTTCATTTCCGGTTGAGAGACTTCAGTACAAACTCATTAGCGGATGGAGGAAGTGCAAACTTGCCCTGCAAAATTAAAATATTTCAACTGTTCAAATATAAAACATGTCATAATATACATAATGTTTGATGTTTAGATTCTTTTGTTTACCTGCACAACTCGTAGAATCTCAACTTTATATGACGGAAGCATATCATTCCATTTTGCATAACTCAATGGACAAAGCTGATGCCTCCGTGCAACACTCCCTAAAAAGGAACTCAATAAGCTAGAGGCTTTTTTAATTGGCTGCCCCAGCCGATTGCACTCAATTACGATCTTATCACCATCACATCTGCCATACATCTCGTACTCCCATGGCCCCGCGTCTGCATGTAATCCTACCAGATCCGTCTGCATAAAAATAGATATAGGTAAATTATAGTAAGAAGCGTAAAGAAATTTTATAGAATCAAATAAAAAAAATTACCTTGAATATGAAGCTCATCGTCTCTTACGCCGACAACAGGATCATGATGCCCCGAGGATGACGGACCTGCAGTAGACTGATATGCCTCTGGAATAGATGCAGCATCCGGTAATGACGAAGGACCAGCATGATCCTGCTGTGCTGAAGTAGAGGGGTCGGCCTCTGTCCGTGAGCTATGCATAATGTCACCTATCATTTACATCAGAGTCAAAGTTAGTAAAAAATAAATATAACTTTAAAGACTTAATTATTACAAAATTCAATACATTGCAAAATTTAGTACCAATCAGAATCAAGCATTATCATTTGTTGCAAAATCTGTCCTAACCAAGGATACCGTAGCATGTACGTCATCAACCGGCACAAAATTGAATGGCATGGAATGCGTATAAGTGTCATCGTCTTCATCCTCTTCTAGCTGCTTTCCCATATCATATAAGTCCCTAGGTTTTGTTTTAATAACAATAGCCCAATCTTTATCTTTTGCATCTTGTATAAAAAATACTTGACGAGCTTGAGAAAAAAAATGAATGGATCATCCTTCAATAAGACACCAGTATGTATCAACCTTGTAAAATTTACAAGTGTAAATCCATTTGTATCTTTTTTCAAACCCCTTGATGAGTTTATATCTACCCAATCACATCTAAATAATATAACTTTAAAGACTCCATAGTAATCTAACTCATAGATATCATTTAGTGCACCATAATAAGTTTTTCCATCTGCTTCCACCATAACACCGCTATTTTGTGTTTTCCTAAATTTCTCACGATCTTTAGTATGGAATTTAAAACCGTTGATTATGAAACCACTATATCTATTGACAACTTTGTTAGGTCCTCGAGCCAGGGCTATTAATTCAGCTGACAAATTTTTCTCCATCATCGTTGATACCTAAGAAATAATAAGGAATGTTAATAGGTTATTTGATGTTAAATCAACCAATATATTCTCGAAGTATATGTCAAACCTGTTTTGAAAGCCATGTAGGAAATAACTCGACTAACCATCGCTGCTCAATCCTTGGATTAGGTCGAGTGCTATGGTTAGCTTGCCGTTGAGACAATAAAAATTCGCTGCATAAAACGTATTTTGTTCATTTAGAGCAAAAAAAAAAGATATGATATCTTACTCTTGAAATGCAATAAATCATACTAACCTACGATACTCAGATATCATTTCACTATGGAGTAACACATAACGATGTGCTTGTGCCATTGATTTATGATCCAATACAATAGTTTCAGTTTTTCCCATTACTCTACCTGCAGTTGAGAACTTATACAATTCTGCATTATCAACGAAATCACCATACCGTTGAGGTCTATTAAACACTGTCTCTACACCTTGAAGATATCTTGAACAAAATGTCAAACACTCTTCAGCAATATATCCTTCCGCAATCGAACCCTCTGGATAGGCTTTGTTTCGTACATAATCTTTCAATCGCATAAGGTACCTACAAGATAAATAAATTTCTAAACATAGCATAATGATGATGCTACTTTTGGTAGAAATTATGGTATACCGATCATTAGGATAAATCAGACTATAGCATACCTCTCAATAGGATACATCCATCTATAATGTACCGGTCCGCCAAGCTTGACTTCCGAAGCCAAGTGAATGAGTAGATGTACCATAATAGTAAAAAATCCAGGAGGAAAAATCTTTTCCATCAGACAAAGTGTAATGGTCACATCAGACTCCAACTGATCAATCTCTTCAGGATCAATAACTTTTGAACATAATGCCTTAAAGAATGATGATAGCCGAATTATAACTGCAAGAACTTGTTTAGGCACTGATGATCTTGCCGCTATTGGTAAGATATCTTGCATCAATATGTGACCATCATGACTTTTGAGATTAGAAATTTTCATATCTTTAAGATGCACACACCTTGAAATGTTTGATGCATATCCATCAGGTACTTTAATATTTTTCAATACTGTAAGAAAATTATTTTTTTCTTGAGGAGACATTGTATAAGATGCAGGAGGCAAATAAATTCTATCATTAGCAAGCATTATAGGATGAAGCTCCGGTCGGATACCCAATTCCTTTAAATCCAATCGTGCCTTCATGTTATCTTTGGTCTTTCCATCAAGATTCAACAATGTTCCAAGCAGATTATCACAAACATTCTTCTCTATGTGCATGACATCAAGATTATGTCGAATCAGATTATGTTCCCAATAAGGTAAGTCAAAAAAGATACTTCTTTTCTTCCATATATGTTTGATAGGCTGCTTTGTGGATGGTATCTGTACATCTTCCTCATTTTCTTTTTCCAAAAAATTATCTGGATCTTCAAATATCTGTGCATCCATACTACCAATTGTCACTTCTTCTTGATCATTCCTTCCTCTTTTTTGAGAAGACTTTGAGAATTTACCATATTTGTAACTGATGGAATCAATTTGCATACGAACATTAGTTCCAGACGGTGGAATAGGTGCATATCCCAACTCTATGGTACCATCAAATAAATCTTTCTGAAAACGAAACGGATGATTTGGTTCTAACCATCGGCGATGTCCCATATAACAAAATTTTTCTCCATGTTTTAACCAATTTGAATGTGTCGAATCTGCACAACAAGGACATGCAACCCTTCCTTTTGTACTCCAGCCAGATAAATTGGCATATGCTGGAAAATCATTAATAGTCCACAACAGAGCTGCCCGTAGTTTAAATGTTTCACCATTTGAAGCATCAATTGCATCGACACCTTCCCATAACTGTTTCAATTCCTCTATTAAAGGCTGTAGAAAAATATCTATATCATTTCCTGGACCCTTATCACCTGGAATAACCATTGACAAGATAAGTGATGATTGCTTCATGCACAACCATGGTGGTAAATTGTATGGTATTAGAACAACTGGCCAAGTGCTATATGTAGAATTTAGAGTACGAAAAGGATTGAAGCCATCTGAAGCTAAACCCAAACGAACATTACGAATATCAGAGGCAAAATCAGAATGCCTAACATCAAAAGCTTTCCATGCTAAACTATCTGCTGGATGTCTCAACATTCCATCCTTTGTACGCCCTTCATCATGCCATCTCATTAATGAAGCTATTTTCGATGATGAATATAGCCTTTTCAATCGAGGAATAAGAGGAAAGTAACGCAGTACCTTCGCTGGTTTTTTTGTTTTGTTCGTTACATCATCCTCATCCTCTCCATATCTCCATCGTGAAGATCCACATACATTGCATGACTCTCGATCAGCATTTCCACCATGATATAACATACAGTCTTTTGGACAACTATGGATCTTTTGATATCCAAGATCTAATTTGTTGACAACTTTCTTTGCTTCATAATAAGAGGATGGTAAATCAATGCCTTCTGGAAATGCATCCTTTAGTAATTTAAGAAGCATGGTAAAACTCTTTCCTGACCATCCATTCATATATTTTATATAGAATAAATGTATAAGAAAAGAGATCTTAGAAAATTTCAAACAATCCGGATATAATTGTTCATCAACGAATGTTTGTTCCATAGATGTAGAACCATCACATATTCCATCCGTTTCATGTATATTAGTTGATCCCACAAAGTTTTGAACACCATGTCGAAAAGCATCTCCGATTAAACCTGTCATATCATCTCCTACAAGGTTATCTTGCATATTACCAGATCCAAGATCAGACGAGGAGGGTTGATTACTTGATAATGGCAACGTACATTCTCCATGGAAAACCCATACAGTATAACCTCTTGAAAAACCATTCCATATCAAATGTTCTTCAACGGTTTGTGGATCTAAGTAAGAATTGTTAACACATCGCCGACACGGACATGAAATCTTTCCATTCAAACTACCTTTATCCATACCAAATTTAATGAACTCACGAACTCCATCTAAATATTCTTTGTATTTCTCGGTTTAGTTATCCAACTTTTATCCATTGTAGGATAAATGATCGATAAACAATCAACTTTTATCCAATATCCTGCACGTATTTTACCAACATAAGTCTGATATAGCCCCAAAAATGCACATTCATGGTAAAAGAAGTAAAACTTTTGAAAAAAGTAAAGCACATGAAAAAGTAGATTACACTAACTAAACTGCGATTTATATTTAGTTTAGTTTATTTTTTTTTAGCTATCCAATACAGGACTAAAATTTTGAATTACTAAACTAATATCCAAAAATAAGCACCATGTTGTCTTTGTTAGCTTTTACAACTTTATAGGTATGTTATTGATTTGTTCTGCCAACAAAGTCTACCTCATGAAGCCATATTCAAGTACATGACGAAAATGAGTAAATTAAATGAACTTTATATGTCAACAGTTTTGTGGCTGCATGGTCCAATGGCCTGGCAAAAATCATCCATTAGTGTTGAAAGGATATGTCTTCACCAACCTTTCAGTCCGCCGATAGATCCAATATTAGAGCAAGGGACAAACAATCGTCTAGTCATACCTGAGGTAGGTGATTTCTCTAGTATGCAGCTTGTAGTTGTGGTTAGTACTACGGGCAGTGATTAAAATAGATGATTGAATGTGTAACTGTAGTAGTTGATCATTTGTAAAATGACTAGTTTTTCCCATGTTTCCCCAATCAAAGTTTCTCTGATTCCCACATTCTTTCCAATCCTTTTTATTTTCTCTGATTCCCACATTCTTTCCGCATATTAATGGCAAGAGAGGCACCTAACTATTCTTCAACCTTTTCTTACAATAGCTGGCTAGAAAGATGAACATACAGCTCTATAACTCATACCTAGACAGGTATCCAAGTCAAACTTAATAAAACAAGTCAATTTACATATTTTACATATAAGCATGTGCTTCTGCTTCAATGTTCCACTCAGAAGATATCAAGTTTGTCAACCATAGACACAAAGGTAAAACAATGACATCAGCTAACAAAACTGTTGCAGTAAAAATAACAGACAAGAATAATGCAAAATAGATAAATGAAGCATAAATCCCATGGTCTACGATATGATAGACACAAAGATGATCAATGTTACAAAATTTTAGCAAGCAAGGTCTTATTGAAAGAATGAATAATTAGGGTGATGAATTGTTTGAATGAAACTATTTAGTGGAATAATGTCAAGTCAGAGAAGTAATATGCCCACTTTCCAATAATAATAGAGGAAGTGCAAGTAGACAGCAGAGAAGTACTGGTTTCTGGTGATTTTCTCAGCTATCAATTCAGCTGGAATGTAAGGCAGCCACCCACTTCTGTCAAGTTTGTTCTTTTACTTTATGATCAAAATTAATATTAGATAACCAGCATGTTTAGACACTGATAGCATTTGAACTAACAGGATGAAAATAGTTTTGGTTACTTAGAAAAGATGCATCACAAAGACTACCCTAGGTAGTTGACTTCCTAAATCAAACCAACAATGATTCATAAACAGAAAACCAGTAGTATATAACGAAAATAATGAAACAGAAAAAGAGGAACGGTGCATGTTACAAATGATAGAAATCACCCAACTAGTCTGGTTCCCAGCAAAACAGGGGCAATACAATGGCACTCTGATCAATACCCCACAATTCACCCCATCCCCATCAACAACCATCAGTGCGTGCAAAACAAAAGCAACAGAGGAATACGATCAGAAGCATCGGGAGTGCCAACGGGATAATTGGGAAGCAACTTGCAGTACATGGCCTTTCCAGGAAAAAAAATATATATACGAGTTGTATTCATGCAACCCACTTACATCAATTGCTATATCATCAGAAATACACCCAAAAAAAACACACATGATACCAAATGATCCAGATGGAAATGAACCAAAACTTTCTAACTTGATGATGTCTTTCATGTAAGATTTTATCTAATTCAATAAAAACAAGACAGCCTCACCCAAAAAGAACCGTAAATGACGCTCCTTTAGAATTTATCAACCAACATAATCACATCAACTTGCCATTTTATTAGGGAATTAGGCACCGACCAAGAGACATCCAAACAAAAGCCACGAAAATGAAGCCATATTCAAGTACATGTCGTGCAAGTCTCAAAGAGTTCCATATTTGAAGGGATAAAGATGAATTTATATAACTTTTGCTGACCACAAAAATTAAGACTCTTGACATACTGAAGATTTCATTAAGCAGCAGGCAATAAACCACAATGAGCAATGCATGAATAATGATCAGCAAATAGGAACAAACCAAATAAACATATTTCTAGCAGAAACCAAACAATCATATGTAGTTCTTAAACCATGGAAAAAGAAATTAATGGGTCAGGCTGCCTACCATTTGTTAAGACATCATGAGAGGCACAAAGAATACTAGAGAAACCGAGTTGTCCAAAGATATGAAGCATATTAATTAAATAAAAGAAGATATATTAGATTTGCTTATGATTTTTATAATGTGAAGTTAATAAGCAGATATATTAAATAACTTTCTTTAGTTATTTAATATATCTGTTTTCCTATCAATTTAGAGTTTTCTCGTAGAATTCATCAACTTGAACATCTCATCGACTTTAACATCATGTAGTTTTTATTTTCCTTTATCCTTGAGCTGCATTCCGATGACTGTTTCCTAAACCTAGTGCGAGGGCAAACATGTGTCTCTTATTTAATCCATTCTCAACCCAGGATAGCTATTGAGATAGGGTGGAACAGCAGAGCATCCCATTCATGAAGAAATGAAGGATAACTCACATTTCAAACCTTACTGTTGGGGGGTAAAATCGTCATTGCATTGATATCCGTGCGAGGCGGCTAAGGCTGACCTCCTCCTCTTCGGCCCCTTCCGGGCTTCCCTAGCTCGGCCTCTTCCGGGCTTCCGTAGCTCGGCCTCCTCCGGGCTTCCGCTCGGCCCCTTCCGGGCTTCCCTAGCTCGGCCTCCTCCGGGCTTCCCTAGCTCGGCCTCTTCCGGGCTTCCGTAGCTCGGCCTCCTCCGGGCTTCCGCTCGGCCTCGGGCTTCCCTAGCTCGGCCTCTTCCGGGCTTCCGTAGCTCGGCCTCCTCCGGGCTTCCGGGCTCCGTAGCTCGGCCTCTTCCGGGCTTCCGTAGCTCGGCCTCCTCCGGGCTTCCTAGCTCGGCCTCCTCCGGGCTCCGTAGCTCGGCCCCTTCCGGGCTCCGTAGCTCGGCCTCCTCCGGGCTCCGTAGCTCGGCCTTCCGGGCTCCGTAGCTCGGCCTCTTCCGGGCTTCCATAGCTCGGCCTCCTCCGGGCAGCTCGGCCTCCTCCGGGCTCCGTAGCTCGGCCTCCTCCGGGCTTCCGTAGCTCGGCCTCCTCCGGGCTTCCGCTCTTCCGGGCTTCCGTAGCCCGCTACTACCTAGCGATCCACGCCCTGACGTCTACCTCCGCGGAACCTGACGCGGGAGAGCTCAAGCTTACCCGAGCAGCACCTTAGGCAGGGAATCATGTTAGACGTGGCCTAAGACCTATTGTAACCGCCCCAGGTCTACTCACCCAGATCCCAAGACATCAAGGAGCTCTCCCAGCCGTCGATCCCTTAACAGACAAGGCGTGGATTCTAACGGCCCCACAACGGCCTGATTCTGTCTACCCCCGTATCGTAACAACCTCAGAACCTTCCAGAAGATGCTCAAGTCCCCAGGTGACAGTCTATAAATATCAGATTGGCAGATTCCCTCAGGTACGCGACTCTTGACGCACAAAACTCTGGATCATTCCTCTCTCCGGCAGCTCGTCGGTGCTCTGCCCCTTTAGAGCCTCCGATTGGCCGCCCCCTGGAGAGGTCTCCCGGAGAGATCCACCTCCCCATTGTCTGGTTGATCGCCGATTCCTTCCTCACTGACTTGAGCGTCGGAGGGCCTTCCGCGGAGGACCACCCCCGGCGTCCCTCCGCGTGTGGGCTTCCTGTTTTGCAGGTCCGCCGCACCCCTCTCCCTGGAGATCGACCGCGCCCGAGTCGGAGGACGGATCCCGGCGGCAACAGATTGGCGCTAGAGGAAGGGCCTCAAGTCCCATTAAAACTTGAAAAAAGGAGACAAGGATCTTAATCCGGAGAAGAACCTCTCTGATGGCCAACCGGAAGAGAGCAACCTCTGATGCTCAAGATCAGGTCGCCTCCCAGAGGCCTGATCCGACTGGCGCCACAGCGCCACAACCCCCGCCTGTCGAGACTCCGTCGCCGCCTGCCATTCCGGTGACCCAGGACCAGTTTGCTACGCTGGTCCAGCAAGTCCAGGCTCTTACCCACCTGGTCCAGGAGCGTCTTGCACCTCCTCCTGCTTCACATCCCCAGAAAGAAACGGCGACTTCTTCTTCGCCGGCAACCTCCTCCTCTGATCCGCATGAATCAGCGGATCCCCCACATCGCCCCAGGGGGGACAAACCGGTCCCTCGAACCGGTTACGATAGAGATCTCCCAGATCTCGGCGAGCCCGCTCCCTCTCTCCGGCACGTCTCACCATGATTCGACGCCATCCTTGCGGTTCTCGCGCCCAGCTCCTCCTCTAGCCGGTGAGGAGGAGATCCGCCGTCAGATCCAAGAAATGCGTCAGGAGCTGGACGCCGCCAAGCAGATCCATCTGCCCCAGCCCAAAGCAGAGCAGGGCATCCCTTTCTCTAAGGGGATCATGGAGGAAGTGATTCCCTCCCACGTTAAGCTGCCAACCGTCGAGCCCTATCACGGCTCCACTGATCCGGACGACCATCTCAGCAGCTTCCGGTCAATAATGATGTTCCACGGAGCATCTGATGCGATCCTCTGCCGAGCCTTCCCATCCACCCTCAGAGGATCCGCCCGAACCTGGTTCAACGCCTTGAAACCGGGTTCCATTGATTCATTCGACGAGCTGAGCCACCTTTTTATTGGCCAGTTCGTCAGCAGCCGCCGCCACCGACGGAGATCCGACTCCCTCTCCGAAGTCAAGCAAAGAGAGGGGGAGTCCTTGAGAAATTATCTTGGCCGTTTCAACAAGGCCATGTTGGAGGTGGACCACCTTAATCATGAGGTGGCTATGTCCGCCCTAGCGGGGGGAGTTTCAAAGGAGAGCGACTTCTATTTGGCAATGGAAGTCAGCTACCCCCCATGTCTGTCTGATATGATGGCCCTTGCGGACAAATACGCTCGGGTCGAGGAGTCGCGGAGAGTGGCCCGCGCTGAGCAGGCAAGGAAGAAGCAAGAGCCCAAAGCTCCCGACAGACACCGCCCTGCCCGTCGGCCAAGTCCACCTCGCCGCCAAAGAGTCCCTCCGCTGCCGCCAAGGAATCGCTCCCGGAGTCCCCCCAGGCGATTCGATCGCTACACTCCGCTGACTGTGCCCCGGGCGCAAATCCTCATGGAGATAGAGCGCCAGCTTCCCCGACCAGTACCTCTCCGAGGGAACCCAACCCGAAGAGATCCTGCCAAGTACTGCCGCTACCATAGGGAGCATGGTCATGACACTGAAGAATGCTGGCAGCTGAAGAATGAGATCGAGAGACTGATTCGGCGGGGACGGTTGGACCAGTTCAGAAGAGCACCCGAGCCGCCACAAGGAGGTGATCGCCAGCCCGAGCTCCCACAACTCCCTCCTCCACCAAATCCGCCCGTGGTTGGCCGTATCAACATGATTGAAGAGGCCGGCGGATCGAGCTCCAGGGGCGACGGTGATGCACCGGTGCCGAAGAAGGCACGCACAGGCGAACTTTCCTTTTCTGATGATGATCTTCTTGGGATACAGCTTCCCCATGATGACGCACTTGTTGTATCCCTTAACTTGAACAATTATGATGTAAGCCGAATCCTGGTCGATAGTGGAAGCTCGGTAAACGTTTTGTACCTCGGTGTGTTTGCCAGGATGAAATTGCTCATGGAAAACCTTCGAGCCGTGGATTCCACCCTGATGGGATTCACCGGCGACGTCATCATCCCAGAAGGAATCGTCACCCTGACGGTCCGCGCAGGAACCTGGCCCCTCGTAACCGTTGTACAGACCGACTTCCTAGTGACCGACCTCAGGTCCCCATACAACGCCATATTCGGCAGGCCCGGCTTGATGTCCCTTAAGGCGGTTGTCTCTATCCCGCATCTGTCTATGAAGTTCCCCACCGAGCAAGGAGTTGGAGTGGTTCGGGGAAGTCAGGCCATGGCTCGGCAATGTTTCGTCACGAGCCTTCAGTCCAGAATTCCCGAGGTTGACGGGCTAGACGCTCGCGAGGACTTCGCCGAACAACGGGGAGAACCGGCGGAAGAACTGGAAGAAGTACCGCTGGACGAAGCTCGGCCCGACCGAACCATAAGGATCGGGTCGCTACTCGAAGGAGAGCCTCGTCGCGAGCTGATCAGATTCCTCCAAAGCAATGCGGACATCTTCGCCTGGACCGCCTCCGACATGCCAGGGATTAACCCCGAGTCCTCGTCCATCGTCTCAATGTGGACGAGATGCACAGGCCTGTTAAGCAGAAGAAGAGAAGCTTCGCCCCAGAACGGCAAAAAGCCATTGAAGAGGAGGTCGACAAACTCATCAAAGCCAATTTTGTCCGAGAGGTAATTACCCAAGTTGGTTGTCAAATGTCGTCATGGTGAAAAAGTCGAATGGCAAATGGAGGATCTGCATCGACTTCACCGACCTCAACAAGGCATGCCCGAAGGATAGCTTCCCCCTCCTCGGATCGACCAGCTCGTGGACGCCACCTCAGGCCACCAAATGCTGTCATTCATGGATGCCTATTCGGGCTACAATCAGATCCGGATGGCCCCCGAAGATGAAGAAAAGACCGCCTTCATAACCGACCGAGGTACCTACTGTTACCGAGTTATGCCTTTCGGTCTTAAAAATGCAGGAGCGACCTACCAGCGGCTGGTCAACAAGGTGTTCAAGGAGCAAATCGGCCGGAACATGGAGGTGTACGTGGATGATATGCTGGTCAAAAGCAAGGAAGCGCTGCGGCATGTTGAGGACCTCGCGGAGAGCTTTGCCACGCTGCGCAAATATGGAATGAAGCTCAACCCAACCAAGTGTGCCTTCGGCGTCAATTCCGGGAAATTCCTCGGCTTCATGGTCTCCCAGCGGGGTATCGAGGCTAACCCTCAGAAGATTCAAGCTCTCCAACAAATGGCGCCCCCAGCGTCTATTAAGGAGGTCCAGCGCTTAACCGGGAGGATAGCGGCCCTTAACCGCTTCGTGGCTCGGTCAGCCGAGAGATGCCTCCCCTTCTTCAAAACTCTCCGATCGGCCAAAATTTCCAGTGGACTCCTGAGTGCCAGAAATCATTTCAAGATCTCAAGAAGTACCTCGGCTCGCCTCCGCTTCTCAGTAGTCCGATCCCGGGGGAGACTCTATTTCTGTACCTGGCCGTTTCGAGGGCGCAGTTTGCTCGGTGCTAGTCAAAGAAGAAAGCAAAATCCAGAGGCCGATCTACTATGTGAGTAGGCTGCTCCGCGATGCGGAGACGAGGTACACCAGGATTGAGAAAATAGTGCTGGCTTTGATCACCTCAGTCCGGAAGCTACGGCCTTATTTTCAAGCACATTCAGTGACGGTCCTCACCGATCAACCCATCAAGGCGGTGGTCCACCGTCCAGAAACATCGGGGAGGATGACCAAATGGGCCGTCGAACTAAGCGAGCATGACATACATTTTCAACCTCGCCCGGCCATCAAAGCCCAAGTGCTGGCCGATTTCCTCCTCGAGTGTACCATCCCAGAAGACGGCTCTACCCCAGAAAATCCCGAAGGACCAAAGCCTGAAGCTCGGTGGCTCCTTCACGTCGATGGGTCGTCCAATGCCCATCACTCCGGTGCGGGTCTAGTCCTCACCAGCCCAGAGGGAATCTTCGAATATGGCGTCCGATTCTCCTTCCCGGCTTCCAACAACGAAGCCGAGTACGAGGCCCTGTTAGCTGGTCTCCGGATCGCCCGCAACCTGAAGGTGGAAAAGCTTAACGCCTTCACCGACTCTCAGCTGGTGGCCGGCCATGTGCGGGGAGAGTTTGAAGCCCGAGAACCCAACATGATCCGATATCTCCAAGAGGTGCGCGGCCTACTTCCCCACTTTGCCGAGTTTGAAATTATTCAAATTCCTAGATCGGAAAACGCCCGTGCCGACCTACTCTCCCGATTGGCAACCACGGAGACGATGGATGCTGAACAAAAATTCCATCTGGAGACTCTGGAAAAGCCGAGTATCATGGAAGCCGATCGGGTGATGCAAATCGAGGCCGAACCATCCTGGTTCGACCCTATCCTCAACTATCTCAAAGAAGGGTCGCTCCCGCCGACCGAAGAGAGGCGAGGAAGAAGCTGCAGGCGAACTACGTATTGATGACAGCCACCCACTATGTCGACAAGCTTTAGAGCGGTCTTGCCTCCGAGCTGCTCGATGCCTCCGCTCCGAGGCGGACTACAACCATACATGAAGGGATCTGCGGCAACCATGCTGGGGACCAAATGGACGCAAGAACCGAATGGAAAGATGCGAGACGAAGCAGCATGAGGCTCCATCCATTGGGCAGCCCTGCCTGTCCATATCCTCCGCCCATTTGGCCGGGGACATGGGACCTTTTTGTTTTCTTACTAGCGAAGTGGGTTAATTCTGTCGCCATTGACTACTTCACCAAGTGGGTTGAAGCGGAAGCAGTTGCGCAAATCACCGAAGCACGGGCCAGAGACTTTGTATGGAGGTCCATCATCTGCCGGTTCGGCCTCCCCCACACCATAATCACCGATAACGGTAAGCAGTTCGACAATCCAAGTTCCGCCAATTCTGCGAGGAACACGGAATCCGTCACCACCTTACTTCGGTCGGGCACCCACAAGCCAACGGAGCGGCCGAAGTGACCAACAGGACTCTCCTCCAAGGAATCAAAGCTCGCCTCTCCAGAGCCCAAGGCAGGTGGGCGGATGAGCTACACCATGTCTTATGGGCCTATCGCACCACCCCGAGAATTCCGACGGGCGAGACTCCATTCGAATGGCTTTTGGCACGGAGGCCGTCATCCCTGTGGAAATAGGCCTCCCATCTTTGCGGGTGGAGAGTTATTCGGAAGAAGCCAGCAACGAGCAACTCCGCACCAACCTCGACTTGGTAGAGGAAGTCAGAGAGAAGGCCCGAATCAGGACGGCTGCTTATCAACAGAGGGTGGCTCGGTACCATGCCTCCAGGGTCAAGGGGAAAACCTTCCTACCCGGCGACCTCGTCCTCCGAAAAGCTTCTGTATCCAAACCGCTGGAGCAAGGAAAGCTGGCGCCGAACTGGGAGGGCCCGTACCAAATCACGGAGATCATTGGGCCGGGAACCTACAAGCTGCAGGATCTCGACGGGAAATCCGTCCCCCGAACGTGGAACTCGGACAACCTCCGCAAATACTATCAATAGGGTATGTCCTTTATGCTTCGCCAGTTATCTATTTTCCCGCAATTTGCTGTGTGAATCGATTATGCACCATATTGCCATAAATCGTAAAAGGAAATAGATGCTGCTTACCAATCCTCGGTACAACCGAGTTATCTGCCTGGACAGGAAATCTCGAACCTTGGCAGGGCCAGTAAAACAAAGTCTCCGAACCTCGGCTGGGCCGAGCAACAAATCTCCGAACCTTGGCAGGGCCAAGTAAAACAAATCTCCGAACCTTGGCAGGGCCAAGTAAAACAAAATCTCCGAACCTCGGCTGGGCCGAGCAACAAATCTCCGAACCTTGGCAGGGCCAAGTAAAACAAATCTCCGAACCTTGGCAGGGCCAAGTAAAACAAATCTCCGAACCTTGGCAGGGCCAAGTAAAACAAAATCTCCGAACCTCGGCTGGGCCGAGCAACAAATCTCCGAACCTTGGCAGGGCCAAGTAAAACAAAATCTCCGAACCTTGGCAGGGCCAAGTAAAACAAAATCTCCGAACCTTGGCAGGGCCAAGTAAAACAAAGTCTCCGAACCTCGGCAGGGCCGAGCTACAAATCTCCGAACCTTGGCAGGGCCAAGTAAAACAAAGTCTCCGAACCTCGGCTGGGCCGAGCAACAAATCTCCGAACCTTGGCAGGGCCAAGTAAAACAAAATCTCCGAACCTTGGCAGGGCCAAGTAAAACAAAGTCTTCGAACCTCGGCTGGGCCGAGCAACAAATCTCCGAACCTTGGCAGGGCCGAGCAACACAAAGTCTCCGAACCTCGGCTGGGCCGAGCAACAAAATCTCCGAACCTTGGCAGGGCCAAGTAAAACAAAGTCTCCGAACCTCGGCTGGGCCGAGCAACAAATCTCCGAACCTTGGCAGGGCCAAGTAAAACAAAGTCTCCGAACCTCGGCTGGGCCGAGCAACAAAATCTCCGAACCTTGGCAGGGCCAAGTAAAACAAAATCTCCGAACCTTGGCAGGGCCAAGTAAAACAAAGTCTCCGAACCTCGGCTGGGCCGAGCAACAAAATCTCCGAACCTTGGCAGGGCCAAGTAAAACAAAGTCTCCGAACCTCGGCTGGGCCGAGCAAACAAGTCTCCGATCCTCGGCGGAGCCGAGCTACCAAATCTCCGAACCTTGGCAGGGCCAAGTAAAACATTTTTCCGAACCTCGGCTGGGCCGAGCAACAAAATCTCCGAACCTTGGCAGGGCCAAGTAAAACAAAGTCTCCGAACCTCGGCTGGGCCGAGCAACAAATCTCCGAACCTTGGCAGGGCCAAGTAAAACAAAGTCTCCGAACCTCGGCTGGGCCGAGCAACAAAATCTCCGAACCTTGGCAGGGCCAAGTAAAACAAAATCTCCGAACCTTGGCAGGGCCAAGTAAAACAAAGTCTCCGAACCTCGGCTGGGCCGAGCAACAAAATCTCCGAACCTTGGCAGGGCCAAGTAAAACAAAGTCTCCGAACATCGGCTGGGCCGAGCAAACAAGTCTCCGATCCTCGGTGGAGCCGAGCTACCAAATCTCCGAACCTTGGCAGGGCCAAGTAAAACATTTTTCCGAACCTCGGCAGGGCCGAGCAGCAAATCTCCGAACCTTGGCAGGGCCAAGTAAAATGTTTCCCCGAACCTCGGCAGGGCCGAGCGATGAATCACCCGAGCCATGACGAGGCAAGGTAAAAATCATTCGGGCTGAGACCCCAGCGAAAAGTCTAAGCCTACAAGCCTCGACCAAAGCCGAACGGCCCCCAAATAGTCCCCGGAGGACTTCGCCCGGTTTGAAAACGGGCGCTGAACGAAAACCATCGGCATACAAAAAAATGCCACCATCGGCAGAATTCCCCTAGGAGGCTATAAAGCCTCACGTAACCGGCCAAGGGCCCCAGGCTGGGCCGGAAAATCCTCCCTAGCAGTAGAAAACCTTTGGGCGACCCCCCTGTAACTCGTCATTCGAAATATCTACGATTGATGCGCGGGACGATGGGACCAGGCCGACGCCCAAGTCCATCAAGCGTATCAAGGTAATCGTTCTAAAAAAAGGAAAGGGACTTCACAGATAAACAAGGTCCATTTTTCATTCATAAAAGGAGGAGGACTACAGAGAGACTGCAAAAAAGCAAAAATAAGAACGGGCAGAGGCCCTGGAGTCAGTCGCCCCCAGAGGCCAGTAACTCCTCCAGGCGTGCTGCTAGGTCAGCCACCTGCTGACGAAGCGACAGATCTCCTCCCCCTGCCGGTCTATCAACCGGCGAGAGGCCTCCGCCTCCCGGACTGAAACGTCCAAGAACTCCTCGGCAGTCCTAGCAAGCTGCTCATTGATTGCAAGGCCCGAGGCGAGGGTCAGCCCGTCGACAGTTACGGAGGTGCCCCTCCCCTCCGAGTGCGACAGACTGCTAAGTGAGGAATGCGAGTCGCTTGACGATCGCGCTGAAGAGTCCATTTTTTAGAGCTCAAGCCGAGGGATGACAGAATCCAATCCCCCTCGGTCATATTTATACCTCCCAGGCAGGTATCCCGATCGGCCGCGCCGCAAACGCCGACCCACGAGAGTTTACCACGTGTCACCATTCTAATGCGTGAGGAATCCGAAGAGTCGCGCCCTATCCCGAGTAAGATCGATAAGCGCGAGCAGATTGATCGAGGGTTCCCCAGGCGAACATTTTTCGATCTGTCGCCCTACACATTAAACGCATTCGACACTTCCCCAGGCAGCTTAATACACCCCTCTTCCTCGGAAAACGCGGAAGTCCGCCGCTCGGCCGATAACTCGCCCCCTCGGAAAAAGCGGCATCGCCAATAAAAGCGTGACAACACGCCGCCCGTTCCGCTCGGGCGCCCCTTTATTAAGCGCCACGTGGACCTAACGCCGTGGCCTGCAACGGCGGCTGAATCGCTCCCTCCGAGCTACAATAATCTCCGAACCTCGGCAGGGCCGAGCTACCAGTTCTCCGAACCTTGGCAGGGCCAAGTGAAATTTTCTCCGAACCTTGGCAGGGCCAAGTAAAAGTTCTCCGAACCTTGGCGGGGCCAAGTGAAATTTTCTCCGAACCTTGGCAGGCCAAGTGAAAATTCTCCGAATCTTAGCGGGGCCAAGCGAAATTTTCTCCGAACCTCGGCAGGGCCGGGCTACCAGTTCTCCGAACCTTGGCAGGGCCAAGTGAAATTTTCTCCGAACCTTGGCAGGGCCAAGTAAAAGTTCTCCGAACCTTGGCAGGGCCAAGTAAAATTTTCCCCGAACCTCGGCAGGGCCGAGCTACCAATTCTCCGAACCTTGGCGGGGCCAAGCGAAATTATCTCCGAACCTCGGCAGGGCCGAGCCTCCGAACCTCGGCAGGGCCGAGCTACCAGTTCTCCGAACCTTGACGGGGCCAAGTGAAATTTTCTCCGAACCTCGGCAGGGCCGAGCTACCAATTCTCCGAACCTCGGCAGGGCCGAGCTACCAGTTCTCCGAACCTTGGCAGGGCCAAGTGAAATTTCTCCGAACCTTGGCGGGGCCAAGCGAAATTATCTCCGAACCTCGGCAGGGCCGAGCCTCCGAACCTCGGCAGGGCCGAGCTACCAGTTCTCCGAACCTTGGCGGGCCAAGTGAAATTTTCTCCGAACCTCGGCAGGGCCGAGCTACCAATTCTCCGAACCTCGGCAGGGTCGAGCTACCAGTTCTCCGAACCTTGGCAGGGCCAAGTGAAATTTTCTCCGAACCTTGGCGGGGCCAAGCGAATTTTCTCCGAACCTCGGCGGGTCCAAACTACAAAGTTCTCCGAACCTTGGCAGGGCCAAGTGAAATTTTCTTCGAACCTCGGCAGGGCCGAGCTACAAAATTCCACAAACCTCGGCAGGGCCGAGCTATAAAATCCTTCGAACCTTGGCAGGGCCAAGTAAGACGTTCCCCGAAACTCGACTATCTCGAGTGACTGATTCCTTAAACCATGACGAGAAGGGGTGCGAATTCCCTGAGCTTCGGCCACGGTCGACTCACGATACTCCGAGCCCCAATAAAAGCGGAACGCAAAAATACCAAACTCCTGACCTAAGCAAGGAGCGTATTTCGCCGAACGATCTCTGCGCCGCCGCATACGAACCTCGATTAGTTCGGGCGACATGAGATCCTCGTTTAAGGACGAACGAGACGCTTTTGGCGCCCACAAACTACAATAGCAAAAAGCTCGGCACAAGAAAAGATAGAGATTAAGACACAGAATATAACTCTCTTTATTGCCGATCATGATCAATTACAAATGCCTCACAGGCGTTACAAGAACATTGAAATGCATAAAATAAAGGCAAATACAAAACTCCGGCAACTGCTCCAAAGCAAGCCTAGACAACTGCGATGCTCCAACACCCGGATCGACAAACCATGCAAACCAAGAAACGGCCAAATCTGCCTGGGCAGGATGAATTAAAAGATCCAAAAGGAGGCATGGCCCGCGGATGCTGATTCTGAGGATCCGGACGATCCAGCCCGCTCCCATAGGAGGGGGTGCTGGATCGCATGTCGCCGCCCAGCCAAGAGAAACCGGGGACCATCCGACCCCGGTTGCTCCCATATTTTCCCTCCTGTGGCAAGGATTCCCCTCAGAAAAGAGATGGAAACCCAAGCCAGCGAAAAGGGGGAAGCCTGCGCGTGCTACGGAGGTGTCCATACACCTCCTACCCTGCGTCTCCGAGCAGGAACCGCAGAAACCACAACGAAAGCGCGTATGTGCGCTCTCCGTATGATCTCTGCCCCATCCTTGTGCGCTCTCCATATGATCTCCGAGACTCGTCCCCTAAGGATGAGCCGTTCTTCAGCTGCTCCCCGGTCGCCCCAGCTATCCGGCGGCAAGGAGCCCATGAAAGAAAAAGTCGATCCTCCCACTCGTAGCAACAGAGAAATGAGCGTGGTAAAAGTTCCAACAAGAAAGAAACTTTGGGGATAACCAGATGAGACCCCCCTTTTTCCTTTTTATAGGCAGGAAAGACTCGGGATGAGCCATCAGAGCTGAGAGTCCCGAGATTCAAACACCTGTCCCACGCCTCCACATGGCCCCTCAGGGTAAACGCAGCACCCCACTGCGCGCCAAGCCCACCGCCTTAGTTGTGACGTGTACGGAGATCCCTTTCTGATCCCGAATCACGGCCAGTAAACACAGGAAATCGTCCGCTGACACTTCAAAAACCGGCGGGCTCAGAAAATCGTCCTTTGAAAAAATACTGTCCAATAGTAGACGGTTGCGTGCGCGTTACGGCGGGTAGTCTGCATGGAAAAAGAGCACCTTCCAGAAAGCTCTGATGCAGCTTTATGCCCCCCACTGTGCCGTATCACCGCTTCTAGTAAAGTAAAAACGGAATTGCCTGCGGAACAGCAGGGCACTGGCGGGTGGCAGAAAGCGCGAAAACCCATTTTATCCGTCAGCCCCAGCCGACCTATTTTTTACCTGTCGGCCCTAGCCGACCTATTTCTTCTGTCGGCCCACGCCGACCTATTTTCGTCCGTCGACCCCAGCCGACCCATTTTATCCGTCGGCCCCAGCCGACCTATTTTTACCTGTCGGCCCTAGCCGACCTATTTCTTCTGTCGGCCCACGCCGACCTATTTTCGTCCGTCGGCCCCAGCCGACCCATTTTATCCGTCGGCCCTAGCCGACCTATTTTTACCTGTCGGCCCTAGCCAACCTATTTCTTCTGTCGGCCCACGCCGACCTATTTTCGTTCGTCGGCCCCAGCCGACCCATTTTATCCGTTGGCCCCAGCCAACCTATTTTTACCTGTCGGCCCTAGCCGACCTATTTCTTCTGTCGGCCCATGCCGACCTATTTTCGTCCGTCGGCCCCAGCCGACCCATTTTATCCGTCGGCCCCAGCCGACCTATTTTTACCGTCGGCCCTAGCCGACCCATTTCTTCTGTCGGCCCACGCCGATCTATTTTCGTCCGTCGGTCCCAGCCGACCCATTTTATCCGTCGGCCCCAGCCGACCTATTTTTACCTGTCGGCCCTAGCCGACCTATTTCTTCTGTCGGTCCACGCCGACCTATTTTCGTCCGTCGGCCCCAGCCGACCCATTTTATCCGTCGGCCCTAGCCGACCTATTTTTACCTGTCGGCCCTAGCCGACCTATTTCTTCTGTCGGCCCACGCCGACCTATTTTTTGCCTGTCGGCCCTAGCCGACCCATTTCTTCTGTCGGCCCACGCCGATCTATTTTCGTCCGTCGGCCCCAGCCGACCCATTTTATCCGTCGGCCCCAGCCGACCTATTTTTACCTGTCGGCCCTAGCCGACCTATTTCTTCTGTCGGCCCACGCCGACCTATTTTCGTCCGTCGGCCCCAGCCGACCCATTTTATCCGTCGGCCCCAGCCGACCTATTTTTACCTGTCGGCCCTAGCCGACCTATTTCTTCTGTCGGCCCACGCCGACCTATTTTCGTCCGTCGGCCCCAGCCGACCCATTTTATCCGTCGGCCCCAGCCGACCTATTTTTACCTGTCGGCCCTAGCCGACCCATTTCTTCTATCGGCCCACGCCGATCTATTTTCGTTCGTCGGTCCCAGCCGACCCATTTTATCCGTCGGCTCCAGCCGACCTATTTTTACCTGTCGGCCCTAGCCGACCTATTTCTTCTGTCGGCCCACGCCGACCTACTTTCGTCCGTCAGCCCCAGCCGACCCATTTTATCCGTCGGCCCCAGCCGACCTATTTTTACCTGTCGGCCCTAGCCGACCTATTTCTTCTGTCGGCCCACGCCGACCTATTTTCGTCCGTCGGCCCCAGCCGACCCATTTTATCCGTCGGCCCCAGCCGACCTATTTTTACCTGTCGGCCCTAGCCGACCTATTTCTTCTGTCGGCCCACGCCGACCTATTTTTGCCTGTCGGCCCTAGCCGACCCATTTCTTCTGTCGGCCCACGCCGATCTATTTTCGTCCGTCGGCCCCAGCCGACCCATTTATCCGTCGGCCCCAGTCGACCTATTTTTACCTGTCGGCCCTAGCCGACCTATTTCTTCTGTCGGCCCACGCCGACCTATTTTCGTCCGTCGGCCCCAGCCGACCCATTTTATCCGTCGGCCACAGCCGACCTATTTTTGCCTGTCGGCCCTAGCCGACCTATTTCTTCTGTCGGCCCACGCCGACCTATTTTCGTCCGTCGGCCCCAGCCGACCCATTTTATCTGTCGGCCCTGGCCGGCCTATTTCGCCTATCAGTCTGAGCTAACGCGTTTGCCTAGTCTTGGAATAAAGATAACCCAAGATCGCTAGTGAGCCGCAGACCGCTCAAGGCGAGACTGGGCGACGATGAGGCCAAACCAGGACAACACTTAAGTCCAAACAGAGGTTCTTTTATTAAGGAACGACGGATAAGCAAGGTACAATAACAACTCCTACGAACCAGGAGCCGCACCAGCCTTCGAGGAGCCTTCAGTTGCGCCTGCAGAGGCATGACTAGGCTCACCCTTCTCCGATGTTCTCGCCCCCTCGGCGGCAGTTTGCGATCGTCCCTCGGAAACTGCAGCTTCGTTGAGGCTAGGGGCGGCACCAGGTTCGCCGTCAGACACGTCGGCATACTCATCTTCATCTTCTTCTTCTTCAGACTCGCCATCGTCGGGATCTTGGGCGCTCAGGAAAGAAAGATCCCACTCCGGGCGCTCGCTAAGAATCTGCTGTTTACACTCTTCTATCCCGTGATGGAAGGCGTCAACGCTAATAGCGTCCTGCCTACCCTTAAGAATGGCATGCTGCGTTTTGACTTCCGCAGTCTGCTTCTCAGCCTCGATCACTTGGGCCTTCAAAATGGCATTTTGTTCCTCAAGCTCGCTAGACCGTGTCTCGAGTTCCGAGCTCCTGCTGCGAGCAGACGCGAGCGCACTTTGGAGAGCCCGAATCTCCGACCCCATCCTCGCCACCTGGAAAGTCAAGATCAATCGGCGTCGCAAGGAGCCAGTAGAAAAATAAAGAGGGTAAAATGGGAGCATACCTCCCCCTCTCGCCTGGCCAACCTTTGGCTAGCTCCTCGGCCTCGCTCCGGGCCCTTGTCCTGTCAGCGCCGACCAGCTCGACCCTCTCTTGCAGGGTACTGATCTTCGATTGTCCGGCTTCAATCTCCCCGCGAGCTTGCGACAACTCGTCACTCACTCGAGTCATCATCCCTTGATGCCACCTAGCGTTCTCCTTCAAATCGGCGATTTCACCATCACGCCGTTTCAATTTCTCCTCCACTTCGCCCAGCATTCTTGCCAGGCGCCTTCTTTCATCGTCGGCCTCTCTCCTCAACCGGCTCAAACTCTCGCCGTGTTCCCGCCGCATCGCCGCCACCTCCGCGGAGTGTTTTGATTCGATCCTGGCCAGCTCCCGGCATGCGTCGTCGCTCTTCGCCAGGAGTCCCTGTAACTCCTCCACCCTGCGCTTCTGCTTGGACACCTCGTCCACGGCAGCCTGATGTGCCGCCCTTGCCGCCTTCGAGTTCCTGTCCATTGTGTCCATGAGCTCTTCGAACTGCTCAGACACCTTCAGCCGCGACTGGAGCTCGACATTCTCCCTCCGGGCCTGGATGCTGGCCCCCGTCGCCAAACTCAGGCGCCAGCAAATCGCCCGGGAAAGCAAAACGCTCTGCAAAGACAAAAACTGAATCAGCGCCCACGACGGGATCCATCGGGAAACACCTGTCACACAGGAAAAGTGACTCACCCGCGAAGCGTAGTCCCGGGTCATCCTCATTAAAGTCGTGTTATCAATGGCAGGAAGGAGATGGATACTCTCAGCTACACCTTGCTGCCCGAACGTAGCATCGACCAATCCCAGGTCGGCAAACTTGTCCGTCGACGGATCCGCACCCGGATGCAGGACCGACCTTATCATGACGGAAAACGCCTCATCAATGCTAGTCTTCGAGCTGCTGGGTTGACCGGCCCCGCCTGAGGGACCGGCCTGGACGACCCCCAGCTGAGAAGCCTTCAACCTCCCAGCCTCCTCCATCAGGGCCCTGGCTTGGGCCTCTTCAGATAGCTCGGCCAGCCCAAGCGCCAGCCTCCCCAAAATCTTCTTCGAGGGAGCCCCGATCGTGGGACCCCCACTTTGTTGTGCTCCCTCCACCGATGCGTCCTTTCCAGTCGCCACCACCTGCGTCTCCTCCGCGGGCTCCCCCGAGGCCTCGGTCTGACCCGCCTCTTGACCCATCGAAGGCGGCCCGACCTCACTGCTACCAGACTCCCCGGCGGACAGACCAAGTAGGGGCTCCCCTGAACTTCCTCCGCTGCGGCTATCTCCTCCCCCTCTCCCGTTGGAGCCGGTGGTAATCCCGCGGAGACAATGGGCCCCTCTGCTACGGCCGTCTCCGCTGGACCCGTCGCAGGTTCCTCTTTCAAGGGGGACGCGGTCGGACGAGCCAGCGGAGCTTCATCCGAACTGTCCGATATCTCCAGTACAAGGGCGCCAGGTGCCGCGGCCTTACTCCCCGGATCCTCCTTCGCCCCCGGCGGTCCTATGGGGACTGCTCCTCCGACGTCCGGCGGGTTTTTGGCAGAGGTATGGGCCCTTTTCTCGGGCCGGCCGCTGTCCGCGCCGCTACCTTCCCCTGGGTGCTTCCCCCTCTTCCTCTTGGAAAGGCTCGACAACGCCAACCTCGTGGCTGTCAAACCGGAATTTACATTCTCAGACCCAAGCGCGGTAATCGAGAAAAATACACAGTGCAAAAAGGGACTCACCTTGTGGATCCAGAGGGCTGAGCCCGGCTGCGAAGAGGGCCCCCTTCGATAATAGGTCGTTAGCCGAAAATACCTGTCCATTACGAAGGACATCCAGGTCCCTCTCCTCCTGCGCCGATAAGGCCGGATGCATCTCCGCATCCCTCGCAACTTCCCCCCATCGTCGAGGGAAATCGGAACCGACATTCCCCTCCGCAATCACGAATCGGCTCTTCCACCCCTTGATGGAAGAAGGCTTATCCGCGATGACATTAAAAGACCTCCGGGGCCCGATGGAGGTCCAC